>VSDK01014325.1:5421-79615 GCA_009767595.1 Symbiodinium kawagutii | reverse complement strand
GGCGCAGCAGGCGCGGCAGGCGCAGCAGGCGCAACAGGCAAAGCAGGCGCAGTCACCAAAGGCCGCCTCTCCACGCGACAGCACAGCGCAGCCTGTCCCCGGTCTGAAAGCCAAAGACCTGGAGCGCCCAGAGTGAAGGCCAGCCTGTAGGCAGGGTGACCGGCGGACCAAAACTCGCGGAGGCGATGGACCAAGTGGTTGATGCCCTCCTGCGTCTGCAGCGCTTTGTCCAGCGCTTCCCCAGAACGCAGGGCACAGCTGTCACCGTCTCCTGCTTCGGCGTCGTGGGCACTGGGTTCAGAACCTCGATTCGAGGTTCCAGTAGGAGCAGCAGCGATGGTGACCTCTATCTCACCAGAATCCACTGTCAGATGGATTCGGGTAGGCCGTGCACTCATGCACGGTACCTCTGAAGACGATCAGAGGTTCGAGGAGCCTCGTTCCTGGGCCCCCTTTCCCTTTCACGATCTACCCCCTCCAACAGGTAGCAGATCAGGCGAGCTGCCGCACTGCGACAGTGGGCTGACACAATCAGCCCTATCACCACACCACCACAGCAGAACCCTAGCCCAAAAGTCACCAGGCTACGGAGGATAAGCTCAGCAAGGCGCGGAGTTGAATGGCACCAGAAGTTTCCTAAGGTGCCTAGGATCTCACTCCACATTCGAACCGTACAAAGCTACGAGGCAACAACTCTAAGGTGAAGCGTTGTGGTCAAACAATCTCAAGCCATTGATTGTCTAGATACCGCTTACAATCATTAAACATGGGGGCTTTAAGAAATCAACAACCAACAATAGTGATTGGGCCTTGCCAACGAACAACGGGTGGATATAGCTACGTTTTCATCCATGGCGAAGAAACATATCTTTCATGACCATGTTTGCACAGTGTACATCTGCTGTTTGTTTTTGCATACGTAAATGTCATACAGACATGTCTTACATAACCCACTGTTGGTTGCTAATAACCACAAATCATAAATATCGAAGAGCGAAACTAGCGTGACATGTCTGGTTTAATAGGCGTAGACGATCATAAAGCGTATCAAGATGTATCAAGCAAAGACCAGTAAACAAAACAAACAATATTGAAGACCACTCATCAACAGTATTCTACCGCAACCCTCATACATCACCAAGATTATACGTAGTCAATTGGGAAGCCAAACGCTGGCTATAAATAGCTGGTGAGGCCAACTGTCAACCACAATCCCTCAGCACTTCACTGTGTCAAGTGGCATTCTCTCCGAAGATCAAATCTCCGAGTCCATCGGGCAAGACCTGCACAATGACAAGCCATGAAGCCCAGCAATGCTAAGTTCATGGCTCATTGTAAACTTGACATTAGATATGTTTTCAGTCGGTTCAACTGGCAATTCGTTGCATCGGTCAACGGTTACCAATGATTTCTGGTCTTTTTTTGTAATGAGCACCGATCATTAATCATCGGTTGTTCATGTGGGTAAAGCTGGTGAAGACAATCATGATTGCTTAAGCTGCCAATCAGTATACAACCAGCTATGCCACAGCTCATGGTGCTTCATGAGTACAAACTGCCCATGGATTCGCCAAAAGTGAATTGCTGACCTAGCTCTGCTCACGCTGGGATCCCAGTCATGAATCCACCAGGTCAAATCCAAGCTGTGGCTGTGCTGCCAATGGTTGAGGACATGATTTCCAGTGGCTCCTGGCCAAATGCTTGTTTGAAAACTAAGCATTTAGCATTTATCAGATTGGTAGTCCGCTTGGTTGTATTGCTGCCGGCCATATCAATGGTTTGGCTAGAAGGCTGCAACGCTGTAGGCAAGCAGGGAGATTGTTGTCAAGCAGTGAAACAATCTATTGTGTAAAAAAATGGTCAGAGACGCACACACCCCTGTCCCATCGTTCAGAGGAACAGTGCCCCTGGGTCAATGGATTCAGTTCCACTGGCATGGCAATGCCGGCAACTAGCACATTAGTGTGTGTGTGTGCGCGTGTCCATAAATGGTGGCACCTTCTAATGATCATAATGGAGATTGTTTTTGATGTGGAGAGCGCATGAAACCACCACTTTCAGGGGTTCAAACATCTACGGCCAAGCCCGTGCTTCCGCCATGTGTCACAGTTTGGCCGTGACAATCCACTCACATCGCAGAGGCGCGCCAGCGTGAAGACGAGACAGTAGTCTTTCGGCAAGCTTACCTGGATGCAGCACATCTACTCCCTGCTGCAGTCTCTTGTCACCATTGCTAGCAACGACAAGGCTTGGAGTTTCAACATGAACAGACAGCAGTTAGATGCAATTTGTATAGTTAAGTACTTCAAAGTAAATGGAAAACAGTCTGTAAAACAATATCAACTTACCAGGACAAAACATGTGATCTCGACAAAACCATCGTTGCTTGACCACTAGTATGTCATCATGTCCCAGCGGAGAAAGTGCATACTCTCTCCAGAACTCAAACTTGGATATGTCAAGTTGTACCAAAATAAAGTTGCTACAGTATGAGTAGGAAAATATGTTTCCAACGAGTGGATATCCATCGATAGAGGTCTCCGCAGCTACCTCCAAAGTCATGGTCCATTTCAGCTGGCTGAATTGCTGGGGAACCCGACTCTAATCCATGAGTTGGGTGAGTACACACGCTGAGGTGATAGAATCTGGTAGAAATCACCCCAGCCAAGTTTGTCTTAAATCCATGAGCCAACTTTTGCTTCCAATATACACCCAAGCATACCGCAGCTATTCTCCCGCTAAGTTATATAGTTCCGAAACAACTTTAGCTAGCGTAAGCCGGGGCCCAAGATGTACCAACATTTTTTGCTCTCCGAACAGGTGACATATGGTGAGATGGCAACAGTCAGCGGCTGATCTGTTGATCCGTTGCCTTGTCATCTCTGGACTTGGGTTGGCCTTGGTGCTCTGCGCTGGCACCATGAAGAAAGTCAACTCGTGGTACATTCCAACGGGAATTGCGCAAGAATGAAACACCAGTAATCAGTCGTTTATACATATAGATACATATGAGCGTTGTTTTTTTTGGTGGTTCAAGGCTTATACACTACTAGGGGGGGTTCGCGAAGCCTACGCGATGCCTTCGCGAAGGCCATTTTTCTGCAAAGGGTGCCTTCGCGAAGCAATTTTTTGTCAGAGGTGCCTTCGCGATTGCCTTCGCGATCGCTTTTGTGTAGCCATTTTCGTGATGCCCTCAACGTTAACGCTGTTTGCCTGCCAATTACGTCCGAAACCTCTTACCCTTCACTTCTGAAAAAGTTCTGACCTACTCATGGGGCAAGGGGGCCCTAAATGGACGTGATGCCTTCGCGGGGCCTTCGCGGAGCCTTCGCGAAGCCTTCACGGAAGACCTTTGAAACTAGAGCAGTTCTTCCACCCAAACAGGCTGGCCCCACAACGGAAAACCGCATATAAGCGTGCTCACCTTCTTCAGCCAGTTCTGACATCCAATGGATTTGCCACTCTGATCTATCCCAAGCTTCCCATTGGAAACCTGTCCTGTAATGCGCCTTCGCGAACAGGCTTCGCGAACAAAAATCACCCGTACCTACGCGAGAGCCTTCGCAAGCCTTCGCAGCCCCACAAACACCAAGGAAATGCCTTCGCGGCAGGATCATGAGTTCCCTCCTAGTTTAAACTCCTTGATCCCAAAAAAAAACGACGCTCATATATTGAGCCCATCTACACAACATTAATCAACATCATACATACCAACAATGAGCTGCGTATAAATACGTGTTTCTATCTATACAAGAGAATACATGCACATACGATGAGATACGTTATCTGATGCTCTAAACCAGCGTTCCTGTGGCTGTGGGACTCAGAAAGCACTGGGCCAAGCGTTCTACAGAAATCATCGCTGTTGCCGAAAAGCCTGCCAGTTGGGGTTGACCATTTAGCAAATCATCGTCATCCGTTTCACCATCATGAACCAAAATTAAGCGTTCTCAACCATTAACGCAACCAACATCAACCACCATGCAACTGCCATGAATCATGAGCCGTCATTGTATCCTTGGCTACTCCCAAACTAGCTGCCTTTCTTGGGATGGGTTCACCCTTGCAGTTCTAAGTCGCAACACCTTGCAGTTCTAAGTCGTAACAAACAGTTTCTTATGATGACCAAGCCCCCCAAGCCACCATTCATCACCCAAATTGGTCTTGCCAAAAGCGCAACACCTCTTGGTCTCAGCTTCGCTGAAGCGGCAAGGCTGGCTCTGCTTCAAGGCGGTCACGGCTCGTGGCTATGGGTCAAGCCACCAACAAACTTCAGCAAAACCTTGGCAGTAGGTCAAACCCCCGTACCCCTGGTTCCCCTATCATTAACCATTGTTTTCCCTATTATTGCTGGTTGTAATCCCCCATTAGTTGATTAGTTAATAATGACCCATAGCCACTTGACCTTGACAAGTTCGGTTATTGATGAAATGTGAACAGCCAGAACAGCCAGGATATTGACCCACACCCTACAACGGATCAAACCCTTCAAGCGCCGAAATGATTTTGTTTGTAGAGGATCAGTCACAGAATAAACACAACCATTTTAGCAGCGGTATTTTGATGTCTCTGTAATTATAGTTTTAAAAACATGAAATACTTTAGAATTGCATTTCATATGGACCATCACATAACACCATTTCACCACCATCTGAACCATTTCACCATCTTTCATCACCATTGAACCATCATGTACCACCATTAGGCTGCCATGTACCACCATTCAACCAGTTTGTATCACCATCAAACCATCATTAATCACCATTTAAGCATCACCGGATATACCTGGCCACCATATCAACATGGGGGTTTCTCAAGCCATAGGGGTACCCCCGAATCATCCAATATTAACCATTCATTTGGTGACTGCACCAACCAATTGAGGCTCTCTATTTTGAGAAACCGCATCATGCATCAACAATATCTAAACCATCATTAACCACCATTTTACCTTCATGTAAGCATCATTTCTAAATCTTTGACCATCATGAACCACCGTTTTCCCTCTGTTCAAGCATCATTTGTCAACATTGAACTATCATGAACCCATCCGCCAGGTATGTAAACGATCAAAAGCCATCATTTAAGATCATTAAACCATCATTAACCATCATTTCTCAACATTAAACCATCATTAACCAGATCATAAACCATCATTTACCACCATTTTTTGCAACATATCAACAGCGCTGGATCTCCTGCCAGGTCACTTTGTGTCTCCAGACCCAACAGGGCATTCACCGCGGCGTTCTGAGCAGCGACGAGGGAATGGTTCATGGCCAGCCCGGTGCTCAACCAGGGCAAAACAATCATATCATGATGAACAATCCCAGTGATCATATGTTTCCCGGTATGAAAACATGACATCAACCAGGGGAAAACATGAGATCAACCAGGGGAAAACATGAGATCAACCAGGGAATATCATATCACGGTGAACAGGCCAGGAGAAAAATTGTCACAATGGACAATGGTTATTCATCATCTTGACAACACAGTACTCACATAGTGCATATGAATCTTCATGGAACAGTTGGTCATGATGAACAATCACGGTGATTGGCATGGTTATTAATCACGGTGATTGGCATGGTGATTCATGTTCACGATTATCAGAGTGATTCACAAACTATGTGATGCTAGATGATAATAATGACAATGATCCAAACTGATATTGACAACTTACAGTGATAATAGTTATAATGGATTCATATTGATTCATTAACAATGAATCATCATGGTGATTAAAATTGAAGTCATGGTTATTTATATAAAGGGAAAATGAAATTGGTATTGACTGACAGTCAGTGATAGTGATCATGGAACAATCAGTGGCAATTACTAGTGAAATTGGATCAGTGATACATCTAGTAATGATAATGAATAAACAAAGTGATTAACAATGATGGTTCATAGTGGTTCAATCCCTGTCGACAATAACGATGAACAAATATGCTTGCTAATGATGGTCGCTAGGGACTGACAATACAATTCAAGCCCTGTGAAAAATGTTAGTCAAGCAACCATTTGTTGATAATTACTAGGAACAATCAGCAAAAATTGTAAATCAAACCACCAACCAGTAGCTCTTTACCTGTTATTGTTGCTTGTTATCTCCTATGATTAATTTGCCCTTATTAATTGATGGTTATAACTCCCCTATGAAACCACCAACCAATGGCGATAACGGACCAGCTGTGGTAGGCTTGGATCATCAATGATGACAAGAGCTCGCCTGCTCTCCCTGTCGAGCTGCCCAAGCAAGGGCCATGGCGTGAAGCGCTGGGCAGCTCTCCGACGAAGCGTCAACAGCTGAGTCGTATGCGCCGTAGCGGTGGCAACATCCTGACACCTAGGTGAAACTCTGTTGTGAAATACCAGCCATGGAAACAAGTTTGAAAGTGGTACAGTGAGTTTGAGACACAACAAGCCGAAATTGGATGGATGATCGCTTCTAGATGGCCATTGGCTTGAAAACAATTCGATGACTCCTATCTGACGATTCCGACACAGTCCTATGGCAGCAAATTGGGTGTTCCGCATGCACACATGCTGAGTGGCAGAGATTCTTGGCTGAGTGGCTCAGTATTCTGATGGGCCAGCTGCTCAAGAAGATGCCGATGAAACCCTCCCTCCTGAATGGTAGCATTAGATTTCCACACATGGGCGTTTCTCAAAGCTAGAGGGGTACCCCCAGTTGTCATCCTCTACAAACCATCTAGAGTAATTCACCATCCACAACTTGGGGGTCTCTTATGGCTTGAGAGACCACCATGTTGCTGATGTCGTGAAGTCATCAGTGCTGTAAGCTCGATGCTGCAAGCTGACGGGCGAACACCGGCTGCAACTGAGCGAATGGCTGGAGAGTGATGGATACCAATAGATCATGACGTATTGAGTGTTTCTCAGGATAGGGGTACCCGAAAATGGTTGGTTTACTATTGAAAATTATTAAACAAAGATGATTTGGGGATTCCCCCATTTTGAGAAACCATCATTAGGGTATGTGCCAACATAGTGTGAGCAATGGGCTCCACCAAAGCCAATGATCATATTACGCATGGAAACCATTGGTTGACTGGGGGGTACCACTGGAGAATGATTGATACCAATAGATCCCAATCTTATGCCAATAGAATGATTGATACTCAGCCGAACTGAGCCACACTGGCGTTTGATATTGCAGTGCACCAACGCCAACCAGTACTCATCAGACATTGTGTTGCAGGTTTGCACGCGTGAAGAACATCCACATTGAAAAAAATTGTTGACTAACACTTATTAATAATAACGAATCATGATAGCCTCATTTGCGAAACTATCAAGCCATTGAAAGATACAAATAGATTCATGTTTGAGCAAACACTGATTGACTAATTCCTACTTGGCGATACTTCGTGATGCAATCTGCTGCTACAGAACTGTTGTGAACAACCTGACGGCAGCAAGCTGTGCAAGTGTTTTGCTGCTCAGCTTTGCCCAACGGTTCTCTCGAGATGATTCATGTCCTGCGTTTCGGCTGCCACATAATCTGGAACAGCTGGAGGTAAATAGTGATTTTGGCTCAAAATAGCTTTTAATCAGGATGAAAATTTGGCTGAACATAGCAAAATAAGTTTGGCTCAAGAATGACCAAACATGTATGGGCTGTATCCATGATACCAAAAGGCATGCCAGCTTGGGTCTGCAGAAACAGATGCGTAGCTACACGGATGTCTCTCCTAAACTTGGATTTCCCAAAGATTCATGACGCAGCATCACAAGGTATCCACAGCTCTCGGTTTTAGCTGGTTGCTTCGCACCATTAATGTCGTATGCGCAGATCTTATTCGGGTTTACCATAAGTGGCTCTTCATTAACCATGTCATGGACCTCCCAAGCTTCAGTGGCAAGGCTCTTGGACCGACGATTCTCGATCCCAGAAGAGCAGGACGAGTGAAAATCCGATTTTCGCCAGCGAAACGGAGCCCCTTCTGCCCCTTGGCAAAACCTTTTCCGCAGTGGGACCTGCTGAAACCACGGTCTATCTCTGCGCTGAGTGCATCTCCCACCATGGGATGACATGGGTCAGCAGCTCCCACTGCACCCCACGCAGGCGCCCCAGGCCTGGACCCAAACGCCAGGCCCCAGTCACCCCCCAGAACTACAGCCCTTGAATGCCATCGCAGCATCCCAAGGACCCACAGGTGTTGGTCGCTTCAAAAAGTATTAACCGCCCCATGCATACTTCGCCACCCAAGAGGGTCCATCAATTTCTCGATGTCCTCCAGAAGTATCAGCAAAACTATTTTGGACATGCCATGTCTGTGTAATCACTGTAACATCCATAAATGTCACCAACTTCGAGCTGATGGCGAAGTTGCGCACGTCGCCACACCGTTAGTCGTCGGCCCACCTGGGGCGGGTACCACCATGCTCCCAGCCAAAGTTGGTACGTGTCCTCACGATCTACAAGTGAGGCTACTTCGAATCTGTTGATGGAATCCTGTGGTATTCTAAGGTGCATCAATCCTCATCTGGTTGGTGGTTGAACCACCCCTATGAAAAATATTAGTCAACCAAACATTTGTTCATCATTACTAGGGAAAATAGAAAATGTTTGAAACCACCAGCCAGTCTAAGGGAACCCTCAAGTGACGTTTGCCAAGTAAAACTCAGCCCATACCCAGGAGTTGGGGCTGCTCCTAAGCAACCAACCAATCACTGTCTTGGCTCTGAGAAGCGCACCTCGAAAAGTGATCATGAACAGGAACATTGCATCCAGGCATCAGGAATCACCGTTGATCTCCTGAGTTGTTGATGAATATATATATATAGTAATCGTAAGTAAAATAATAACCTTAGCTATTGATGAGTAGTAAGTGAAATAATCACCTTGGTGTCATTAACACCTCGTACGCAATCATTAGTTGGTTTTGGCATGATTGTGGATCAATCACTGTTGATTTCCGATGATCTGCGACCATGATTGCTGCCACTAAAAAGCAGGATGTCACTCAGCAGAAAAGGATAGCTTGTCATAGAATTCATTACTGTAACAATTACCTGTGATAGAATTCATTACTGTAACAATTACCGAGGAAACCAAATCACGTTTTCATCTGCTTGAGCATTGTTCTGTAGTCAACCACTACTCTCCATTCTCCATCAATGATAATCATCAATAATTGGATGGTGGACATTTTCATAAAATGTTTGCTCAGTGATCAGGATCATAAACTCACCATCAACATCCATCAACATCCATCAACATCCATCAACATCTATCGACATTCATCAACATCTATCGACATTCATCAACATCCGTCAACATCTATCGACATTCATCAACATCCATCAACCATTGCTCCATGAACCACTCACCACGTAGGAACTACGCGCACTGAGATTCCGACACTACTGGTAGACTGCCCTGTTTGCCTTGCCGGGGGGGACTCCACGGTTGGATGACCCCAATGGCTCGTTATCCGCTGCAACTGTTAGTCCAAAGGGGGACACCACAGCTGAATACCGACAACTGGGGGAAATGCTATCAACTGTAGCTAATTCCATAATGCCACCACAATTTCAGGAACCCCCGATCAAATATGGCGATGAGAGTCTTGGTTCCAAAGGCAGCTGGTCACAGCGTCATGAAATCCACCCATAAAAGGTGACCTCGCAAAAACAACACATGGCTAAGGAATCATCAATGGCTATTGATCACAGGGTAGGCTGCTCATGCCCAGGTTCCAACGATGCCAAGGCAATGTAGAAATCTGCAACAATGGATCTACAGCGCACCCGTTGGTTGAAAATATATGCCAGCCTTTTCCAAAGGTCCTTAATGCAAATTCCATATCTTAACTACCCAGGTAAAGTGCACATCTACACGTGAATGCATGGGTAGGCCAGTAAACTCCAAACAACACTTGGACATTGAGCATTCCAACCCAGACTTTTTGGTCCATGTCCGGGATGCTCACAAGGGGGAAAGGAATTTGGCTGATTGCAGTCCAACCAGGGTTTTATCACATAATCCACGGTTGGCATAATGGCAACACGCGTTATTTGTTGGCAGCTTCAACCCAACTGCCATGGAGCATACGAAAGAAACCACCTTCTTTATCTTGGGCTTCAAAAATGTTTCTGGCAATCCCAGCGAGCTCATCAACGGCTCGAGATGACTATGACATACTATGATTCAAAGCACATGTTTGGCGCTGCAACTATCACACTTCAATGCTGATTCTCTGATGGGAGGTTGCTGGTTTGATTACATAGCTAGTTGCTTGGCTGCTTCTCTGTTCCCGTGTTTGGTTGCGTGTTTGCTTGTTTGATTGCTTGGCCCATGTTAGATGGCCAATCAACATCACCATTGACTACTATTTGTCATGACAAGCTAGTATATCAACAAGGGTGAACCATAAACCAACTAGTATATGTTGTCTAAGTATGGTTAACATTAGTTTATGGTTCACACTACTATCATAGTAGGTTTACTCTTTAAACCAGCTAGTACGTCAACCATCAAGGTTAACCACTACTAAGATTCAGAAAGCCGTTGCACCAGGAGCAAAGCAGCAAAAGCGCCTGGGCAGCAAAGGAAATCGACCCAGGTGTCGAGAAGTCTTTGATCGCAGACTGCAGTGCGGTCAAGGCATCAGCTTGGGATTCATTACTCACTTGTTCATACCAGCATCAAGGGGATGGTATCCCGTAGTAGCGAACCAAATGAGCAACAGTAGATACACTTGATGACAGCAATACCCACAAGAGGAAGCAAAAGAGAGTCACCGCTACATTTTTCCCATTTTCCGATATGTTTGTTTTCAGATTTCCTTGCAGTACCTGAGAAACAGCGAATCAACATCATCCATGTTGGACATTTGCGCTGCAGAACCAACCAGTAGAAGTAGCTTGCAGGCTTACAGGGGGTGACATTAATTTGTTTATAGGTGTTGGCTAGAAACTATTCTGGGAGTACCTAGCCAACCTACGGTATTCCGCAGGGCTGGACATGTCAACTTGGGATGGCAACCAAACAATGCACATACCCACCCTTACATTTTCTGGAAATGACGGTTAGTACAAATCGATGATGAGGACAACCATCATTCACGAGCAATTGTCATAACGAACCATGAGCCATCACGATGTTATAACCAGTAACCATTGTCATAGTTCGTATTGATTAAAACCCGTATCACTAACCAGTACTGAGTAGTTTAACTACCAGGAACCATCATGAACACCATCACGAACCATCACTAGTTATAGATCACGAACCATCACTAGTTATAGATCACAATATCCATGAATCACATTCTCCAGTGATGATCATTATTCTTACCATCATTCTTCTTATTGGTATTATCATTGTTGATACTATTATTGTCATTGTCATTATTAGTACCCTCTAGTAAACTAGCATGGCAATGGAAAATCCTCCATTTCGTTAGGAAAACCCCTGGAAAACATCCATTTATGGTGGATTTTCCAGCCAGCCATGTTAGTTTACCAGAGGGTAACAACCCATCTGCCGGTGTAGCCATTCTCCAGTTCAACCATCACATTCTCCAGTTCTTCCGTCCAGCTGGCTGAAGCACGGTGCCGGCGCTGAAGCCGTTTCCAGCGATCCGGAATCTTCAAGTGATCCACCATCATCAGCCAGAGATAGTGGAGTTAATGATAGTGGTTGATTAGATCATATAGTGGTTATATTAGATCATATAGAATTATCATCATGATCAAATTAGATCATAGTGGTTGATAATATTTTGTTAATTCATGATTAATGGCAAATCAGCAGATTTCGTGATGGTTGATGATGGTTTGCTAATGGTTTAAAACGGTTGCAATGGTAATGATAGTCAAGTAATAGTCAATAATGGTTGATATAGTGGTTTATATAACTATTGGTGTTTAGGGTAAAACAGGTGTTTCTCAAAATAGGGGTACCCCCAAATCCCATATTACTGTAATCATTGTTTATGAATAACCAACCATTTTTTGGGTCCCCCATTTTAAGAAACCACCACATAGTGGTAAATAATGGTTTATAAAGTGGCCGTCATGGTCAACCATAATGTGGCAATGGGTCAAACCCCTGTACCCCTGATTCCCCTAGCATTAACCATTTTTCTCCCTATCGTTTTGTTGGTTATTATCCCCCATTATTGGTTGGTTAATTTTGACCCATAGCCATGTAGGTGTGTCCAAAAAGGTTTGTCCAAAAATGGTCTACCCCTTTTTTGCCGGTCCGTTTCCCGGCTACTGGGATGGTTAGTAGGTACTGTACCACCAGTTCTGAACAAACCAACAAGGATAATTATCCTTGTAAACTATTACTAAACACTTACAACTATTGGTTGATCACTATAAACTATTACTAACCAGTGGTTCTAACTATTATGTGTCTAGTAACCTTATTTACCAGTATAACCAGTATAAACTCTTAAAACACTAATAAACCACTGAATGTAGCCACAATTTATGGACAATTCATGACGAAACATTGATCGTCAGGGTGATTACTTGACAACGACGAGCAATCATATGGTTATTCAAATTATCGAAAACATCTTGTTCCTTGGCCACTTCGCAGTGTCGCAGCGAAGCCTTTTGAAGCTGTCCATGTACGTCGATGAAGTACCTGAGAGAAAAGCAACAGCCACGCTGCGGCTGATTCGCCTCGATGGTAGTAACCTTCTTGAACCGTCCCGCTATACAATGGTCCCTGGGTATTTCCATACCCTACTGGTTAACAATGATTAATTAGATACATCTTGATTCCAGAGCTGGATGTGTCAAGGGTAAGGAACATGGGGTTTCGTGGAGATTGCCCTCCCAACTGTGAACTTTAAACATCCAAATCTCAAAAAAACAACACCCAAAAAAATAATTCGGATCTTCACCTACCACTTTTGGTTGTGGATATGACCTCTTCCGTTGCGGACGCTTGGGAGCCCTGAAACGGCGGCCGTGTGCGACGCGACCGCCGCTCGGGTTCCGCTTCGCCACCGAGGCCTCGCCCGGTCCCCGCCGGTCCCCGGTGCACGCTGTGACCTCAGAGAAAGCCTGCCTGGGCACACGAACGTTTCCAACCCACCGAAGAGGGGGGTACCACAACCACCAATGGGACAATGAACCAACAGGTGACTTATATCTACCACAAACGGTACATGCCCTAAAGTTACGGCAAGACCCTATGGTTTGCCCGTGACCACAAGACCTGCCCAGAAGTGAGTCTTGTCAACTGTTCAAAACCCTGCGCAGGCCCGTTGTTTTGAAATTCTGAGAATCAAGAAGCCCTAACCCTAAACCCTAAAACCCTAAACCCCTGAACCCTAAAACCTTAAATCCTAAAACCTTAAAACCCTAAACCCTAAAACCTAAACCCAAAAACCCTAAACCCTAAATCACTGCGTTTTGCCAGTGTTTCTCCCTGATTCTTCGAGCAATGTTCAACACGCACAGACACCAGTGGTTTGCCCTCCGGGCAAACCACGGGGTCTGCGCGTAAAGTTAGTTACCCTACTTTTAAGTAAACTAACTGGGGGGGGGACCACTCCGTGAGAACGTTGTTGGATGAACAACCCGTCAGCGAAGAACCACTGTCAAATTGTCATTGATGACAATGCTGAATGACCACAATGAACCCGTCAGTCAACACAATAATCGAGCATCGTCATCGATAATAGTTGATAGTTAACAATGTTCAATAAACCTGTCAGCCAAAAAGGGACACATACACACACACACAAACATACACACACACGTTGATGTGCATTGTCTATGCTGCTTGTCATTGTAGTGAGTGATGGATAGGACTACTGCATTCAAGCACACTAGCCATCGACACCTTTTGCCATCCTTGTTCAGCCTTTGGATGTGCAAGTAGTAATGAAAAGTACACAATCACTGTCAATCCCAAGGAAGCAGTGACCATTATTGCATCACCATCATCTATTCACATCTATCATTGCCGCTTGTTACCATGCACGAAATGGGGACATACCAAGCAAAACTGAGACCTTGGTGGGATGAATTTGCTCAAACAGCTTCAGTCGAAAATTGTGATTTGCTTGTCGAGCTTCCCACATCAAGCCATCTGGGTGTTTCTCAAAATAGGGGACCCCGAAATCATCCATTCATAATCATTTTAGTACTGACCAACCATTTGTGGGGGTTCCCAATTTTGAGAACCCCCCATTTAAACATCTTGGTTCTAGAAAACTGCTACTGATGCCGTGATTTGGATGATATGATTCTCAAAGAGCAGCTTGACCCAGCAAGCCCGGAAGCACCCTACAAATGCTCGTACGCTCCCACACTCATGGTCCTCCCCAATCTAGCGCTCCTCCGGCCCTCTTTTTGCTGAGTAGTTTGTTTCTGAGTCTGTGATTTGGCAGACTATGGAAGACTCGAAGCTCAACTGAGGGAATTGGGCAATGAACTCTGCAAAGGTCTCATGGTTTCTGATCCATGTATGAGGCGTCACTGTACTTCGTTGTTGTTAGCGACGTGGTAATCCAAATGTCAAGAACAAGGATTGTAGCCGCCAGCAACCATCAACTGATATCTGGCTACCACCATAGTAGCTATCATTACAAACCATTCACTAACCAGTCATTATACAGTCATTAGCTGTAGTCATTAGCTACTCACGAATAGACCAATTGTTCATATATGAAACCACCCTCAAATTACCTTAAACAGCTGATCTATACCAAAGATGGATGGTTGATATAATATATACTTATAGATCCAACATTATCAATATCAGGCTGGTGGTTTGAATCCCCATGAAAAATGTGTTTGTCAACCAACCAATTGTGAATAGATACGTTTGGGAAACAAATCAACAATGTGAATCAAACCACCATCCAAATATTCATCATAGTCATTTTCTACTAGTTATCCAGTCATTCACCATATCATTAGTTATCCAGTCAATAGGTTGATATATGTTGATATATAGTTGTAGATCCAACATTATCAATATTCATCAATCACAGGTCATTAGTTTTCCAGTCATTCACCACATCATCCCCGATACGATACTGCATGGCTCAGCTGTGTGCACTCACGAGTCCACCGGACGGTCCACCCGAAGCTTCGGCTTCACGACGACTTCCATCCCGAAGGATCCAGCAAAAACACCACAATTTGTGTAGAAAGGATGGCGAACTGATCTATGACTAGTATAGAAAATGCGGCAAGATGGGTACTTGATCATTTCTATGACTGGTATCCATGATCTCGATCTTTGACTGGTATCCAAAATGCGCTATAAATTCAGAAAATGACAATTAAAGACAATCAATGATCATCACCAATTTCAGTCTGCATAATTCTAAGTTTGAATCTTGCTCGCTGAATACCACCCCTACATCCGAACAGCTCACAATAAAATCATTGCTTCTTAGTGAACCAAGTGATATCTGGGGCTGTGCCGGTCACGGATTGCTACAACATCTGCAGCCACAGTTCCGTTCACAGTCCAGTTCTTGGGATGGTTCACCCAGCCATATGGCGAGCTGGGTCAAGCAGTTAACCAACCAATGATGGTTGGGTACCAACAAACTATAGGGAAACAAATGGTTAATGATAGGGGAACCAGGGGCACAGGGTTTTGACCCACAGCCATATACTTTATATCCATGGCTCTTTCTACGGCATTTGGTGCTTTGTCTCCAGGGATGACTCGTCGCAGAACTTGCTCTTTTGGAAAATTGTAGCCTTCAGGGACCACCATTTTGCGAGCATCTTTTGATGCAGCCTCCTGTGGCAACGTTAAATTTCTCGAGATGCTGAGTCCCATTTCACCAGTTTTGTCGTATCCCTGCACTGGTTCTACAATCAGGTAGACTGATCGCCTGGGATCTGGGTCGATCCTCAGGAGTGGTGAGCTATCGATGTGACTCTGCAACTTCGCGCAAGAAACTGACGACGTAAATCTCACACAACATGATCTAACCTCCCCATGCTTTGTCAGGGCACTAAGCCGTGCTCATGGCTGCGCTCATGACGGCCTCATCCCATGCTCGCTTCACTGGGCCCTGGTCCTGAAGTGTTGGCGCTGAAGCCGGACAGACAAAAGACGTATGATCACATGAGCTATATCAATATGATAGTGGTATATTATGATGATTGTCGTAAATAGTGATGATATCATTAAATCACATGACGATATCATGATGATTGAAACCATTGTGGTATAATGATGTTTTGAAACATAGAAATTGCTGGGTGAACAGAAGCAACCCTGCTTCTAATAGGACTAATACAATATTATAGGTATATACCAGATTATACCAGCTGTTTTCAATCAATAGTTGCCATACATGTTTTTTTTTTTTCCTTCGATCATTGGTTTTCTTGTTGGTTGACATTGCCATTGACCACTCGGATGGTCATTCCCTTCCCTTGTGATAGTTGATGACCATTAACATTGACGACAGATCCAAATGAGATGCGGGAGAAACCTAGCCACCAGTCAATGTTGGGCTTGCGGATTCAAATCTTTGATGCGCTGCCACCTCCATGACTCTGTACGTTGACGGTGCCACAAAAGCACCTGAAATTCCTGGGTCACTGGGGGTACCTCCAAGCCTAGATATGTTCATCGTCAATAGGCAGACCCATCCAGCTATGCGTTGATCATTTGTGGACAATGGCCTGGGATGGCCTGGGTGTTTGAGTAGGAAAGCACAGGATATAGGAATACAAAAGAATACGGAAAACATCGGACTTTGGAGCCACGACATTAATAACCATCAGCCAACCAATTATAAGCTGTAGTTAAGCATCCTCCAATCAAAACGAGTCATGGATAAACCATTCCAAACTGATGATTTGATGATGAATACTAAATTCATTGCCCATCTTACACCCATTCGAGTGTTTTTTCAATGTAGGGGTACCCCGAAATCATCCTTAATAAACCATTTGTGGTAGTAAACCAACCATTTTTTGGGTCCCCATTTTGAGAAACCACCATTCCTCAATCATCACCTACTCAGTCATCATCCCCTATTATTAACCATTAATCCATTGGTTGATAGGGTTAAGTCGTGGTTCTTCATCTCCCATAACCTCCAGGCTTCCCGGCCTTGCCGAGTCGGCAGTACTCGGCATAGTAGGCCCCGATGTCCCCGGCGAAGGTGTGGGCAGGTGTCCAGCCCAGGACCTACCAGCGAGTTCTGCTGGTGCCACGGTGGTCCGGGGGTAGCGAGCTGCCACCTGATAGGGTTCATACCCGTGGTTCCCGGGAAACTAATGAGCTACCTGGGTGGTGACATGTGGTGATTTTCAGTGGTGCCTTCGGAAAATTGTCGGTTTGCCAAGCCACCGCCAATCATGGTTGCTGCGGCTGGTGGTTTCAACCCCTGCGAGTTCTGGTGCAGGATGTTTGAGCCAAGATGTTTAATATCTCTCTGGATCTATACCTTCCTGGCGAAAAATACAGAGCTACATCGTGGAATAAAATACGTCCCTACGTTAGTTTGGCACTTAGTGTGCCCCCAAGGCTCTAAAATAAGCTTGACTTAACTCTCTGGGTAAGAGCACCAGAAATGCTCTACAACTCTGCAATCCTCTTGTTGTCCAATGTAATAGAACTGAATATTTATCATGCATCAATGTTCACAATGAGTCTTGAACCCATGATCTTTCACGGCTTCTTTAATATATCAATGACAGCAGCTGATGACTCCATTTGACGACATTTCACAGCAGCAAGACATCAAGAAAGCCGCTTAAACAACTGTGTTTACTCATGGAGGTTGTGGATGGCCCCCCCCGGGTGGAGTACCCCCCAACAAGGGCCTGGCGAGCTCAAGGGATAATAAGCATCCCCATGATTTATATAGAGGAACAGTCACTCTGCCAGTTTCAACATCTTATTCCTCGTGTTTACAACTTGTAGGTCCCATCGTGGGCAAGCCAAGGCAGCCTTGATGCGAGTCGCACCAAGACTGCACCAAAGAAGTTCTCAAGAACAAGGCGATCACCTCCCCTTAAAACAAGGAAAAACGGCATGCTTGAAGCACCCATGAATCAATATGATCCGTAGTGTCATTTACCTATAGAATCACAATCATGACTCATGACTGTCAACATACGTAAAGATCCTAAAGTGTATCACAATCATTCACCCAGCCAACCCGCCTACAATCATCAACATACCTACAGTGCATTCACCTATAGGTGAACATGATCACCAATACTTCTCTCTAGAACCATGACCATCCACGATCATCAATATCACTATGGTCGGGTTTGGATGAGACCTATGATTGAATGAAACCTATGGCAAATTCCACCTATAGTTACGTCAGCACAATCACCATAGTCACCTATAGAAACTAAAAATCACTTATAGCGAATCATACCTATAGGATCCTATAGCACCGAATTGTCCACACAACTGTTCCCGCAAGGTCACTGGAGCAGGGATCACTGCTGGGTTCACCACCACGGGCCACCTCCGGGGTCAGCCCACCACCCCCACCCCTGGGGACCACCCCGCCGTGGGACCACCGGCGGCGCTCGCCTCCTTCGCCTTCTTCACGGCCACTCCGAAGTTGGTCTCCCGGAAGGGGAACTTGCCCTCCTTGGGCAGCTCCAGGCCCTTCCTGTGGAGCGCCACACCGCACCGGCCATGGGGAGGCCCCGGTGGGTGGTGCAACGGCGCTCCGGGCGATTCGCCAAGCGAGAGGCCAGGCACCAGGCTACTGGGGACCTGCTAAAGATGGCTATATAGATGGCTATCCAGGTTGTAGATGATGAAATTCTATAGATCTACCAGGTTGCTGGCTTTCACCAAGAGTCGCCAGCTATACCAGGCTACTGGTTTAACACCGCCCCATTCCGAGTTGGAGTCTTTCACGAAGTGGTTCTTGAAGATCAATGATGATCAATCATCTCCATCCATGAACTGGAAAATGATCCAAATGTAGGTAAATATACTATGGAGTATCTGGGAATCTTCTCGATAACAAGTGTGAATGAAACTCAGGCTCCTGAGTGGCAGTGTCTTTACCCAGTGCAAGCCAAAATTTACATGAAGACAGTCCTCTTATGATGAGCAGTGCGTCATTGTGTCATACTTAAACTGTGGAACCCCCACATACATCCACCATGAGCTTGAATATCACTCACATTGATATCAACTATGGATGTAGTATTGTTCTGATATGCTGAAATACAATCCTATTTCATACATTTTTTGCTTGCGTTTCGAAGGCATATTGCCGGCCAGCTATCTATTTGATAAGTATAATTCAAAAACCTTGCAACAGCACAACTGACACCGACAAATCTCATACGAAAACCCCCCAAAGTACCAGGCTTTACAGGCCTCAGACCAAGGAAATCGCCACTCCACGGCTGAAAATCCAAGGCGCAGAGCTTTTGGGTCATAGAAGACCACTTTGGCAAGGACATCTCTGGAATCCTTGCCCAAAGCATCGCAAATCACCTCAACCGGCAATGGATCAGGTGGGATAGATCTATATAGATCATAGAAAATTGACTGGGATTTGCACGAAATCCATAGGGTTGACTCTGCGTTTGATCAACAATAAACAATCGTCAAGCAATCCATGGGATATCATAAACGGAAATGAATTGCACAGAATAACAAACAATCAACTGGGCACTTGAAGAGAAAAACTAGATAATTGAAATGCAATGAGGACGTAGGAGATCATAAACAAACATGACAAATGGATATATGACCAGTTCTATTTTGAATCAAGTAGAGATCCGGGATATCCATATTAACTACATATATCATATGATTATCTACCCAATAGGTAGATTAGCCTTTCTCTCATAAAGTTAGATGCGGAGAGTTTAGCCTTTCTCTCATATTATGATGGTAGGGATTAATATGAAATCAATCATGTTGAACAAATCAATGTGACGAAGTAGTTCAATCATAATAATAACTGCTACTATTTGCCACGACTATCATTATTGATCAGAACAACACTCAAGGCTGACTGGCGGGGCCCTATGACTTGAGAAACGCCCATACCTCGAACATCATTTCGCACATTGACCACGAAAGCAAAGACAAAAGCAGTAACAACGGAAACAAAGACAAGGACAGCACCTTCACACAAACCCACCACCACCAAACACAAATAGAATGAACCCACCAGCACCATCAACATCACTACCATCACCCCTAATTACTAACAACAACTTCACAACTGCAGCAACTATTTGATTGAACATCTTTTGTTGCTGCTATTGCTGCTATTGCTGCTGCTGTTGCTGCCTTAACTTACCGGACTTCCCATGCCACTCACGCACCAGCCAGCGGTAAGCTCCCGTGTGGGCCCCGACGGGCCCCCCCACCTTGACCACCTCCACGTGCGACAGGAGCTCATCCCCGGCGCAGTTGAAGATCTGACCGTTGGCCTCGGCGTCCTTTCCCACCACGCTGGCCATCATGCCAGCCACATCTTCACCTGAGGGACAGGTAGCTGTCCACCATGGTAACAAACGAAAGCATCCACCACGGTAACAAACGAAAGCATCCACCATGGTAACAACAAAAGATGGCATCAGCATGGATGCTGAGAACTCATGAGAATTCGACAAGCAAACAATAACACAGCGGAAAGAATCATCGAAACGAGTTTTTGATAAATCATCTAACTGGGATCAAATTGAGAAAAAAGGAAAAACAATGCCATCGTATTTGGAGCTAGGAAGCAAACAACCAATCAACATTACATAGATTTGACATGTCCATGGCATCATCAACAAGTTCAAGTTCCTACATCACCAAGAACGACTCATTGGTCGCAGACCCATTAACGGAGCCCCAGGACTGCGCGGTTGTGGTAGTCACCTCCTGGTGGTTGAACTGCACCCTCATCCCGTCATGAAAAATATGCGCACGTCAACCACCCGTAGCCCCTATCTGTTTAATACATTTGGGAAAATAAAAATTCTATGAAAGCACCACTTGTAGTCACTGTTGGTAAGAGTCGTGAAGAGCGTGCCATCCTTGGGCAAAGGGAAAGGCAAATCGCGAGTGATTCGATCCAAGAACCAGTCGATGTAGTCGCGCTTGTTGGTCTTTGGGCCATAGATGTACTGTGGCCTATCAGGTTTCGGTCTGGGCTCTCACCTTTTTATGCAACCTTTTTCGTGCCATGGAGTCCCTGCAGTTTGAAGCCATTTGACGCTGATATGGTTCGATATGTTTCAATAGGTGGCGTTCTCATATATAATAGGGGAACCCTGAAAATGGTTAACACTATAAATGCTGAATATTGGATGATAATCGGGGGGCCCCCTATGACTTGAGACGCACCCATATTTCATCATAGTTCAGCATCTGAGCCACATCAATGACTTCATGGATCAAAGCAGCTAGCTCCACGAGCTCATCCCTCAGCTGCTACATATTTGTCTGGCGGGCCTGAAGGCACACCAGTTCAGGCCCAGGTTTCGCGCGTGGTTTTCATTGGCCAACTGCTTGTTGTCCAACTTCACTGCACCTCCTTCGATCAAAGGCCCTTCAGGTGGCACCAAGTACATGCCACCGGAGCTCACGTAGGAATACATCTTCACATTCCAAGGCTTCACCAAGTTCTGAACCTTAAGGAAGTCACAGCAGTGAGGTGGGTTAAAAGTCAAACTATACCAATAATTGTACTATAACATCTTGCGAACAAGTTGGTTTATAACTACTACTGGTAACATCTGGTCACTGCATGTACCTACTACAGTTGTAATTTATGGCTTATAAGAATAAGAGCTAGCTTGTCAATTTGTGGATCATGACCACTTATAACTTGAGGCGTGACACTCACTCTGTACGCTGACTCTCCCAAAACTGGCTTGCTCAAATGTGCACAGAATCAATCCAGAAAATGCAATGAAGAGACATGCGCGACATGTATGTAAAGAGAAAGGCAAACAGTATTTCAGAGAACATGCGTCCGCTTGTACGTTTGTGTATTAGTCAGCAAATGCTTGAACAACCCAGAACGTGCAACTAAATGGGTGCCTCTAAGCTTGAAGTTTCAGCTGCCAAGAAACGTCTTTGGGACAAATATTCTGATTGTCGAAAACATACTCGCAAGGCTGCACGCCCTGCATGGCCGCGGACAAGCCTCCGTTCTGGAGATCTGCCATTCTGATGTCCACTCCTGCTTGGGTAAGATCACTGTAGCTGTCGAAGGGCGGCTTGTCTTGCTTGCAAGCACTGTCCTGGATCATGGTGACCTTCAAACCCTTCTCTTTCGCCAACTTCAGCGCCAGGTGATATCCGATCTCCCCATGACCACCCCCCTTGTTCTGCACAATCAGCGCCGTTGCCGCCATGGCCACCAGCGCCATGGCTGCAGATGCGCCGGTGCGGGCGCTGCTGAACGCAGCGGCATCACCGGTTGCACCGGCCAGGCAGGGCACTTGCCGTGGCACCAGCTGCGCTGGTGGACCCAAGGCAACGAAGCTCAGGGAGGCTACGGAGGCCGAGACGAACAACGCAAGGGACAGGCGCTGCATGGCGGATCCAAGGGATCCAACGGATCCAACCTACCTGGTGTCAGGTTGGTTTTCGGTCAAAACTGAGAGCCTGGAAGGTTTAGATCAGGGCGGAATGCGGATGTTCCTTCACTGAATTGCATTCCAAAAGGTGTGGTTTGGTTGAAGAGAAGACTTTGGCAGCTACCACAGCTGTGAAGCATTCAGAGTTTCGTTTTGATACGCCTCCTTTGATTTGCCATCTCCATCTCCCAAATCAAACCGCACTAGTATGATTTCTTCACTGTGGGTCAAACACAGTATAATTTCATCATCTTTACACTCTCACATGTACACACATGGGTTGATTCTTGAACCAGCGTAGTATCCCCCAAATCCTTGGTCAATGTTGCCAGGGAAGCTAGGCTGTGAGACAGCGGTCCTGAGCTTCCGGACGAAGCATGACCAGTCTTCGTCCAGGACAGGGTCTTGTGGCTATTGGACCACTTGAGAACTGACACAGCGAATTCACCTCCAGCCATGGGCGGACCCCATGGGCCACATGGGAGGCTTGGAAACACAAGGATTGGCAAACAAACGTTGGCAGCATGTGTTTTTGTAAGTAGCGATGTAAATGAACAAATCCACGTCTGTAAGCGTGTCTGCATTTCGTACCATGCATGTGCTACGTGTTGCTCCTGCCTTGGCCCATAACACAAAAGCACACCAGGCCTTGCAAATACCGTCTGGACCAGCCATCATCTTCCACCAGTGCAAATTCACCATCGTCACCGCCGAAAATGAAGACCTGACGCGAAGAACAAGGTTAGACACATGTGAAGAACAACAAACACATAGAAACGTCTCTACATATATTGTGTATATACTATATTCAGTGTATGAATATATTATAATATATTTATATATGACTATCCACGTGAAAAAATCAAATTCATACATGATATGACACACTGCTATACATGCATTTTTCTGGGCTTCGCACAGCTGATAAAATGTCAATCCACGGCAATATGAACGAATGTGCGCATACAGTGTATAGATGAGGCCGAAAAAGACCCTGGATTCTTATTACTCAACCTATCCACTTCTGGAAAGGAACCTGCCCTTATGACAAAACATACAAGCCAATTTCTGTTGGGATGTTCAACTTATCAAAAAATGTTCAAGCCAAAATTGGGACGGTACTAATTAATACTTACCATGGCTAATTGGCTCAAGACTCATAGGCACAGTAGCAACTACTATTAGTAACCACTGTATTGATTGATTCCTTTATCCTATTAAGCAACGTTACTTGGTGCGCTCACAAATAATTAGAAACAACCATTACGTCATCTACTCACCGATTTATCCGCCATTGTTAACCACCAGCTCTATTCACCAGCGTAATGTGTAATCCACTGTGTACTTCATTGACCAGGGACCACAATTGAGCACAATCAGTTTCTTCATTTTGGTAACCATCAGTTTCTTCGTTTTATAGTAGTGTAGGTGTATGAACCATCATTGACCGTTGCTATCGATTTAACCACCGTTATTGATCATTGTTATCAAGCATTCAGTGCTTTCATGAAAAATGATGATCAACCAGCATTAACCATCTTTAAACCATCACTATTGAGCACCATCACTAACCATCATTATCAGTTTGTTCACATTTTTTGTTTGACATTCATTTACCATCATTAATCATCACTATTTACCACCATCATCAAACACCATTATTAGCCATTCTTACATTCATTCCATCAGAAACCATCGTTCATCATCACTATTAATCATGTTTCGCCATCACTATTAATCAACCACCATCATTAACCACTATTAACCGTCATGAACCATTAATCATCATTACTTGCCAGGATGAACCACCACTGTATACTGGCCATTATTTACCATCACTATTCTTGTTGGTCCATCATTGGTTCATCAACCATCATTACCCATCATTAGTCATCCTTAATACGCATCATTAACCAGCATCATGACCCACTAATTGACAATCATCAACCACCATTAACCCATGATTAATCATCACTATATATTTCCCATCATCTATCCACAATCATTAACCCATCATCAACCATCAACCATCATTACTCATCACTATCTACCATCATTAACCACCATCCCTAGGCATTACCATCACCATCCCTAGCGCCAGGCAACTCCTGGACCAGCGGCACCGGCAGGACCGGCACCTCCAAAGGCGATCCGCCGATCTCGCCGCTGTGTTGAATCTAAGCGCGAGGTGCGGATCCGCAACGCGGTGAGACAACCGTTGTGATGGCTCACGGGTATGGATTGGGGTGTTTCTCAAGCAGTTCACCAACCGATGTTATAGCTGGTTTAGTAATGGTTAAGCAGTTCACCAACCAACAGTAGAGTGTTAGTAATGGTTAATGATGGTTGATAATAGGGGATCATAATGGTTGATAATAAGGGACAATCACCAACAATGGTTATATGGCTATAAGGTTAATTAACCAATGATAGCTGGTTAATGGGTAATTATAGGGGATATATACCAATATATACCAACTATATGGCCGTGGGTCAAGGATTTAATCAACCAGTTGGTTGACAATGGTTAGTATGGTTAATAATGGTGATATGGCGAGCTGGGTCAAGCAGTTAACAAACCAATCTCATGGGGGATGAGTTCACCAACAATAGTAGTGGGAAATCAATGGTTAATGGTAGGTGTTTCTCAAGCTAGTTTGGGGACCCCCAAAAATGGATGGTTTATTGCTACAAATGGTCAATAACAAGGGGATAATAGTCAATTGTAGCGGATACACCAGCTATAATGGATGGTTTATCATTACAAATGGTAAATATCGGATGATTTGGGGGTAAGCCTATTTTGAGAAACCATCGTATGAATCACATACCAATTAAATAAAGGGGATATACCAGCTCTGTATAAACTATATGGGGAACATATGTGTGGATGGTACATGTTTAAGAAAATGGCTTCATTCATGGCAAATGATATGATTAAGATGGATGGTGAATGATGACTAAGATCAGTTGATTCAGGGTGGAATATCATGATAAATCATAGTCAATGATGCTATATTGATGGAAATTGCTGGCAAGTGATGATTAATAATGCTGAATGATGGTTCATCACCAACCACAATATTTTATGTTCAATATGGGTTTAAAAATGGACTATCACTAGCAAAGGCAGTTGACCATGGTCAATCATGGCGGATGGTTGGTGGCTCAGAATGATTCATGAAGAGGCATGTATTCCAACTACGTGTTCAAATGTGGCTATGGGTCGTCACCAAGCAGCTCAACAAGGGGTAGGTGAACCTCCCATCAAAGACTAGTTTTGTCATTTGCAGGGTGTTCACCAGGGGCACAGGGCCCTTGACCCACAGCCATAGGAGTAGGTATGGTGGTAGCCGCCAAACCAACTTAAGTTACGATCATTCGTGAATGTACCATGGCTAGTTCCCTTGGGGTGGTCAGTTGCAGATGATCCCAGTTCAAGAATTCGTGATGACAGTAGATTCCGAAGCATTCATGGATAGGCTTTAACATGCTTTAAGCATAGTGGGTGTAGATAACAGGTTCCTGTAAGAGGAGTAGGATCTTGCGCGACAAAACACCTGAGGCACCGGCAGCAAATCAATCTTCATGATTTATGGCGGAACAAACCACTGATTGCGGGTTCAAGCCACCTGTGTACATATGATTGGTTCATGGCTGAAAAACCTTGGGGTTGATTCACTGGTTATGGTCATGTCATGATTGAGGAGGAATTGTTCTTGGAATCCTTCATGATCACTGTCATTTTTGTTACACATCTTTGTCAGGTCTTGATTATCTTCTTCCAAGGCGGCAAGGGCGTAGGAGTGGTGATTTGTCATAGTAAAGCTTGGGTTCCAAGAAACCTATTTAGCCAAACCCACTTGTGTGCAGCCCGACTCTTGTTTGAAACCAAACTTTATGAACTTGAACCCCCACTTGTTGAAACAGCTGTTTGCTTGAAACCACACTTGTATAAGACCAAACTTTGCAAGGTACTTCATGGTGGTTTCTCGAAGTAGGCGCATCCCTGGTTGTCATCGTTCATTATATGAACCCTTTATAGTAATAAACCATCCACTATAGATATCATAGCTAGTAAGTCCCCTATTATTGACTATTTTTCCCTTCTTATTGACCAATTTTAGCAATAAACCCTCCATTCTTGGGAATCCCCAAACCGGCCTGAGCAACCACCATGTAGTTGGCATGTCCACTATGATTGTTGGTTATATTCCCCAACTTTATCAACCATTGACCGCCACTTAATGGAAACCAGTACTGCCTGTCACTACCTGGGGCTAGCTCGAGGCTCCGACCACAGCGGACATGGGAATGATCGCTCCAGGCCGAACATAGCATGGTACCTAGAACCAGGGTCAAACGTTTGAAGCGTCGGAGTTGAATCAATGATTTGGGGGTCAAGCCATAGGGAAGCCCCAAAAATGCAGGTCTTGCCTTACTATAAACGGTTAGAAGATGTTAAAAGATAGTAGCTAGGGGACACCCCTATTTGGGGAAACACCCATTTGTGTTAATGAACTGCAATGATTAGTTGAACCAAGTTGAGTTTCCTGTTGCCTCAAAGTTGGGGAAGGTGGAGCAATATGTTTGTCAGTACACACCAATGATTAGTTGGACATTATATAGCATCTTTTGAGGAAGCAGCCTGGCTTCGTACAACAATGATATGCTGGCCATCAAAGCTTGATTGTGAGATGCAAAACGCATCAACGCACAATCCTTGAGCAATACCCAAACGTATCGAGAGTTGGTAATTCTAGAAGCTCGTGATGTTTGTAAATGCGAGTGTGGACATATGTAGAAAGCATATTGAAATACAAATGATTACAAATGGATATCTACAATTATACACAAGTCACACCGCTTGGCATTTACAAGACTCACCAAAGCAAACGTAGATAGGCAGCAGCTCAGGATTTCGACAGGCGAGCATCCAATCACCTGTGATTTTGCCCTGGCCTCGGTCAACGGCACAAAGCCGTTCTTCAAAACAGTCCCTGAGCTTTCAATCACCAACGCTTCCTGCTCCTGGGGACAACAGCGCGCGATGACGTCATCCTTCCGGGCAACCCAAATGGTTGGTTTCCTTCTGGTTGGTGGGTGATGTTGCCCCATCCAAAAAAAAAAACAGCGGCCAACCTGTTTCAGTATAACATGTCTTTGTGTGGATATGTATTAACATGTATTGCATATAGAACACAATGTATACAACAACGCTACTAATTAATCATACCAAAAGTCATACTAGATAGGTATGATTAACACTGGATAGGATCATACCTATCATACCTATCATAATTATCATCAACACTGATAGGTATTAGTTATTCTATTGACAATTATCCTATTAATTATCCAATTACTAGTGCTAATCACCTATCATGATTAATCATAATTATTATATCTATTTGACATACCTATAATACCTACTGGATAGGCGAACATCACAAGAATCCGCCGACCGGGGAAATCTTCGCCGCTTCGCCCTGCCGTCCTTCAGAGCTTCACCTTCATTCAGACCGTTGGCCTCGCGGAGTGCTAGGCCAACAGTAGAAGCGTTTTGCTGTTTGATGGTTTATGTGCTGAATAATGACAAATAGTTCCATGGTCAAAAAGGTAGGAGAAAACAAGTCACTAATGATAACTAGTCAGTAATGAGTAGGTGAACACTGAAGGCTTCTTGAACTTAGGTAAGCTGAAGAACAATGTTGCAACAAGCTGTTTGCAACAAGAACCAATTCTGATCTTCAATGGAAACCGGTGTGTGGCGCAGCGTCACCTCTGCAGACAGCTTTACGGCTCGATCAAAGCGATACCACAATCCAGGAGGCAAATAGGTGTCCTAAGATGCAGCGATGGGTCGTGCTTTATGTGAACCCTCGGCAACGATCATCTTGGGTGCTTGGGGATAAAGTGGTTGCGCCAACAAATGCTCCCCTCAAACTGGTGCTTTCCCTTTGGGATTGTTGAGGGTAGCATCATTACCCGATCTAGAGAATCATTGGCTTCCTAGCACTTCAAGATCTGGTGCATGAAGGGAGCAAATGATTTTCCCAGAAGCACACTAATCTTTGGTAAAATAAACTTACAACTGGCTAAGGGTCACTACTAATCCACCAATAACATCCAAACATGGGGGATAGTAACCAACAATAACAGGGAAAACTATTAGATGATAATCTCTGATAAAGCCTTTAAGGGCGCTTCGTCAACGTACGAGTAACGACATATCTGTTGCGGGTTGTGTGCCTTGTGACTGGTGGGTGAACCCTGAGATCACCAGAGCTCGCGGCTCAGCCTGGAACCCACGTCATCGCAAAACCCTGGTCATGGCATCCACTGATGGTGATACCGGTAGTGATGGGGATCTGGAACTAGAAGTCGGTAATAAGTCAGTATTTATTCAAGTATTGATGCTTGCCATTCTTGAAGCTTTGTGACATTGTAGGCACTGATTTACAACTGTACTATAGTATGACTCCTTCTAAACCAGGTAGCATACAAGACAGCGTAAGCAAAGGGTCATGAGAATCAACTGGAAGGTCCTTTCGAACATAGTTGCACACCTTTGGTTGATGCATATTGATGCCATATCCATCAGTAAGCAGGGTAAACACCAATACTAATTACCGTTTGGCTGTGGGTCAAAACCCTGTACCCCTGGTTCCCCCAGTATTAACCATTGGTTTCCCTATCATTTTTGGTTATTATCCCATAGCCATTTGGTTGGAAGTAGTTTATCATCTTAGTGGACTGATGACCCTTCGTGTCGCTTCGTGTCGCTCGGTGCAGCCAAAGCTCATGTCTCGAGTCGTTCCTCAACACAGGTACCACCATGATGCTGCCGTCCATCCATTGCGTAGTCACATCGCTCAACTGCCAGGGAAGATGTAGAGTACATGAACTGTGAGTAGGAACAAGACCAAAAAACTGGCAAGAAATTCACAGCTACGTGACAACGAAATGATCCCTTGGTCCTGATATAAACGACACCTTTCCCCTTTGAATTGATTCAATCCCTGAAAAGTTCTCGGGGGAAGTTAATTTTGGAGGAAAGGCGTTGCACTAGGAGCATGAATAAATCAACATACAACAACCATGAACAATACAATGACAACCGTGCAACCGTAAGAATTCCAAAAATCACAATCAAACACAGCAAAACACGCACGTTCCAAAGCCGCAAACGGGACAACATGCTTCTGATGTCAGTTCTTCTCAGTGATCGTTAAACTGTTTCTTCATAATTATAACAATCTACACATGTTTGTCGCCATCGTCGTAGATTGGATCGCTCTTGGTCTTGAAACTGACCCACTTGGATCCTCATTAAATTGATCAACAAACCCTAACCAACCATCAATCAACCATGTTCAACAACAACTCCAAGGGTCATTGACATGTACTCCATGGAGGTTCCATGGGGATCTTTCATGGATTCGCGCCTCTGGAATATCTGGATAATCCATGGCGATAGGTCGGATCCACCTGCAGCGAAGCTGCAATGATGAACAAACGAAGAAGGAGCAAGGACCAAAGGGTCAACAAGGATGGCCATGACTAGATATAACTGGATATATGATGTAACTGGATATAACATGACTAGATATAACTGGATATAACTATAGATCTATGATGTAACTGGATATAACAAGGAATATCTAGGATGGCCAATATGACTAGATGCAACTAGAGTGATAATGACAATCCGGATAATGATGTTTGGTTGATGATGGCCAATAGTAAGAGTTATGATGATGATCCTGATTAGAGATGACTAATGCGTAATGGAAAGCGATAAACAAATGATTTGAGCAAATCCTTCTCCTGACTGATTCATGGGTCCCAGTTCATGGCTGGCTGGTTGGTGGTTGCCCCGGCCACAATGCCATATGCACAAGTCAATTCGAAGCCATCATCCACAGGTCTGGTTGAACAAAAATCCTCGTGAAAACATCAACGAGTTTGGCCATAAGATAGGCCCATATCAATCAACACACCATGCTCTTTTCGTGGTTCGACGGGTGGTCAATTTCCTACTTTTGACCTCGTGGTGTGGTTTCAGAAAAGTTCTGACGATTCAGGTTTCAACCCAAAATAATTTCATAGTCAACTTCTCATGACAGCACAGTAATGACTATAACTATAGTCGGTACCTATGGGAGCAACAACCAATCAGTTAGCTAGCTGGTGACTCTCGAGATGACCCTGGGTCAAGCCTCACAAAACACATCCAAGTGCATAGCAAGACACAAGGTGCCCGATGCTCGCTGTGAATGAGCCAGAGAGTAGTGAAAGGGCCTGAGGTCCGGTGTTCAACGTAGAAACCTCTGGGGTTTGTCTATAGATATCATGATGCACGTCCTTACATTTGCAGTTTCCCTATGTTTGCCTGTTCAAAATCAAACATGTTCATCTTGGACGGCCGCTCTTTGCAAACAACCTCGCTTCATTTGGAAGCCGAAGAAAACCACAGCGGCCAGGCATTGCACATACTGTGAGAGAGTGTAGCAAAATTCGAGTGTTCCTGCTCAGAAGGACACCAAAAGGAACCAAAGGACTAGTTTCACATCTGGATGCCGAACTGTTTGCGTATGCTCCCGTTTTCTAGGTACACAAAGTACAAGTAGGCCCAAAAATATCACCAACACAAGACACATCGACCACCAACCAGTTGATGAGGGGCTGGCTTCTGAATGCAGCTATCCCAGATGTTTGACCACATGTGACCGATATAGGATGCCATTCGCACCATGGTTACCGAAGTTTGCCAGCGCTGCTTAAGCCTTGGTCCCCCAACTCTGGGCTCCCCAGTGTGTTCAGTGGTAGCATTAGCCAAACAACTAATTAGTCACTCTGATGTTCCATTCAGAAATTAGTGCTAAGGTACTGATTGCTAGGATAATCAATCATAATGATGTATAGTATAATGATGTCTCATTCATATGAACCAATACATTCACCGACTCACTAGCTAACTAATTAGCCAACTAGTCAACCATTAGGACCATTAGCCAACTATTCACCATTCCCACTGATGAAAATCTGAATGAAGCATGCCTTAACCATTCACCAGCTTAGTAGCCACTCTGATATTGTAGGATTTGAGCCACTGATCTTGGGTTCCTTAACCAACTACTTGGCCACTCATTAGTTCTTGAGTATTCAACTAATAATGTTCATTATCAACTAATTACCCACCAATCAGACTTTAACCAACTAATCAGCCAACCATTTTGCAAACCATTTACCCAACTACTTGGCCAACTACTTGGCCACTCGGATTTTCTTCAAATGATCAGAACGCGAGGGCTTTCACGCATTGCTTGGGATGAACTCGATCGATGATCCAAGGCAGCGGCATCAGTCTGTAGCGGAGCTGCAAGATCTGGCGGTGGAACAACCAGGCTTGAATGATGGCTGATTGGTGGTTCCAACTAGTGGTTAATTAGGAGTTAACAGTGGTCAACAGTGGTTAATAATCGTTCATAAGGGGTTAATAATGGTGACTAAGTGGTTGGCAGTGGTCAAAACTGGTTAATAAGTGTGGCTTTTAATGATCTACAACATGTTATAACTGTTATAACCATGGTAAATTTAGTAGTTTACTAGGTGTTGACAGTGGTAAACGGTAAATAATGCTTAACTAGTGGTTAAGCGTGATGGCTAATAATGTTGGTTCGCAGTAATAATTAATCACTGGTTGGTGGTTAGGTTTTAAACCGGGCCAAATATATGCTTTTTGATCAACCATCCCAAATTGGAAGGGAACCAATTCCATATGTTTAAAAGCACCAAGCAACTAGACTCTTCCTGGATGATTTCAAGGGAGTGCCGTGTCGGGCTCTTCGTCATCAAACCACCGTGAAAATGGAATAAAAGTACAGGTGGTTTGATGAGGGGAATTCGTTGATGCTTTTTGTTACCCAAAATGGGGATTCATAGTCATGGCAATGGTTTATGGCTCATAAATAGTTGCTGATAATAAATCATAATATGAAGCTTGATAAGGGTCTCCCATGATGGATCATAATGGATTGTGGACCATCATATGGATTGTTATGATTTACTGATAAGTGCATGTCAAATCATAATCTGATGGTCAATCATAAATAGTTACTTTGGTTGGTGGTTTGAACCCCTATGAAAAATATTTGTCTACCAACCACTTGTTAATCATTACAAGGGAAAAAACACAAATGTTTGAAACCACCGACCAGACAAATACTTGATGTGTTGATTTATCACTATGTTAATCCACTATTGATGCTCTAAATACCATTAAGAATAGTTAATAATAAACTAATAGTGGTGATGGTTTCAATAACGGTGATATAAATCCGTTATTGATGCTTTAATAATGGTGGATTAAAATCAATAATGGTCATTAATCCTATGTTAATCCATTATTGATGCTTGAACAAATCCATTAAATTACTGATGGATTGATAATGGTTTGACACTGCACTTTTGGTCATACTTCGCTATGATTCGAACCGCCGGCTGCCCCGTGTTTTGGGCGCAGCGTTTGCTGCTGCGCCAAGTCAGTCAGGAGGTGACCTGGGGACCTGGCCCATGAACTATGCGCCGAAGAATGCTTCACCGTGGTTATTTGTGAACCACAGGTAAAATTGGTGAAGCTGACCAAGTTGTGCTGGTTAAATTGGTCACTATTCAACTTTGGTCATACCATTTTCATCGCAAATGTTCACCAGCACGTAGTTATCTACTTTGGTTGCCAGTAAAAAGAACCATGAATTTATACTGGGTAGTTACCGTGAACTAACCCAGTTGTGAACAGCTGGGATCCCTTCCGTCTGAATCGCCACGGTGTCCTGGGGCTAGTGATGAACATGTTGCATGGCATTGGATATGATTCAGCATTATTCAACCATGTAATTGGTCAATGATCACCAGTATACTGGTTATAATGCAACAAGAAAGTATCAGTCATTCACTTCCTATTCATCCTTGCATGGCCATCGCTGATGATAGGTTGAGGCCCATATCAATACTTGCAGATCTGAGTGAGTCTGGGCCCGAGACACGCACATGATTGCTCAGCAAAGAAAAGACACACGGTCAGTAGCCTTTGCCACGGAACAAGGGTGGTTGGGCCCCAAAGTAATGAAACGGTCAACCGTATGTACCATGCTCTATACCTAGATCTACCTGTCCAGCAAATGGTTCATAGATGTTCATAGTCAACAGGATCTGGGCAAATGCTCCAACATGTTCAGGCAAAGTTCACATACCGTCCCGCCTCCCGAATAGCATCTGATGCTTCGTGCCCCCACAGCCAGGGAAAATGCGGCTGCACATTGTTCCTAGAGAGGGCTTGCGGGGTGCCACATCGCCAAGCTCAATGTGAGTGGAAAAACCACTACGTTTGGGCCTGCGGTAAAACCTGATCTACATCATCTGTCACTAGCCTTTCATAAACACCAGGTTCGTGACCATTGAAAACCATCACTAGCCAATCACCAGCGGTTTAGGTTTGCGACTTGGATACGAATTCTGACCCCGGTCAAAGTGACAGCGCTCATCTGCAAAGGCCAAAAAACACAATTAATTACTATTATGAATCATCATTAATCACTAATGCCAACTTATTAAGCATATTAACCAGCAATTTATGTCGAAAACTATGGTCATGTACCTCAGGAATGGTGCTGCTGCGGTTCGGCCAGAAATTTTGCACTGAACGGCCCAACAAGGGGCCGCCCATGGGAGTTCCCCCTTCAGTTTCACAAGGGAGTGTGGCTCATGGATTTTAATGAGCTGGTTCAAAAGTTCAGAATCTTGTGATTATAGGATGGTAATAGCTGATAATAATGGGTTACTGTAACTAGCTGTTTGATGGTTCATAAGCTGGTTTGAACAGGTTAAGCTGGTCAGTGGCACTGATCTAGCTGGTGAATCATGGTTGAGGACGGGTATTCAATGTTATGATGCTCGGTCATGGTTGATACTGGCGATCATGTTGGAAATGTCGATCAATAATCTTTTGTCAATACCATCAATGATCAATGGCAAACCAATGGCTGCCTCAAAACCAATGATCTATGGCTAATACATTGCCATATCTAATGGTGTTGAGCCATTGGTGAACAAAACCAATGATCCAGCCTGATCTAGCCGTCTATTGTGGCTGATAAATGGCTTGTTGAGTTGTAAATCATAGAGGCTCAAACATAGGGTGCGCCGTTGCTCATCAAGCCGGAATGCAACCCCAGGAATGGATTCCTGGGCTAGTGAGGGTTTGTGTTGGCTAATGATGGTATTAACAATATTCAATAATGATCTAATAGTGGTTATTTAGTGTTTGGTTAATGGTTGACTCTGCAGATATTCATGACGAATTATGAATGGAATTTAGCAGCTGAAATCGGGTACATCAAAGTTTGAAACAAATCCCGAATTCATCAACCAACCGCCGGGTGACACTTCTCGCGGACCGGGTGGAAGGGTGCTTGTTGCTGTGATACTTATCAGTCCTGGTTGGATCAACCAAGTCATGATTTACTGGGAATATATTCTTGACAAACACTGATATTGTTACATATGGTTTATTCATACAAACCATTGGCACGAAGCAGTATTAGATTGCTAAACAGTGATATTGTTGATAATTTCATTGTTTATTGTAATGCCATGTTATCAACGCTGATCAGTGCTTACAAACCAGGGAGCATTCCACCAATATCAATTAATAACTATACCATTTGGTTAGGCTACTCCTGGTAGCTCCTAGCACATCACTGTGGCCAACCACTTTGTCCAGCCGAGCAGCTCTGAATGCACCCGCATCACAGGCATGAAACACGCCACCCTGTGGCCGTCGATCTTCGGAATTGTTTAAAGGGGTTCCTCCCCTGATGGTCCCACTCCAAATTCGCTGACAATAGTCATCGTTCTCTGCTTAACTTCTTTTTTTTGCTTAATTCTTCGATGATTAGCCAAAATGCACCACTGGTTGATGGGTGTGTGGAGAGATTCGAAATCCCAACCATGTTATCGAGGTTTGTCGGAAAACGTAGCTACTTGTACCCCAAATGCCATCAAAATTCCTGGTCTGACCGCAAAATCTGCAGGCTGACGGGCTGAGGGGATGCGGACGCCAAATGATTGCGAATAAGTCAGGCTTTGGATTGTCAGGGAATAAATGGAAGTAGGACCCGCAAATCACACGGTGAGTTCACCAAAAAGCGTGGGATGTGACCAATCGCGGGCATGACAGGGGCAACATGCCACCAGCTGTAGAGATGGGGAAGCCTTGTCAGTGGCCAGGGAGCCACGCCGTCGGAGTTTGGGGCTCGCTGCTTGTGCTCGTTAAGCAACTCCAACTATGAGCATTGACTCTTGCTGGAAGAATGATGCATCGTTATACTCGCACAGAAGCACAAGACGACCTCTGGGTACGGTAGGAGGCGGCAAAGAGAAGCCTTGCAACAATGCTAGTGCACTGAAACAATAGTACCTGCTCTGCTGTGCTAGGGCTCACGGAAAAGATGGAAGCAAACTAGTAACCAGCAATCACCAACAACAGTACCCACCGAACATCAACAGCAACCCACCCCAACCCTATAGGTTGGTTGCTAATGACCAAACATCACCAGCCTGAACCCACAATAAGCAACCACAAGACCATAAACCATCACTTCACCATAACTCAACCATCACCCAACCAATCACTCAACTCACCACTCAACAAATCACTCGACCAATCACCAAGCAATATATATACCCAACCAATCACCAACATTAACATTGATGAGCCCATCATATTAACCCTTAGTCCTATATTACTACCCAACATTTACAATTTAACAACTCATCAATGAACCATGGCTTACCCCAGCCATGAAGCATCGATGAACACCGCCAGGCCACTGCAGCCAGCGGATCAAGAGCTCCGCCGAGGTCTGTCCGATGAAGCCTCGGGACCAGCCAAGGGCCGTGGTCTCTCAAAAGCCCACGGCCACAATACGCCATGGATGGTACTTATTTACATAATATATATATATATATATAAACACTCACACTTCCCCTTTTTCTCCTGCGCAGACCAAGTTAGGTCAAATATTAAATCAATTCAAGGTTAACAAACAATACCCTTACTGTTGTTCAACCCATGAGGGGCCCCGATATACCAGTTGCACGCCAAACCGGACAACTGGTATACCCCCCTTACACCCCCCAGGCTCCCTGCCAAACCAGGGGACACCTAGGCCTTAAGTGTTTAGAGAAACTCGCCGCAAAACCAAGAAAAAACGGCCCCCCTCCCTTGTTCTTTTTGGCCGTTTGGCTCTCTTTCCACGTCCCCCTGACCTGCTCTGTTTCAGAGCAGGCTCAAGTTTTGGGGTGTGTTTTGTCATATTGCGAAAAATGGTGATCCAGGGTACGAGCTTTTGATCCGAAATCTTGAGATCAGCCAACATGGCTAACCCGGAATTCAAATAAATCTTTGCAGTTTTCAAAGCAGTCCAACGACCTGCCAGTAAAACACGATCAATGGACGAGGTTTGCAAAAACATGTGCGTTGCTCCTCCTCTGCGGAGGGAATAGGGTCTGAACCCTCAACTGTCAATGTCCAACGCTTCCAAACATTGTTGAAAAGTCTTGCGCCATTGATGTGGTTTGCTAGTTAAATAAGCATGCGAAGAAACTTTCAGCTTCCAGGCCCACACCAATTTTAAAGTGGCAGCATCGGTCAAGGTAGCGCTTTCAGCAGCTCCTTGCCGTTTCCCTGTTTTGGTTAAGCCTAAGTTGATCACAGCAGGTCGAGAAGGCATAGTCATCTGAAGATGCCACGATTGCAAAGCCAACACTTCACCGGTCCGGAGAAGTCCGTAAAAGGCTACTAAAAGGAAATGCCAAAGCTGAACTCTTCCTTGAAAAAAGCCCAGCCAACCATGGCCATCAAAGTTCGTTCCGTCAAAGGCGGTGCCCTATTAGGAACTTCGTTAGCTGACCAGGTGCGCATCAAGCGCCAAGACCCTGGTAAAAAACCTTTGACTTTTGGGTCCTTATCCTGCAACGCAGCAAGTATGGTACTTCCAGCAGCTCTGCCTTCTCCTTCGGACCAAAGAAATTCTAAGTAATCACTGACCAACCCATCCAGTTCCTTGTGACGCGATGGGAGCCTCAAATTTTCTTTTCGAAGGTACGAGTAAAAGAGCTGCAAGCTAGCTTGATAACGCTCCCTTGTAACTGGCTGTACAGTAAGTGACTTCACTGAACCCATTTGCTTTCGGACGACTTTGCGCTGCTCCTTGGTTCGGGCCTCGGCTATCTTAGCCGTGTTTTTACCCATTTTTTGCGTACATACCTGCGGCTTGGTTTATCCGCAGGATTCTGGTGAGTATCAACATAGCCCCAAGTGGGCTGAAGCCCTGAAGCAAGAAGGAGCGCATTGAGCCGCATGATGGTACGTCGCATTTTACGGGAAGAAGAACGTCCTCGCGCCACAGCATGCAATACCACCAGTGAGTCCACTAAGTGGACACAGCGTAGGTTCACCTGATGAAGTTTTTGAAGCCGGTATTTGAAGGAGGTTAACACTGCTCGAAGTTCGAGCACATTGATGTGTTCAGTAGCATCCGTCCACCGCCATCCTGAGATGGTCTGCCAGCGCCACAACTTGGCTGGTACACTAGCGCGCAATCTGTGATACCTCAAAGGCACTTCACTAGCTGCTTGCAGTAGAATGTCCTCACCTTTGAGAGACACAAGACCGGACAGCTTGCGAACAAGAAGTGCTGAAGGCGAAAACGTTTGTGTAGAATGCGCAAGTGGAGGACGCAACAACAAAGATTGCTGGAACAAAACGTGAAACAAGTTCTTGAAGTGACAGAGGGAGGATCAATCCCAAAGGCACTAGTAAACAACACAAAAGCCAGCTGACGACGGGGATAGACCAGCTGTTACCCAAAAGGGTGAGACGATGATCGCGATGTTGAGCGGTTCCATGCAAAGACTTGGGGCAACATTGCAGTGTATACCCGGCAGGGAATCCCAAAATGGTCTCCCTTTCCACAACGCTGGGAGGTCGATACTCCCCTGACCTGGAAACCAAACAGTTTTGGTCACGGTATTGGTAAGGTGGAAATCTATGTTGGTCTTGGCGCCAACGCTCTAATTCATGGGCTTCGCATTGTTTGAGACCTGCAGGGCGACGCAATGGGACAGGGGAAGGACGAGAGGTGGTGAATGTAGGAAGCGCAACCGAAGACGAACGACTCCAACCTGACTCTAAGAAAGCTCTCTCATCAACATCAGCCACCAATTGTACTTCACCAGCCAAGGGAAGACGACCATCAGAACCCCACACCAAGGTCACACCCTCTTGAAGCAGAAGTTCCCAGGAAACCCAATAAAGACGGGGTCGATGGGCCAGAGAAATCCCATGTGAATCAATGAAGAAGGGTTGGTCCTCAAATGAATCACACATATGTTGACAGTCGTCATAGTCCATAGACGCGACATTCTCCACCAATCGATGTACTTGCGCCCAAGGAAAAGCATGACGCATCAGGTTTTCAACACGGGGGACCTCCTGATATAAACAACTGCGTGAATCTCTCAATGCGCCACGCCTATCAGCGTTTAACCCAGAAACGCCTTGACAAGGCGGACCTCCAGCGACAATCACCAACCCCACCGAAGAAAACCGCAAGGCCCAACCTTCAACCATAGTTTGGTCGACCTCTTGTATGTCTTCCACATGGATGGTGTCACCAAAGTTGGCTTCTGTGACTCGCCGAGCTTCCGGGCTCTTCTCAATAGAAATATGCCCAGCCAGTGGTGCCCCTAATAAATCAAGAGCTACTCTAAGGCCACTGATCCCATCAAAAAGTCCTATTGACAACACTTGACAGAAATCGATCATGCTCTTCCGGAACGTCGCCACGCACTAAGCTTGTTGCAGCTGCAAGCCCATAGGGGGAAACACCTCGAGATACACAGAAACCTCCACCTGTTGTTGAAGCATCTGACACTGAGACCAATGGGCCAAATTGGCTCCGAAAATCAATATATGCGAGGGGAACCAGTCCAAGGAACCTGCAGAGTTCCAGCGCTGTAGCTTGTCTTAATGGGAGGCGAACTCCACTGGCCCTCCCCTCATAGGAGCAGATGTCACGCCAAATTTGATCAAGACTGCCAAGGATTTGTCGCTTAAACATGGAGATGTAGACCATACCACCGCCTACAACTTGGAGTTCCTTTTGGGAGGCACGCCCCTCCCTCAGTAGTGACACTGCTAAGCCCACATACTTCAAAATCTTTTGGGGTTTCGCCATGCAAGTCCCTCGCAATCCATTGACCCAAGCTCCTTGAATCTCAGCTCCTAGCTCTTGTTGTACACTTTTCTTCGGGTGTGTTGGCAGTCCTTGTTCTTTGTAGGCAGCCCTCAATGCTTCAATTTCTGGAGAAGGAGTACCACGAATCAAATCAGCTAGTTTGCGATCAACTTTAACCAATTGATCGAAGTTGTCAAGGTATATCCTAAAAAGCCGATTACCAGACGTCCAAACTTTGTCCCTACGCAATTCCAATTCAGCACCGATAGGGGGGTGTAGGCTACCAAAGCACTTCCTTACCACTCGCCTGTGTATGTGCTGTGCAATCCCTACTGAGTTCAAAAATCCCATTGGGAGCACCCGTGCCCGAAGGCAACAGGTGCTCCCTTTGAATCCAAATTCCTCAGCTAAGGGTCGGGGTAGCCTCTTCCCAAACCCCAGAAACGGTCGCCAAGCCTCCGGTACGCTGAACAGGTAAAAGTAGCAGCGCAGGTCCTCAGACGAGGTGCAAAGGACTTCCCCTTCCTCAAGGTAACAACAGCCCAGCTGGGTGATGGATGGCAAAGTACTTGTATCCGCTTCCAAGGGACGACAGTTAGAATTCAACGGTTTCAGATTCATAATAAGACGGCGCAATTCCAAGTCACCCACAAACTCTTGTTTGGACACCGAGAATAAACCCTTCAGAAGAGGTTTACCATTGATGTGGTACAACTGCGACTCCTCAGTGACTTCACAAAGGCCCCGCTTAACCAGTCCCTCAACCAACGAGCTCCAGCTGGCATCTTCGCACATCACTCGGGGGGTCTTTCCAATCACTTGCAACTCAGGGGGGACAAGGTACTTCTCGAAGTTGTTAATGTATTCCAGTACACCTGCTTCACAAAAGTCCCTGATATCCAGTGACCCCACTGCTTCTGGGAGAGATGCTTCAATCTGCTCCCATGTGATACTCTTAGCTAGTTTTATCTCATCACCAGCATAGTCAATACCTCTATGAAGGAAGAACTCATCAAAACTTATAAGGGGAACAACCTCCTTCACCAGGTCCGTCTGCCCAACAACATCCGCCAGCCTTTTCACCATGCGATCACGAGCCGTCGTCCGACGTGGACAGGAAGTCACATCAACCCCATATAAAGAATTGAGGGATGTGATGACAGCTCTTAGCGTGGAAAGCCTTGTAGTGAGATCATCATATTGCTCTGGGGTAGGTAATGGAAAAATCTCCGAGTTACCTACCTTGGACTGAGGTCTGCGCATCGAATCATCTTGAAGTAGAACCAGGCAATCATGGATAACCTCACCTAAGGCTGCAAAAGTTCTTCCCTCGTCAGGCTGTTGCCAAAAGAGCTGAACTCTAGAAGAAAGTTCCTTTCGAACCCTCTGGGAGCCCTTGCCATCAGATCGGTGCAGCTCCCTTAGCTCTAGTTCAGCTGCTGCTGATGCATCCTGAATTAAAACCTCGACTTCGCAAGGCGTGAGACGATCGCTGCCCTCTTCATCTGCTGCCTCTTCGCTTTCTACCTCATTGCTGCCTCTGCCTTTCTCAAACTCCTGCATTGCCTCTATTCCTCTTTTTGTGCCTTTCCCTTCCAAGCCTCGTTCCTCTGCTACACATTCCATTGCCTCACTCCTCTTCTCCTTTGCCTCTCTCTTCCATCGCAACAGGTCAGATCCTTTTGTTTTATTCTTGGCAAAGTTTCTTTCGGTTCGTCCTGGGAGAGAGATGACATCCCTATCCATGGAACTCATCATTTCTTCCGCCATGGCTCTTCCTTCTTGTTCTCCCCTCCTTTTCCTTTCGCATTGTCATCACTCTTCCCTTTGTTCGAACCTTTTTCCTTGCCTTTCTTCTGTCCTTTGTTTCCTCCATATTGGGAGACTTCACTAGATTTGCCTCCCATAGGTCTTGTCAACCTCATACGAAGCCTTTGCTCTTCGCGAGCTCTCCTTGCAGCGTCCAGGTTCTCGTTGTCCTCTGCGATTCCTCCCGTGTCCAGCCTGATCAATTCAAGCTGCCTTCCAACCGACCAATGGCCTCCTCGTGCCACCGTCTCCAACGATTTGGCTCTTTGAGCCAACAAGTCAGCGCACTCAGCTGGACGGCCTTGAAGGAGGAGGTCAAGTCCTTGACATATTGTCAAGGTTTCTTGTCCCATAGGAGGTCTCATACCTGGCAGCAACGTTTGTCTCGCATAGTGGGTAAATAAGGGCGGCAGGGCTTGCTTGTCCTCAAGCCACATAGTGCCGGCACCTGTCACCAGCCTGGTTTTGATCTCACCCACCGCATTGCTAGCCAGGACCCCAGGGTAACGTCGCCACAGCACCTGGAGTTCGCGCTCTCCTTCGAAAAGCCCCTCACCTTCTTCAGTGCCACTTGATGAGGACGAGGATGAAGTTTCCTTCTCCTTGCCTTCAGAGGACCCGCTGCTCTTTTTCTTTTTCTTCTTTTTCTTTGACGCGCCTGTGACACGCCGAGCTCTACGTTGTAGCTTCGTCCTTTGTCTGAAGTTCGGATCTAGACCTGTTCCAGCATAAAGGTCTTCAAGACTTTTCTTTCCTCGGTCTTTCTCCTCAGGGCCTTCATCCGCTTTGCTCTTCTTCATCTCCAACTCTCTCGCTCTTTTCTTGTCCTTCTTGGATTTCTCCTTCTCTTTGGGAGCCTTGGGAGCTCCCCTCACTTCCTCCGCTTCCGCTCGAAGTACAGCAAGTTCATCATCATGACCCCCGGCTGGGACCACTTCCTCCATATCGGTGAGCCAATCTTCAGCTCCACGATGAACCTTCTCCACCTGCTCCACATGGATCAAGTTGTCACCTGTGAGCCGCTTCGCGCAAAGGTCTTCGCAGACGTGAGCACGAAGTAGTCGATCCTGTTTGCCTCCAAAAGCCCTCAAAAGAGCTTCATCGGTGGTACCAGTGAGCTGCATTTCAAGGTAGGCCTGTCCACCTTCTAAGGCCACACCCCGCACCTCACCTGCCACACAGATCGCCCTTCCATAGTACACCGCCTGCATGATCTTGATGAAGCCCAACCGTTGTAGTTCACCCACACTCAAAGTCTTGACCTCAATGGGAGGAACTCCTGGGTCCCTCCCTTCCACTACCGCTGCTGGTCTCCTTCTTCGTGGCACTCCAACAGCCGCTGCTGGCCGTCGAATCCTCGCCTTTGGGGCCATAGATCCAAGCAGCGTCTTCGACCAAACAATTCTTGCTTGGCCCGCTTCACTATGCCTTTGTTCTTGCCCCCTGTCCAACGGGGGTGGTCAGAACGGGGGACCTCTCCGACCCAGCCTCTACCACGACCACGGCCTCGGATCGGGGTAGTACCCACGTGACCAGGAGGGGGACCTGGCGGTTCTGGAGGCCTGAAACGTGGAGGAGGGCTTGGTGGCTCAGGAGGAGGCTCGTGTCGAGATTTCTTTTCCCGACCCCGAGGTGAGCGGCACTCGGAAGATGTAGACCTCTGTCGACGCCTCCTTCGACTACGGGACCTCTTGCGCCGCCTACGAGCACCACTGCTCGCAGCACGGGGAGGAGAAGTAGGAACTTCAGCCACCGGTTCCTTTCCAGCTTCTCGGTCAGCACGCTCTTCTGTCTTTAGAGGAATGGGAGATTTCTTCTCCCTTGAGGCTTTCCGTGGAGGATGAGGTGATCCCCTCCCTTTCTCTTTGGGAGAGTGATCTGGGCTGTGAGCACTCTCACTCACACCTTTGGCAGAGGCAACCAAGGGAGGCACAGTTCCTTGGTTCGAAGATGGACGGGCAAAGATCCTGGTGATGATGGCAGCGTTGGTTCTCTCGGGGCAACAGGTTCTTTCGGGGCAGCAGCTCGGGCAGGTTGAAATCCAGGGACAGGAGGTGCAATCACAGGGCCAGTCGCTTGAAGTGGAGGAGGGTCTGCGTATTCCCTGGCCTCCAAGTGATCACGCAGGTCGCTCTCCAAAGACCTAAGTCTCTCCCCTACCAGGTCCACGAACCCAGTCAGATGGGAGAACTGGCCTATTAAGGAGTGCAACCTTGGGAGTGTCCTGCACACTCGGCAGGGACACTCCCTTGCGTGGCCCCACATACAACCCCCTTAAGCCCAAAACTGCAGGAAGTTTGGGGAAGTTTCATGTTTACACACGCAAGCATGGGTACATATCATATATTTAATTGTTTATGTATTTATTTATCTATTTTTTTTTACTTATATTCACCTAGCATTACCTTGCTACATTGTGGCATGAGGTCTTGAAATCTGAAAAAAGAAAACAACCTGAGCTACATTTGGGTCATTTTATGAGTAAGGGTCGATGTAGGTAAATCATCATGCATGAAGTATCTGAGCATGGATTAGACAAGAAATCAATCATCATTCAGAGTAGGGAGCTATCCAATGATCATAAGCAAGGGGATATTCACCAGCAACAATAAGGATATAGCAATAGTCTTGAATGAACAATATGTACAACAAAGGGAAAAACAGCCTAAGGCTCGGAAAAAAAAAACAACCTCTAAACATTTTGCTTGGGATGGAACTAGCAACCACTACAATTACAATAGGGACCGGGGTAGAAGCGGCAACATTTTTAGGCATGTAACGATCATGCTAGACGGCTTCGCGGTGCTAAAGACTCCCCAGGAATGCTGGTCATTTTGGATATAACTGGCAACAAGTTTTGGATATATGATCACAACAATGGGGATATAGTTGTATTGCTTGATTGTTTTGCTTGGTCTGGTTGGTCTGATTGGTTTGTCTTTTGGCTGCTGTGTTTCTATAGTTGGTTGGTTGTTTACGAGCTAAATCCCATTGCTTCCTCCATCTAGGATCGTTAATGCAAGTTGCGTTCTCCCTGTGTGTTGTCAATGAAAACTCCGTATCAATAACACCCTCCATATCGGATGGTAAATCCAAAGCCTTGAGGATAGACTATTACGCTTAGTGATTGCAAGCCAGAATTAGTTATTCATGTTGTTTTATTAAATATTCCTTTCACCGGTATCGACCGGTATCAAGATCATTCGCCACAATTAAGCATCCTTGAATCCGATCAGTCTCCACAACTAAGCATCCTTGAATCCTTGAGCTTGGCTACCCATTCCCGGTTTCCACTGGTGGTGTCTTCTCGTGGCCATCCACCCCCCTGGCACTGCCTCCCGAATCGCAGGAGACGATGGGCGCACCCGCCAATACCCAGTTCAGCATGGTGCCTGGTGCATGTACCAGCAATAGATAGTGGAGCAATGGATAGTTCGCACCACCAGCGAATCATTGCAATGGATAGTGGAGCACCAATGGTTAAGAAACCATCAGCCATGGTCACCCCTTGAATCTATAGTCTGTCAAATTCTGAGTAGAATTTCATGCAACACGACACGACACTGGAATGTCGGGAACAAAACAAAAACTATGAAGCTACCAAAATCTGGTGTAATCATGATGCATTTTAAGGTATATAATTCTCAACGTTCTTGTGACTTCTTTCCCAAAACTTACCAAGCCGCAACCGGCCGCAAGCAGGGTAGGACCAAAGCCTGGCCTGTCTGAGCAGTTTACCAGTAGATCGAGCTGTAAATAAACATGGACTTGTTTTACCAGAAATAGATTGTTATTTAGCATCAAGTACAAGGAGGTGTATCAACCAGGTATCAACAGTGATCCCGCTGTCAAGTCCATTCAACCTCGAGCAGCTGAAACGGTTCCTTGGTGTGTCCCTTGGTGTTCCGCAATAGCCAAAGCCAGGTAGCGTGACCACCCACAACCAGCATCCTTTTACCGCTGCAGAAAGCCTCTTTTATCTGATCAACGAGTATCAACCATCATGCATCGTCACTAACATCTAGCCAACAACCAACCAATCTGAATCAACATGAATTGACATTGAACGTCAATAGGTTAACAATTATGAACTATTATATAATGAACCATTACTAGCCATGACCAGAGCTTCACAACGCAGCTCAGCAAGGCTTAGCTGCACCTGGGGTATGAAGAAGCCACGTCCAATTTGCGTTCACATCTCCAGTCCTGCAGGGACCATGACTGCGTTGACGACCCTCAAAAGAATCTTGCAAAACCATTGCTATCATTTTACACCATCAGCAGCCATCGATTAGATAACTCTCAATTAAGCATTGTGGACCAGGAGTAAATATTGTTAGTGATCATCAACTAAAGTTATTGCCCAAATAATCTTGGAAAGGAACGCTGAACTGAGAGGCAAAAGGATTTCGACAAGACTTTTTCAAATCACTAATCATATGAAAGCCAACTTATAAAACCGGAGCGACTTTCTCACTAGGGAGTAGCCATCATTGTTTAATGATCTGTACGACTACTGAAGTTTGTTCACGCATTTGCCTGCACCTGTGTATAGCCTGTATGAACACCATACCAAAGCATCAAATTGGTCATGGGACAAAAAACAACAAGGATACTGACTAAGCATCAATGATTTCAGAAACCGTTCATTGACATGAAACGGTCGTTCATTATTCCGTATGATCAATCATCAACCATCATTAGCCACCATTGACAGCTATTTACCATCACAAACTATCAACAGTGACAGCCATTCATCATCATAAGCTATCATCATTGACCTGAGTATTTCTCAAGTCATAGGGCCTCCCCAAAATCCTCCAATAGAAACCCAGAAACCATTTCTAGTCAGACATTATCCATTTTGGAGCCCTATCTTGAGAAACCACCATCCATATTCTACCACTCCTCAAGACGTTTGAGGACCCATCATTCACCACTTGGTGCCCCTCCCACCGCTGTGGCTTCTCCCCCTGTGCCCGCTCCAGACGTTGGCACCCATGCGGCGGGCCATGCCGGGTGAAAAGGCACGGTTCAGCGAGAAGAATCTGACAGTTTCGTGGAAGGAATGATGGCTGATTGATGGTATTGGTTATATATCATAAGGATTTTAACAGTAAGCAATGCTCAATTGATGGTTGTTAAGTTATTAGTGGTCAATTGAGGGTGGTTAAATGGTGGTTGATAGTTCATGGTGGCCAATGGTGAATGGTGGAAGGGAGGAATCAATTAATGGGTGTGTGTGTGTGTGTGAAAATAGGGTTACCAATAAGCCACCAAAAAATGTTCATCTTACGAATGGAAACCATTGGTTTTGGGGGTACCACTAAGAAGCTATACAAATCAATTGATGCTTAAGAGTTGCTTAATTGATTGTTGACTGATGGTGAATGGTTAAGAAGGAGTTGTTGATGGTTGATGGTAAATACACCTCGAAAGGATCAGTTATATAATCTGGCTAGCAGTGATTGATGCTGGAAAATAACCAACAGTGGTGAAGGATGGATAATGGCCATGACGTTTGAGACAGGGAGTCCGACGTTAATCGCGGCAAAGTAAATGACAAACCAACCTATAGCAGCTTATGTGTCAACCTTTCTAGTGAGTATGATCCCAGAAAAAGACGTGGTGTTTCTCAAAATGCGGGGATGCTCCCAAATCATCCAGGTCATAAATCGTATATATAATCAATAAACCAACCATAGCCATAACGTGGGGGTCCCCCATTTTCTGAAACCCCCTTTGAAACCACTCGGTGTTTTTGATGGCCCCCTGCTCAGCACGCCTATGTTCCGGCAGGGCTGTCTCTTGAGCCTGGCTGAGTCATCGGATCTACAGGTTGATTCCCTGGTGGAACCAACGTTCGCATCAGTTCAACCATCAGTTGCCACCCTGGTGGAACCGTGAAGGGATGTTTTCCGGAGGTGCCTGGCCACCTGTTCACAACATCTCGTGAGGGGCCTTTGAGTGCTTGGCAATGCAGAAAAAAAAAGCAGGAGCCACGAAGAAGAAACACCACAAAGCACTATTTGGGTATGGGTCAACCAATCAAAAATGGGGGGATGATAACCAACAATAAGGAAAACAATGGTTAATGATAGGGGAACTAGGGGTACAGCGTGAACTGACCCACAGCCATTTTTGTTCACTCGGCTGTTGAGCTAGTTGAGCGAGTTAACAACAGCCGATCAGTTGAGCGGCTTAAAGACCTTCACCTAAACCAGAAGCTATGATTGTTGGCGAATGCTGGTTACTAAGCAACAAAAATAGAGGTTTATGGTGGTTCGTAAGGGATAATTCAAGGTGAGTGATGGTAAAAAATGGTCAGTAACTCTGACAAACCAACTAAAAAACCATCCAAGAATCTAATATCGTCCCTTGATTAGGATCATTTGCATTGACATCAGTCTACAGGTTATGCAACCAACAAACAACCTCCATGGATAGTTTGTCGTGTCCTCTGGTTGCGGTTGCATCATAGATCTCACATTGGGAGGCAAGCTCGTTAAGGTCATTTGGAACTGGAAACCGAGCCTAGACCATTGAGTCATAGGGTAACCAACTTAGTCTTCTCATAGTGATAGTGACTGAAAGCAAGATATGTCTGCTGCAAGGTCGTTGTGCCTCCCCAAACCTTCCAACCTGTGCGCGGCCCCCGGGGCACCGTCTTCTCAGCCAAATTCCACCAGTGGAAGGTGAAGAAGTCGGTTTCACCCTGGCGTCTGATTGAGCCGCCGCCATCAACATCTTTTCACAACCATTGATTCCCAGGATTGTTGGATAGTATGCCCTATGATGTTACATATATATATATATACATATATATAGATAGATATGTATTACTGTATCGATAGATATTGAATTTTACAGTTATTGGATAATTAAACCTCGAATAACCATCACTAGCCAACCATCATCATCATCATCATCATCATCATTATCATCATCATGATGATGATCATTATCAGCAGCAGCAGCAGCAGCAGCGGCATATCATCATCAACATCGTCGACATCATCATCATCATCATCATCATCATCATCATCATCATCATCATCATCATCATCATCATCATCATCATCATCATCATCATTGTCATCGTCATTGTCATCATCATTGTCATCATCATCATCATCATCAACATCGTCGACATCATCATCATCGTCGACATCATCATCATCATCATCATCATCATCATCATCATCATCATCATCATCATCATCATCAAGAAACACTATCTGTGGCTAGCTGCCTTTTCAACGTCACACCAGTAGCTAAGTCACAATGAGTACCCCACGAGACTGAAGCGGATGTAGACATGACAGTTGAAACCAGGCAAACAAAACAAAGAAAACAACCTGCTTGTTCCAAGATCTTCCAACTATTTACATGTGCCATGAAGCAAACACCTGCTGTCTATCTACCATCTATCTACCGATCTCGCGCTACATGTTGCCTCATCATTCCACCAGAAGGACATGCCCGCGTGCAGCAAGGGCTTGATCGAATCAGCATACCTGGCAGGCCATGAACCAATGGAGGATCATGGGTGAAACACCATCATAGGGCTGTGGGTCAAAACCCTGTACCCCTGGTTCCCCTATCATTAACCATTGTTTTCCCTATAGTTTGGTTGGTCATTATAAGCCATAAACTTGATGGTTAATATTGACCCATAGCCATATGGCGAGCTGGGTCAAGGGCACTGTACCTCTCTCTGTCCGATGATCAAACCAGTTGAGCTGTGGGGATGCTCATCTACCCATCTCTTGGTTGGTGAATATTGACACATGGCCATATGGCGAGCTGGGTCAATATTAATCAACCAACGTTCATGGGGGATTTCCACCAACCAACTCATAGGGAAAACAATGGTTCTTGATAGGGGAACCAGGCGTACGGGGTTTTGACCCACAACCATATCATGCCATATCAACCAATGATCCTAGTGAAATGGTAATGATTACAGCACTTGAAACCAACACACAATGCTGGAACCATCTTGAAACATGCGAACCCATGATGTCAAATCATGGTGAGTATCACGGAAAATTGGAAGTGTGTTGAACTTAACTATAGTCTGCGACATGCAAGTGGAAGTGCCCTTTGTCATTGACCATGGATTCACAGTGCATTGACGACTGCGAATCTCCATGTCTGAGACCTCCGAACCACTGAGTTTCACACCAGTTTCGCACGTCTGGATTTGAAAAATCCAGATTCCTGGCAGGTCAAGGCTGATCAACTCCAGAGTCTGGGGCAGAATGCCCCTGTCACCATGAAATGGGGATGGCATAATTAGTCCTGATAGGGATCAAATATGGGTGTCCTGAATTCTCAGGTACGCACGAGGTGCCCCTAATCTTGTGACACGTCCAATCGCTCTGTCCTACTTGGTGAGACATCCTGTAACTACATCATTTTGCTATGCTTCGGCAACATTCCGATCATTTTGCCATCAAAATCAAAACATACAAAACATTCAAAAGCCCGTGCTTGTCCTGTGAGCAAACTGAATAATAGGCATAAATCGGATTAACTACCGGGATTGCTGGTACATGAAAAGGTGTGTGCTGGCAAGAAACCCTGGCGAATCAAGTGACTAAGTGGACCAGTGCTACTTTGCTACTGATAATGATCGCATGCTGAGATGCAACAACCATAGCAAAAGACCTGGTGCCGCACCTGCCACAGGCATATCCAGGATATTCCGGAGGACTCCTGCCAGGGATCACGTGGAAAGGGATTCAAATTTACCAAGGCACAACGACACAGAAGAATGAATGCTATCAGCAAATTGATGTGAATGTGTCAATAGCCAGTGCTATAAATGGCTTACAATCACAAAACTGGACTCAATAATAACTGGTGCTTCACCAAATTTGGACCTAACAAATGGTTTTGTCGCTTTCCGACATTTTGTTGTGCTTTACAGCCTCTCTCATCTGTGACCAGCCCCACATTTCAACCTGCTTCAGCTGCACCCAACTGCTCAGTCTTGGCCTTCCAGAAGGCTCGCAATTTGGCAGAATCCAGCCTTTGTCATCAAGCTCCTCATAGGGCAATGCAAGCCAACAAAAGCAGCTTGAGAGTTCTTAGAGATACACCGCTCCAAAAAAGAAAAGGACCTGTTTGAAGAGATGAACGCTTCGATCCTGTGCTTTTAGATACTTGAAGAAGTTTGAATGAATCCACCGTCATTTGGTGGGCATACGGTATATGAAACAACCTTGGCTATTCAATATGAATGAGAGAGAGCAAATGACATAGTCAAAGCTATCAAACGCTCCATCAAACTAGGTATGTGCATAAATCAACCAAACAGATAATAGGTTGCATTGATGATAGGTTTGCGTGCGAGATCAAATGTACTGTATATACTTATTTTGATGCAACCTATCAAGTAAGAAGTGTGGGTGAGTCAGAATGTTGCATTGATCAGTTCATTCCTTGTTCAACTTGAGGAAAAACGATCCGAACCGCAAAATCGCTAGGAAAGACACACTACATTATAAACAACATGCACAAACTTGTTGATGGCACGTCATGCACATGGCATGTCAAAGCCCAGTTGAAGCCACGAAAAAAAGGTCCCGGTGTACCTTGATCAACTTGCTGTTGCCAATGCGCGGCTTCCTGATACCCGACACGTGCACATTGTAGCCTCGCCAGGATCATTGCTGTAGCAGCAGCATTGGTGGTGGTAGTAGTAGTAGTAGTAGTGGTAGTGGTAGTGGTAGTGGTGGTGGTGGTGGTGGTGGTCGTGGTCGTGGTCGTGGTAGTGGTAGTGGTAGTAGTAGTAGTAGTAGTAGTAGTAGTAGAACTAGTAGAACTAGTAGAACTAGTAGAACTAGTAGAACTAGTAGTGGTAGTAGTAGTGGTCGTAGTTATCATTAGCAGTAGTAGTGGTAGCAGTAGCAGTAGTAGCAGTAGCAGTAGCAAAGGTAGCAGTAGTAACAGCAGCAATAAAACTGATAATGGAAGCATTAGGTAGCACCAGGACCCCCCCTCCCAGGGGGGTATTATTGAGGATTCTGCAAGCCAAGCAACGCAAGTGGTAGTCTGCCATCTGGTAGTCTGGTTCAGGAAACAGTACCTCGATCAAGGCGCATCTGCAGCTTCAACAGCTGAAGTTTCCCTATTTTCCCGACAAAAGCATCGTTGTTCGGATGTTCCCACAATGGAGTGGGATGCTTGTGGCGTTCCATTGCGGCGATAATTAACACAAGTCTGGTTCAAAAGGCTGGTTGGTGGGAACTGCTATGATGATGATGATGAGGAGGATGATGATGACGATGATGATGATGAGGATGATGATGATGATGATGATGACGACGACAATGATGATGATGATGATGATGATGATGATGATGACGACGACGACGACAATGATGATGATGACGACGACAATGATGATGATGACGACGACAATGATGATGATGACGACGACAATGATGATGATGATGATGATGATGATGATGATGATGATGATGATGATGATGACCATCCACTATAAATCAGTCAACTATGTATGCGACTATGATCGACCAGTGGTTGTGGCAATTTTGTATATCGTAATGTATACACACGATGACGCCCCCGACATTTCTAGTTTGATGAGATACTAGGAGTATTTTGGATGGTTTAATTGAGTACCTCAGTTCATGGCGCATGTAGAATTGCAACCTCCGAAACACATCCTACAACTGAGACTACAAGCCCTATGAAATACAGAAAGATTGATGGCATGTTGACCAAACTGCAAATGGAGATGCCGAACAGAAACTTCTGTGCTTGCAAACATTTGTGACGGGGGGATAAGTGAAATAAGCTAATTTGAACAGTTTGGTTTCCCTAATGGCCCTTATCAGGATGATGACAACTTCGGATGGTCGCCTCCATGGCTACACACATACCCAATGGGATCTCTCGATAGTACCTTTTTCCATGGATCCGTTGTGCTGCCCCATCGCATGGCTCGGCCGGCACTAGGTTGAAGCTTTTCATCAATCATCATAAGCTCATCAATCAACAAAAAAAGCATCATTACTATCAATTGACTGAGGCTGTCACTGGGTTGAAGCCAAAATCATCATAGTACGGTTTTCCTTCCCCCGGCGCGTAGGAGTAGTCTGTCTCATTGGTGAACCTGGGCACGATCCAGCCCAAGCCAGCTGCACCAGCAGTTGCTCACCCTAGGTGGTGAATTGCGATCAAACAAAGGTGGTTTATTAACAGATTTAAATAGGTGATGAAGTACCATTAGCTGGATCACCGTCATGATTCATCCATCGTTGACCACTGCTTAAAGAATCACAAGTTTGGTGGTCACTTTGGTATCCGCGACCCATGAACCGATGAACTGCTGCACATCAATGAAGAACTGAGGACGAGACCATTCGAAGTCAATAATGATTGCCTGAGTTTGTCCAACATGACGCAACTAAACAGTCAACTTGAAAGACAACAGTACACACACCATATGAGTTGTTGAACAGGTCAAGCTGTGAATGATCATTGGTCTGGATTTGTTTTGCATTCCACTATCGACAATCACAACCACTATGATGCTTTGTTGATTATTGTAGTGACACACCAATTGATGCGATGTTTCACTAGTATATTTAGCTTTGTGTTTCCACAACCAATATAATACTACTGAACATCACAAAGTCATTATGACAAACTCATCAATTTGATCGCCAGGTCAATCAGTGGTAATTCCCAAGGTACTGTAACAACCTCATGGAGTAGTCAACCAAAGATCACCGCAGGCTGTCTGCACTTCCACAACTGAAGCTGCACCGATTTAAGCAGCTCAACATGATGGTTAGTGCTGCTAAATACCTGGTTAGCAATAGTTAGTCATGGCCAATATTATTGCAATAGCTGGTTGGTGGTTGAAAGATACATGCTTTAATGATTGGCAGTGGCAAAAAATGGCTCACAAGAATTAAAGGATAATAGGGAAGAATAATAGCTGGTTGGTCACTGAGAATAATATGACTATGTTATGACCATGTTATGATGCATGGATGTATAAATGATAAATGCAAGAAATGCGTGACTACGGAGATCCGGTATAGCAAGAGCATTCTAAGGCTAGGATCACGTAGTGTAGGAACCAGTCATTTTGTTGGAGTCAAACAGTTTGACCCGGAGCCACATCAGACCATGGCCACCTATGGTTCTCAACAGGACACCCTAGTTACAAAGCCACAGTGACTGTTAATTACAATTGAACATGTTTGGGGACGAAATGCAAGCACCAAGCAGCATCCAAGGGATATTCACCAGAACGGAACTTTTCCAAGGTGTCCTCGATGTAGACCCGGTCTTTCCAGCCCCACCTGTATCAGCTCGTGAATGTTTGAATGCTGTCCGGACTACGAACCCGGGTGGTTTCTCAAGCCAGTGGGAACCTCCAGGTTATGAATGGCTTAGTACTATAAATGATTAATGAACTGGATGATACATGGGGGTACCCCCATGTCTTGAGAAACCACCACATGTCACTTGCTCAACGACTCAACGACGCAAGACACCCTGGCCTGCTGGCAATGAAGCCTCACAGAGTCACAGTCGGGGAACAAGCAGCTACCAGTGAGCTACCAGCAGTTCAGGTTGTGGAGACTCAAGAAACAGGTGATTGATTGGTTTGATTGGTTTCTTTTGAACGATTGACTGCTTGATGTTGGTTGGTTTCGCAAAACAGGTGATTGGTTGGTGTTCCGGCCGTGGTTGAATGGTTGTGAAATGAAGGTCCGAAAAGGTCTATTTTGTTTGGACACAAATGGTTGGTTTCTCAAGCCATATGGTACTCATAGTTTTCATCCTATTTAATTAATAACTGAGGGTTCCTTATGGCTTCAGAAAGCCCCAACTAAGAAATCAACAATTCCAACGGGTTCGATATGACCCATGACCCATAAAACAGGGTACCTGTAAGTGGTTTTTGGGACACTGCTGTGGCTTTGACGACTGCTGAGTCCACTCTTCAGGTGGCTGCCACGAAGGTGTACTTCTCGTAGCTCCCAAAATGTCTGGATTGATCTACGCAATAGTAAATAGATCCCTTCGAACCTAAATTCATATGAATGTGAATATATATATATATTATATATGTATTTCTAAATAGATTATATGTATATTTAACACGTTGGAAAGGAATCTGAAACATTGTCATCATGAAGGGGCACCCCGTAAAAATGCAAATGATTTTGAGCAAAGTTGCTGTGCCAACTGAAGGGGGCAAATCCCTGAGCTGCTGCCAAAGGAACCAAAAGCATAGCGTGGCAGAACCGGCGGTCTGCCGATAAGGTTGTAATAGGCCTCCCATTGACGGGTTTCGTTTGGCAGTGCTGGTTGGTGGCTTAAACCCATCCCCCAAACAATAGTCACTCAAATGATTATCTGATAACCCAACTCATAACTCATGCGCAAGTATATATATATAAGAGAGAAGCAGATTTGAAACCATCAACCGGGGCAATGGTCTTTGAACCCTAGGTCGGGAAAAACCGACTTGACCATGACAAAATCGATGGGTGGATCAAACAACGATTCAAGTCTTGGTTCTATCACACTACAAACAAATGTGGCACATCGACATGGTCAGGAGCTTGTAACCCGCTGATTGATTCCCACATGCAAAATACCCGCGAGACTGCATGCAAATCAAAGGAGACTTGCCTACAAAAGCCTTGGACAGTATATGTTTTGGAAGGGCAATCTGGAGCGCTCTCTTGATACTTTTGCAAAACACCCACAATGTGCAGTTTCAGCACATCATGTGTGGTTGTTTGTTCTTTAGATCTTGGGAGTATTCTGCGATGACTCGATGACGCTCTAGAGAATTAAATGGTGACCAATGAAAAAAAGAGTTGCAACCTGCTGATACTACTCAAAACGTGCCCACGATTGGATCAACAAACACAGCACCGCAAGGGCACATGTCCAACAAATGATTTGCCAACAAAAAACGAAATCAGGGGATGGCCGTAAGAGTTCTGGATGTGAACCTGCCTGCTGAGGGTTCGTGTATCTTCCATTTGAGCCCTCTGCATTCTTGCACCTCTTAACGGCAAGGCTGGACCTGACGATTAGCACAGACCAATTTTTGAGATCCCAAATTTGTAGGATCACAAGTCTTTGCGTTTACATCTGGTTCGTGACTGCAAGTTTCCAACATAATGGCCTCATAATTGTAGGAGAAAATGCAAGAATATTCAAAACCAAGAACTATGTATGCATTGACTTCTGAGCTGATGCCGCCCATCGGGCAAGCATGTTTGATATTGCATTTACATAAATCGGCGTACCCCCGCATGGTGATCCATACCAAACAAATCTGCTGGTTGCGAAGTGAAAACGTCTTTTTAACAAAATTGGTGACTTTGGGAATGACACCAACCACCCCATCCTGTCAGGTCATTTTGGGTATCATCCTCCCTGGGAATCACTGTGCACCTCCGTCCCTTCTTTGAGGGTGGCTGCAGGCATGAAATAGCAGTCCTTGGTGAGATTGCTGCTGCTATGTGCCTGTGCTGGTCGAAAAGGATCTGCATAGTATGCGGGTGGCAAACAAATGCCCATCAAAACACATGCGGAAAAAACTGGCAAACAAATTTCAAAACAAATAACCTCCAAAAAACTAAGACGCATTTGGAACATCCACCATTCAAATTGGATGGCCTTTCCTAGAGGCACCCACCCCACCACCAGCGATGTAAACATCTCACAGCCCAAAAAGGTGACAATCCGACCACAATCTTGATCCACTGTAATGGTTATAGATTAATAATGGTAAATTATCAGTATCATTTGATGGATTAAGAATGGTTATCAAATCATCATGATTCTTCTTTGATAGTGATTAGGTTGATTGATCAGCATGGATAATTTTAATTAATCACAGAACTCATGACGATTTGTTAATGGTTATAAACATTGTATGATTAATCAAAAGCACAATGCTTGGATAATGGTTAATTAGTAATGGTTTATCCATGATTTAGCCATTAACCACTATGTGTATACAAACCATTATAATTGATTAACCATTACAAAACTACAAACAACAATGCATCATTGATCATTACTTCAGCACAAACAAAGCAAATCAAACGACCACAAAGTAAACACACTGAAGCAAAAGCCTGCTACATTGGACTCAACCATCACAAAACAACGTGGTATTTTTGCATCCCAAAGAGATGTGCAGGGTTCTGATATGTTCTGACCGACTTTGATTGCGTCAGGCAAGGTCACATATGATGCGCACCACTCCATCTTTTGCATTGCCCAGTACAAGTCATCAATGGTGTGGGTCTGTGGCATTCCACTGTTGACCCGTCCCCGGTGCACATCAACGTTCAATAAAAGCCTGGGATCAAATTGAAACTTTGGCAACTTGGGGGATAACAATGCGATGCTCCTTTCCAGCTGTCCACCCAAGCATGTAGGTTAATTATCTACAACCAACGAGCATTAATCTGTTGTAAACACACAATGGAAACCATGAGCAATAGTGATGGTGTCAGTATCTTACAAGTATCACAAAAATCAACAACATCAAGAGCAATCGACAACCATCCATCAACATCACATGTATTGCAATCATTCAACATCATTAGCCACTTGTTCTCCCGGTTTCACATGGTTTTGCCATGGAGATCTATGGACTGGAAGCCAAAATAGCAGCAACCAAATCATGCCCCAAACACCCAACTGACACCATCTGACGGGCGACCATCAACCATTCAGAACAGCTGATCAACTACCTGCGATTTCATTACAACAGGTAGATCATGTCTACTACCCTTGGGGAACCCTTCCGAAGGAATGGTTCCACTAAATATGTATGCATTACCTACATTTCCCTACCAAACAACAGAATCTTGGGGGAGGTGGTATTGGATAGGCGGAGGGATACTCATGTTAAACCCTGCCAACATTTCTTGCGGCAGCTGACATGCCAAGACTCCCATAGGCCCTCAAAAGACCAATGCACGGCCTTGCCCTCGTCGTATTCTTTCAACTCATAGTTGGCCGGATATCGATTGTGATCCTTAGCATCTGCTTGGTTTCAACGCTGTTGGGTGAAAGCTGTTTCATAAGCAACCGGCCATACCAAATAGCAGGGAAAAGAATGCTTAATACCAGGCACCAGGGATGGTTGGTGGCCTGGAGTTGATGGCCCATGGCTCGGGTTCAGCTGGTCTGCGCACAGCCAAGCATAATGACTGCATCATCTCCAAACACACACCAGCCATAAGCACTGCAAGGAAAAGAACCATATCACCAGCAACCGTACCACAACTTTGACGCCATAATTATTCATGATCCAACTTCTGGAAGGCTTTGAATTTAGGACATCCCACTCATATGCCACTTCCTGCATGATATCACCTACGGATGTTCAACAGCCACTTTGTGCCACTTTACTTAGCAATGCTTCTTTAGAAGCAAAACTCATTAAACACCCGCGCAACAGCAGTGTGTCGCGCTGGAAATATAGGTCTTGTTTCATGCGAGAGAAGAAGAGATAGGACACATTCATGAAGCTTCGCAGTGGGATCAGGCTTCCGTTGCCATCACCAACGACATATCTTTGCATCTCAGTAGCAGCGTGTCCCACTACACAAAGAATGGCATATCCGTCCTGGCAGCGCGCCACGCCGTCTCCCCGGAAAACCTGCAGGTATGAGGGGCCATCATCCTGTTCTGAATTGACATTCTTTTGCTCAGTTGCGCACCCTTGGGGATGAGTAATTGTGTAGTCAGAGATCCATGTGAAAAAAACAGCCTTCCTTGAGTACCCCAAAATAGCTGATATTTTTGTTCCCAATGTGGGCGGTGACACTCACGACGTGCCCCAGGCTTGCCCCTCCTCGGAGTAGTAGTGCGGAGAATAGACCGCGGTATTGCCGACCTTGGAGTTCTATGTCCCATGAAGTTCCAAGAAGTACAAGCAACGCAGTCGCAAATCTGTCCATTGAATGGTTTCTCAAGCCATAGGGGACCCAAAAAAGGTGAGTTTATTGTTATAATCAAATGGTTTCACCCCCATTTTGAGACACACTTCTGGCTGAGTTAATCTTGCTGCAGTACAAGACTGTCTAATTAGCATACTGCCGCTACCTATCTTATCCGATCTATCGATCTATCTGTCTATATTTATCTCTATGTATGTACATCTATTGACTTACATGTGTTTTTCAAAATAGGGGACCCCCATAATGGTTGGTTTATCACTATCAATGATTGATCAACTGGATGATTTAGGGGTACCCCTGTTTGAAGAAACCGCCAGATCCACACTTGAGCATCAAAAATTCATTGCTCGGAGGCTTGGCTTGGCATTCCAGGGATGGCATGTCGAGTTTCTCTGCCCAGGATCCAAAGTGCAGCCCTGGATAGGCGGTTCCTATATATCAAGCTCCTCCTCAGAAGTATTTCCAACTTCCCTGGTTCTTCTCATGGACCAACCAGTTCTTTCAATAGAAACAACCCATATGGGTGGTTCTCCAATAGGGGGAAACCCTTAAAATCAACCATTGATCCTCTGAAACAGACTGTTAGGGATGAGTTGGGGGTATTTCAGAAACACCCATAGATGGTTTCTAAAAATAGGGGTCCCCCAAGCTATCATCCAGTTTATTACGCATTTGTAGTAGTAGACCATCGTTCTTTGGGGGTCCCCAACGGCTTGAGATACCACCACAAACCCTGATGCTGAAAGACATTGCACCATGAAAGACTTGAGGACGGATTCGGCCTTACTGGCGACCTATACGAGGTACAAAATCAAAACCAGGGTCATGAAGGGGATATTCCTACCAGCGAACATCATTGGTTGATACCATGTACCAACCAATGTGGCTTATATAAGGTGCGCAACCACCCCTGTGACTAAGTGGTTCCCGCCAGCCGTTTTTCTCACATTTATCAACGTTTAAAGAAACATGCAATCGGTTTTGAGAGACTATAAGAATCAGAAGTGAACCAGTGTCAAGCGTTACATTGCCAAACCCAGGCATATTATGGGTGTTTCTCAAAATAGGGAACCCCCCAAATCATACATTTTTGATCCTTTAGAATCATAAACCAACCATTTTTGGGGTTGCCTATTTTGAGAACCCTTCTTATGAACGGTAAACGACACAAGGGTTCCACTCAGCAGCCCAGGCGCTAGAGGGTTCACCTTGGGAGTGGATAAAGTCATGCCGCCCGGTGAATCCGAGCCACCACCTGCGCGTTGGACGGCCCTGGACGACATGGACATGTGAAATCATCACTGGTGGTTCCCCCTATGGTTGTTTCTCAAGCCATAGGGGTACCCCCAAATCATCCAATAGTAATCAGTTATAGTCATAAACCAACCATTTTTGGGGTACCCCTATTCTGAGAAACACCACTATTGTTGATGGGTAACAATGAATAAGGGATATACCAGCTATAATAGTAATTGATAATAATGAGGTGATATAGAATTAAGCAATAGCATAGTTTATATCCCCTCAATTATACAACATATGTAATTGATAATTAATGGATTATTAACAAATGTTACCATGGGCAATATGTTGTTCACATGGACCAGTTGGAGTATTAACAAATGTTAAATAAACAACAAAATGGTTCCCCATAAAACTATATGGGTATGGGTCAATATCAATCAACAATCATGGGAGATCATAACCAACAATAATAATAGGACAACAATGGTTACTGATGGGGGAACCAGGGGTACAGGGTTTTGACCCATAGCCATATGTTAAAAACGATAGTTTATGATTAATGATTGTGGCTTATGTTGGGTATTAACAACAAAATAATAAGCAAACTATAGGGCATATACCAGCTATGATGGTGGGTGTATTACGATAAATGGTTGCTACAAAGGATGATTCGCGGGTACTCCAGTTTTAAGAAAGCTCCATATGTGATATGTCGTTATTAAAAAGTAAGTCTGCGGAATTAGAAAGAATTTCAAACACAATAGTGTAGGCAGTACCCCTGGTCCTATCGCGGGTAGCAAAACGTATCCCACTTGCAAGCAAGGCCATAACCCACTTGCTACCTGGGATATGCCTTCAAGTAGCAACATGCTCCAACAACCTGCAAAACTTTCATCACTTGCGCTTAATCACATGGATTCTCACACAAAGGACCAGCCCCCACCCCTGAACATTAGAAGTTTCTTCGGACTCGCCCTTGAACTAGCTCCCTCGAACTAGCTAGTTATATCCTGAGCGGGTAGTTAGCCTGGCTCTACCCTATGTTCACCCGCTTAGCTGGGGCCACCAACAATTGAGGCACCTCGAAGCCCTGCTCTTCCACCCCGGCCCGGCGGCCTAGCAAGCGGCCCTTGTTGTGCTTCAACACGAGGTCATGATCGTCGGTGATGGGAAGAGAAGAAGTCACCAGCGATCCATCTGTGCGACTTCAACCCATACCAGGTGTGGACAGTCTGGTACACTAAGCTGGAAGTCAATGGCACAGTGTATAGATATATATATATATATGTATGTAAATATATATATATATTTATGTAAAAATAGATCATACATAAATATAAACTCATAAATGTATATAGTGTAAATACATTTGTGTAAATATCAATCTGTATTTACCTATAAATACCATATATATATATATACATATGAGATTTTGCATGATCAAAGGTAGATATTCAAAAATCATAAATTCTCAAATAGCCTTTAGTTTACCATCAAATATTGGAGGTCTAACGGCTGGAGCTACCGTTCTCAGCGCTTATTCTTGGTTAAGCCCTATAATTAGCGCCATCAATCACCATGTTTCATCCAACATTAGCCTATCCTTAGACAAACATGAGCCACCATTAAATGAAAATCGAGCAGCGATCTAATGAGCATCAATGACCATTGTTCACGATGAGCAAGCCATTGGGTTTTTTTCAAAACATGTATTGACCATGGTGAACAGCCTCTATTAGCAAGAGTTCACTATTAATCATTCTTGCAATCCTCCACAATTAACAAACATGATTAAACATTAGGATCCCAATCAACATCAATAAACTGTCATCCAATCATTGTCGTACATCAACCTGGAAGCTCAAATCACTACCATTCATATCACTAAAACAAATGATAAATCACTAGGAACAGTAGATTTTCTGCGTAGCGAGGTGAGTTGACCGGACTTGTGCTGGGTTCATCCTGGCATATCCTGGTCATTCACCACCCTTAAGCCACTGTTGATCCTGGTCACCACCCTTAAGCCACCATGACCAGCCCCCGTTCCACCACCGTTACGCCACCGTTACGCAGCACCTGTGCCCGCCCGCAGCCCGCCTTGGGAGCGCAGGTGGACTTCGCCCGACGGATTCACCGTCAAGGACCCCGCGCTGCTGGAAACGCCTTTCCAGGCACCGACGCCCACCTGGGAGCGGCCCAGGAGACCGCTGCTGGAGGGGTGATGACTGGCGAGCTGGGTCAAGCAGTTAACCAACCAACCAACCAACCAACCAACCAACCAACCGACCAACCAACCAACCAACCAATGGTTAATGGTTAATAATAGGGGAGAACAACAGACAAGAATAGGGGATATATCAGCTATATATGGTGATTTCTATGGAATTTCATATAGGTCATGGCAGATTTCTATGGAATTTCTATGGTGATTTCTATGGAATTTCGATTTCTATGGAATTTCCAGAGATTTTTTTGGCAAATTTCATAGACAGATAGCTATGGTCTTCTATAGACAGCTATGGTTTGCTACAGAATTTCTATAGATTTTGAAATTCAAGGGGGATTTTCTAGTGCAGATTTCAGATGGTGTTTCCAGAGATGATTTGACAGGCATTTTCGGATATTGTTACGCGTGTGTGACAGTGACTAGGGAGATCAATACAGTCCAATTGGATGCGCACAAATGGATGCCATACCAGCTGTCCAACAAGACAGGACCGGGGTGTCAAGAAGCTCTGAATATATTGCGCCCAGGTAAGCATTGCATTCTGTAGCAAATGCAGCGTTTGAAAATTTGAAGCAGTGTTCTTGAAAACGTCAAATCCCTATTTTCAAAAAGTGCAAACTTCTTTCAAACATAGGTTGCATTCTCAACAAAAACACTTGAAAGGAGTGCTTGCAGCTGGAAAGGCTATACAACCATGATCTACTGTAATTCCAAGGGGCACACTGCGCTTGTCGTTGCCAAACACAGATTTTTTCCAAGATCAAGTATGGCCAAGGCTGCAGATTTCGCTTGAGAATGTATTTTGAAGCTGGAGTATTCCCCACCTAAGCACTTCTCGGAAAATGTTGGAATCTTGAAATGAAAGCGTGTCATGGACTATCGTTGATATGCATGCAATATATATATATATACATACATATTATATATATATACATTGCATGATAGATATCAATATCAATATGACATAGTTGTACATACTTGTAGCATGTTGAAGCTGAATGTAGCTGAAACTGTCTGGTTATTCTTGCTCATAGCTGCATGTAGCTGGTCTTTGCTGCGGTCTGGTTATTCTTGGTCATAGCTGCATGTAGCTGATGGTCTTTGCTTTTATTTGTTGGTTCTTGTCACTTATTGTCGGCTGATGGTTCCTCAGACTAGGCGTACCCCAAGAATCGATAAACAAAATGTTCCCGAAAATAGATTTTAAACAAGTTGGTTCATTCCTATGAGTGTCTATATTAATATTGGATGATTTAGGGGTCCCCCATAGTGAGAAACGACCCGGTTCCCCCACCGTCCACCCTTCACCCTGGTCACCAGCACCCGGCCTCGTTGCAACTTTCCTGCGGCAACGATGGGTCAATCATCGGCGTCTGCAAGGGAGGGCGACCCTGCGGCGGCACCAGCTGAAGCCGGAGCCTAGGGCGCCAGCACCGCCGGAGCACTAACCCTGGAAAAAGCTGGAGCTGATGGATCACGCTTAACCATGGTTCATAGTGTTTAAACCATGGTTAGCAGTGGTTAAACCATGGTTAATAGTGCTTAGACAGGGGAAATCTCAGTTGTTACGACAAGCAGGAAACTGATACCAGGAAATATCACAGCAATATCAGTTATAAAACTGATAAGAAGCAGGAAATATCACTTGTTAGAACGGTTGGGGAAGCCTATCACTTGTTGAAAGATAAAACAATTGATAGACTTGGATAGTCTATACTAGTGGGATAATGACAGTTTTGACAATGGTTGGTGATAATGCCATCGCAGTCATTATAAACTGCTGGTCAGCAGTGGATGAAATGAACCAACGGATCCCTAACCCAATTTACATCTCAAACCAATCTGCGAAGTCACATCAATAATGCAGCACATCAATAATGACAACCAAAATGATCAAGCCCTAGGTAGACTGGAACAACAACATCCAAACAGAGAAAGTACAGAAACACCAACAAACTAGAGACTATCCAACCAGTGTAAATCTACACAAATCTACTACAATCTTTTTTTTCTCATTTGGCTGTGGGTCAAAACCCCTAGTCCCTCTGGTTTCCCATCATGAACCATTGTTTTCCCTATAATTTGTTGTGAATATCTAGCATTATTGGTTGGTTAAAGCCAGCTGCCCAGCTCGCCAAACCTCTCGCATCTCCGTCAAGATACGCAGCTCCTCTGCACGACGTTGCCACATGGCGCCCATGAGAAATTGGAACGACGACTTTCGTCTCACCTGGAAGTGGCATCAGCAGGCGCTCCCTTGGGGAAGCTGTGGCATCACCAGTTGGGTCTCTGGGCAATGTCCAGTTGTGGGTGTTTCTCACGTCACAGGGGACCCCCCAACATAAAATGGTTAACAACATTATTGTATAGTTTATTGCTATAGATATTTTCATAGATTGTTTTTTTGTTGTAAGTAGGGAACCCTTACATCATCCGATATGTACTGTACCGTTTATGGTATCATCATGAAACCTTTTTTTGGGGGGTCCGTATTCTGAGAAACCACGAAGTATAGATTTAGAGGGTGTTCGCCAAGTAAATGTAGTTGATAACGCAAATTGCCGGCACAGAAAATCATTGATCCCACAGAAGTGCCAGTGATTCTCTCAAAGTAGCAACTTTTACATTGTCTCCTGTTTATGGAAATACTTGTCATGGCGATTGACTATCTTGAATATGCATAGACCTTAACTAAGCAGTAACTTGTTATCCTTGTAGAGTCCACATGGATGCATTCAAAACTTGCGGGGCCTACCACATTGCTCTGATAGCTCTGATCATCTTAAGTTTGGAAAACCACTGTAACGGGGGTGGGTCAGCTCGGCCTTCATGCATGATCAACACCCGATGGTGATGAACAAATGCACCATCATCCACTGATCAAAATAATGGACGATGGTTGAAACTCCCCAAAAATCAATCATCATGAGCCATCAACGATCTAAGAATGAACTGGAGCCATTAACCAACAACCATCATGGACCATGGCTGGAACTCCCTAGGGATCCATTTCCCCAGCACCATTCCCTATCGTTGTCGACCAAAAGGCCACCTCCACGCTGCTCACAAAAGGTGTGACTTCGAAACCTGACCCAGTTTTCTTCGTCAATCACTGGTGGTTTCTCAAAATAGGAGACCCCCAAAATGGTGAGTCTACTAGTAGAAATGACTATGAATGGATGATTTAGGGGTATCCCTATTTTGAGAAACACCCAACTCGAGAGGAGACTTATGCTCGTCATTCTTGTCGCATTGCCAGATTGCACGGAAACAGCATTGTAGAACATCAATTCTAGGTTTCGAACATAGCCAGCATCTCTAAATATTTTTCTGACCAGTGCACAGGCTCCACCCTGTTCCATTCGAACCTGCCATTCGTGATCTTTTTCCGATCCCGCGTGGCCAATCACTTCTTGGCTGCTGAGTAGGCAGCGCCAGGGGGCAAAGTCTCTCTTCCAGGTTGATCTTTGGAGTATGATCGCCAATAAGGAAACACATCTCCGGTCTGAGCCTTGACTGTAGGCCATGCAGCATCAAAGGCTGCAAGTACAGGCTCTGGCAGCAGCTGAGCCTGGTGACAGGCCGTCAAGTTTTGTTCCAACTGCGAGGTGGAAGAAGCACCTAACAAGATTCCATCACCCTTTTCAGCTTTCAAGGCTGAATGTTGCAAGAGCCAAGCGTAGGTGGCGGTAACCATGGATACTTGGGCTGCTTCGCAAGCGGAACGGATTGAAGCCAGAGCATCAAAATTGGCTTTGGTGTAAAAGCGGGGAAGGTAGTTGGGATTATCCTTGAAGCGACCAGGTAGAACCTCATCTACTCCAGCATGTTTGCCAGTCAGCAAGCCAGCAGCCAAAGGGTTATATGCAACGAAGGATACACCATGCTTCCTCAACACAGGCAACAACTCCTCCTCCACCAGGCGGTTCAAGGGGTTGTAGAGGCCTTGATACACGGAAGGCATGGACCATCCATGATCTTTGCAAAGGCTACAGCAGCGATCAACTTCAAGCGCACTGTAGTTGCTCATGCCATATCTCCCCACAACGCCCTCCTGAAGCTTGGATGCGGCAACGCTTGGATGATCCCCACCTCTGAGTCTACTGAAGTCTAGTCTAAACCTGTACTTTGCCCGACCCTGCCAGCCTTGATCAAGTTTTGCACACATTGCAAGGATTCCGTCAAATCATGTTCAGGATCAGGCTGATGTAGGTACAAAACATCCACGCTGGAGACATTCATAGCTTTCAAGGAAGCGTCCACTTGCGCTCTGATTCCAGCCTCAGATAGCCCACCTGACAATGGCCAAAGTGCGAAGCAAAGATGATCACCAGTGGTTAGCAGGCAGCCAAACGAAAAGAAGCCAACCCCTCCAGCTCAACCCAAAGAACTCAACCAACCAACTCAACCATCCACAGCCATCCCCAAAAAAACCGAAAGCACGCGGAAAACAACAAGCGCACCTGCTTGTGAAGGGTGCACCTTGGTTCCCAGCACCAAGGGTTTAGAGCTGAAGTCGCCCAAAATCCGCCCCAAGATTTGCTCCGTCTCACCTGCTGAGTAGATGCGTGCTGTGTCCACCTGGCGAAGGCGGTCAACGGCACCCATGCGACCAGGGTCCAACAGGTGCATGGCTTAGCAAAGTTCGTTCAAACCCGCTATGGAGAACAAGCGATTGTATAGGTACGTCTATTTTAAGTTGGTGTTTGCCAAAGTTGTGCCTGTATAGCTAAGATGCTTGAGACCAGTATCTACCATAACTGCTGGGTATATCTAGCTACCCTACTTAGGTTCACCAACATAAGGTTTGGGGGCCCGGCATTGCAGCAACAGCACTAACAACACCAAGCACTAGCAACGACGGCAACAAAGACAGCCACAAAAGAAGAACTTCCAAAGCTCAAGCACCCAATCTTGACATGTCAACAAAAACTGTTCAAAATAATTCAGTCATATATTCAATCTCATAGCCAATCTTGAATTCACTGGGTTTGCTGGTTTTGCCAGCTGTAACTATTCAAATCCATCGTGAAAACCAGCCGCACATTCAATCCTGTCCCAGGTGGGCGGCTGGATGGTCAAGCAGCTTGACCCATGGCCGGCACCTGTCGACCGCCAAGGTCCACATATTTCTGTAGCATCTCCTTGGAAACCTGGTCATCCACCTTGCTACTGGCCTGAGGGGGAGATCCAGCTGGTCATGGGTCTTTTGGTCGCTGGCTGCGGTTGATCCCTATAGCTAAGACCTGTTGTTTTTTTAATTTTCCGGATGTTGTTCGAATAAGAAAAAGTCAGTGGATACATGATTCCACAAAACACCCCACATATGTAAAAATCTAAGTTCTGGGTGACTGCAACCCAAGTAATTAAGGATGGCTAATCCAACAAAACTGAAGAACACAAGTGCTTTACGAGCTGTTGATTGATAATCAATTGCGGTCAAAAGATCGGACTACGCATCATGACTCATAGGACTAGGAATATGGTGGTTTACTGTACTTGGCATCATTTGTGCGGGTTTCCTGGTATTGTTCCTGTATGTTCCTGTACATCAACCGGTGGAAATACTGTTCATCTTACTGTGGATACTGTTGGTTTTAGACAAGGGTCAATCCACAGTATAACCAACATTAATAGTTAATTATCAATAGTGGAATCATTAATTATCATGATTAATTAGTATAACCAACATTAATATGAATCAATATCAATCAACATTAACTAACTATTCATATGATCAGCTGAATCTCCTGAATCGATAAACAGGTAACTTTGAAGCATTAGTATGCTTGTTGACAAGGAGTACCCAGATATGCGAACAAAATGCCATGCAACAAGCAAGCACATCCATATCGTTGTTGGCTGTATGAATCCTCACAAATACTGGCATCTCTCTGTGACCATTGGTTACATGCCCATCTCTGTTTGTGATAATCTGTGGAAATGAATTGCATTACTAGCTGGTCATACCCGCGAAGGATGATTGGGTAAGCTTCCGTTGGAATTCTGACAGTTGCATATCACTGACCTGTCACAGCTCGTTTCCACCTAGTTGAACACAATGAGGCGCAATGAGGGAGTCGCCATAAATGGTCTGTATGTGCGTACGCGTGTGTGTGCGCGGCCCGTCAAGTGTTGGATTGCCCTGAGAAGAGAACCTTGAAGATCGGAAAAAGAGAGCAACGACTTCGCACCTTGACACATAGCAAAACGATCTACGGGAGGTTCATGCTAATTCGCCAGCCTTGATGGGGAAACACTCCAGGCATTTTGGTAAGACATTGGGGGTGGTTTATTGACAGCTGGATCTACGAGTACCACGTTGTGGGATACTGTTGGCTATTGGCCCCTATCCGTAATCAGCGACCATTGTCGACAGCTGGACCAGCCAACCACCTTATCCACCATCACTAAACCACTGAATATCGCCACGAACCATCATCATCATCATCTTCTTCTGCTTCTTTTTGATCATCTTCATCATCTTCATCATCTTCATCGTCTTCATCATCATCTTCTTCTTCATCATCAACCAAGTAGCCATCAGCCAAGAGCAGGATCTATCATTGAATCAGAAGGTTCTCATCCCATTGTTGGAATTGAAATTCGTCGCTTAGGCAGCCTCATTCTGCCTTCGCCACTTGGGAGACATACAAAAGTTTCTTTCTTTGAAACAAACATATGGTACAACATTAACTGATGTTGTTTTTTCCGTGTAACACGAACATTCCATCCAAAGTGATGATGATTCCGCTGAGATCATGTCAGGAAAAAGAACGAAACAATCAAGGTGCAATGCCTTTGGTAGGTAAACTCACATTCACAAAAAAACATCAATCTCCATCAACCAACGATGACTAGCAACAAAGCATTCCGGCCTTTTTTTTTATATAGCCAGGTTTTAACCCACTACACGCAGTTGTCTAAAGCGCGATTCTCGGCCGCCAAGACGGCTGCAATATCATCCCGGGCCTGCGACCAACCAAAGGTCATCGTGCCAAAATAGACCTCAATGACTCGGCCGAAACAGTGAACTGCTGCAAATATGGCGAGTTGGGTCAAGCAGTTAACCGTCAATTTCATGGCTTATAATGACCAACCAAATCAAAGGGAAAACAGCCTGGTTAATGATTACCAATGTGGTCAATATGGTTCCCCTATCATTAACCATTGTTTTCCCCTATCCATAACCTCATATAGTCAAACATACTTAAAACAGGGGGACTAGCCGGGTGAACTGACCCATAGCCATATGACAATGATTTGCCAGGCATGGCTACGAGTGGACCCAGGCGACAGCGTAGCAGGATGCTGATTGGCATGTGAAAAACGTCTGTATTGACCACTGTTAAGCTTATCAATGGCTATCAATGTCCAATGGTTGTCAACTATCTCATGGTTGACCATTGTTCAGCTTATCATATCTTATCATTATGGATAATGCTTCTCAATGCATGGGTATTGACCATTTTCAGCTATCAATGGTTGCTAACTAGCAATTATCATTATGGGGAGAATTCCCCGCATTGATGGTTTTTGAGCAAGCTGCCTGTTCACCTCGCTCAAGTGTTTTTTTGCAACAACTAGCTTGCCTACAAACTTGAACCAGCTACTAAACCCCTGACTTCAAAGTGAACCAACTAACAACCAGTAGCTTACTGGTGAATCACTAGCCACTGGCTTGACAACTGCAGCTACAGCAACCAGCCACCACCACCTCTCTGGGCCGACCATGGCGCCTCTGGCAATGGCATGGCTTCCGTTGAGGCAGCCTGCACTCCTTGCAGGCTATGCTTCACCAGTCGTGTGCAGCGAGCAGCCACACGTGAGGCCATGAGCCGCGCACTCCCAAGCAACGGTGGATGCTTAAAGAACGGTCCATGCGCAATGATTGATGCTTGCTGCTCGATGTTGGCTGACCATGATTGATGGTTAATTAACCATGGTTATCAATTAATTATGTTGAGAATGGTTGATGCTCAATGAGAGGTCGGAGTGGTTGATGTTGATTGTTGCGGGTTCATAAAAAACAATGACGAGAACCACGAGTCAATAATGGCGTTGTCAGTTTCTTGCGGTGCTGTGCGATGTTTGGAACTCTCATGTTTGAGAAAGCTGAGACATTTTGAGACACAGAAGGTTTGGCAGGAACTGGTTTCCGTCCAAACATGCTACTGCGCATGACTTTGACCCTCTCTCAACCGAATCGATCCAAACAATTAGTGCAACTTCTGACGGACCCAATAACTATACTAACTGAATTCAACTCAGCTTGCCCAAGAGTGATAATTAATGACAATTGTGCCCACTTTTTGGCAAAGAGAGCTCGTCAAAGCGGTAAATCCTCCCAAATAGGGGCAAGCAAGTACCATATTATAAAACGCTTGAAGTTAAAACCCCGATATTCATCCATGAGGGATGACCTAGCAATCCATCATTTCTATCTTTGCTTCAGATTTGCTTGTTGAGTAGGTCCTCGTTGGTTCCCCCAATCCTTATTGTCTTCCAGCTGAAGGCCTCCACATATGAACCACTCATGTGGTAAAGCATGGTGAAGCAAACAATCTGTCAGAGTGGAAGGTTCTGACAAAGTAGTGGTTGAGATTAGGAGAAGCCGTGATTATCAAAAAATATGAGAGATTGTAACTACTAGCTTGTGTAACAACAAATTCCGATCATATCGGAGATGGCCAGGTAGTTGATCAATCGACCCCCTGGTGTTTACAGTTTCAGTTCCCCAGCAACTGCACACCGCCAATCAGCCGCACCGTTTATGATGGTGTTCATCAACCACTTGCCCCAGGCCTTATGCTCTAAGGGGAGCACACTCACCTGCGAATAAGCACTGCATCCCGCATCCCCCATGAGCTCCCCGTGGATGAAAGTCGTGGCGCCTGCCCCACGCAAGAGTTGCCCTTGCACGGCCGTCAGCACCAAACACAGAGCCAACCAAGACCTGCGGCGGACGAGGGGTCCCTCAGATGGCGAAGGGTTGGTGATCAACCATGGGTTGGTGCCAAGCCGTAGGGTAACCAACAAGCCAACAAATAATGATCACTTTTAATAGGAAACCATTGGTTTGGGGCTACCACTATTTTGGTACATGCTCAAATAATGAGTGTGAAACCACTCCGAGGAGTTTAACACTTGGGTCTTCTACCAATGGCATTGCGAAAATATAATTTCCTTCTGGAATGATTAATAGGCAAATGAGACTGATTTACCTACCCACCAGACGCAAAAGGGAAACAGGCGCTATGGTACACCCTTGGCTGTAAAAATCGGGGATGCTGTGGAACATGATTCAAATGCGATTGCCGTTCTCCTCCTCAAACAGCCTCAACAAAAATGGCCGGAGTATGGGTAGATACTGGCTACATGCTATAACTGTGGCGGGGTGAGTCTTGGCCCCCATAAATGGAGATGTGCAAAGAATCTGATTTGGCTACATGAAAATGATAGAGAAACTTGCTTGTTTATGCGAGCGTCGCCACGAAGGGCGCGGGGGAAAACGCGTGTTTTTGTTGTTTTGAGGTTGCGTCTACGTGGACGTTGGGGGTTGGGGCGGGGTGGGTTGGGGTGGGGTGGGATGTTAACGTTCGCTGTGACTGCCTTCCGGAGATGGATGCTACGCTATCATGTTGCTTCGATGTTGCGTCTACGTGGAGGTTGGGGGGTGGGGTCGGGTGGGATGGGGTGGCATGTTAACGTTCGCTGTGACTGACTTCGGGAGATGGACGCTACGCTATCATATTGCTTTGATGTTGTGTCTACGTCTTGGGAGGTTCGTTCACTTTGGGGTTCTTCATGCCATATAGAGTTGCGTTGGAGTACTTGATCAACCAGGAATTGTTTGAATATGTGTTTTCGTGGATGTTCAGACGAAATGCAGGCTCGGATCTGTGGAAGATCATGCCAAGTCTGTTCCATCCATGAATGTGCAATTGAAGATGAGGGGTGCAAAACATTGCATGCAACACAGTGGGGAAGCAAGGACAATAGAATCATGATGCTGATTATGATCACGGAAACAATGGTTTGTGCAATCTTGAAGACGAAGATGAAGATGATGAAGATGATGAAGATGATGAAGATGAAAAAAAAGAAGCAGAATATGATGATGATAATGATGATGATGATGATGATGATGACGATGATGATGATGATGAAGATGATCAAAAAGAAGCAGAAGATGATGATGATGATGATGATGATGATGATGATGATGATGATGATGATGATGATGATGATGATGATGATGATGATGATTTGTGAAATGTTCAAATCGTGCCGCGCCCTTCGTGGCGACGCGACCTTGTTTATCATCAAATATTGTTTGGGCTTACAATTGTCTTATTAAAGTGGTTTAAGTATACCCAGTCTGATTTGTCACGGATCAATGTTCAGTCAGTTCTTTTACACGCACATCCGATGGATAGGTTTTGACATATACACCAGATCCCTAGGGACTGCAATAGAAGCCACTCTATTCAACTACTGTCTCACAATCAGTTGGATTGGGAAACTGTCTGAAACTTGACACTGGAACACAATCGGAAAACCAAAAAACAGTCGATGCTCAGGTCAAAGCTGGATTCCCATCGAGCAAACCAGGGGCATCAACTACGAGTTGTCCGAGTGGCCGTACCAAGCCAGGTAGCATCATCTATTGCAATCGGCCAAGAAAGGTTTGAAAGCCAACACAAGGTCGTTTGCCATCCCTGTCCCTGGATTGCTGATGCTGCATGACCAAATGCTAAGACCCTCATTACTCACAATCAGCGTTGCTTATCACCAGATGAATCAATCCTTGCTATTTCCATGAATCAATCCTCTAGAGGCTCCAGATCAACAAGGTTCAGGGGATAATTAAATATTTAAAAACATTAATCCCACAAGCCTTCTGGAGGATTAATGTTTTTAATGTTTTTAAATAATTAAAAAACTTTAAAAACATTAAAAACATTAATCCTCCAGAAGGCTTGTGGGATTAATGTTTTGAATGTTTTTTAATAATTTAAAAACATTAAAAACATTAATCCTCCAGAAGGCTTGTGGGATTAATGTTTTTAATGTTTTGAAATAATTAAAAAACATTAAAAACATTCATCCTCCAGAAGGCTTGTGGGATTAATGTTTTTAATGTTTCCAAAAACATTAAAAAACATTAATCCTCCAGAGGCTCCAGATCAACAAGGTTCAGGGGAAAATTAAATATTTAAAAACATTTATCCCACAAGCTTTCTGGAGGATTAATGTTTTTAATGTTTTTAATGTTTTTTAATTATTAAAAAACATTAAAAACATTAATCCCACAAGCCTTCTGGAGGATTAATGTTTTTAATGTTTTTAAATAATTAAAAAACATCAAAAACATCAAAAACATTAAAAACATTAAAAACATTAATCCTCCAGAGGCTCCAGATCCACAAGGTTCAGAGGAGAATTGAATATTTCAAAACATTAATCCCACAAGCGTTCTGGAGGATTAATGTTTTTAATGTTTTTTTAATGTTATTTAATTATTAATCCTCCAGAGGGTAAATAATTTAAATGTTTTACATGTTTTAATTTAGTTCGAAACATTTAAAACATTTACAACATTTAAAAAAATTAAAACATTTAAAACACAGAACCCCAAGAACCCCCAGAACCCCCAGATCCCCCTTTCGAATTTACAACATTTAGAACCCCCAGATCCCCCTTTCGAATTTAAAACATTTAAAACATTTAAAACATTTACTGTTTGGAGGATTAATGTTTTAAATGTTCTAAATGTTTTAAATTCGAAGCTCTCCAAGGGGGATCTGGGGGTTCTGGGGGTTCTTGGGGTTCTGTGTTTTAAATGTTTTAAATGTTTGAAATGTTTTAAATCAATTTAAAACATTTAAAACATTAATCCTCCAAACGGTAAATGTTTTAAATGTTAATTTTTTTCAATCAATTGAAAACATTTAAAACATTAATCCTCCAGAGGGTAAATAGTTTAAATGTTTCAAATGTTTTCAATTAATTTAAAACATTTAAAACATTTAAAACATTTA
>VSDK01014320.1:165673-191944 GCA_009767595.1 Symbiodinium kawagutii | reverse complement strand
CAGGAAATATTGAAAGCTCACGCAATGCTTGGGAATACATCCCAGAGCTGCTGCTTCTAAGCCCGCTGCCGTGTCCCGCTTCATGGTTAGCGCCCACGTTGCAACGCGCCTGACAACACGCGCGCAGCTAATTGGATCCAGAGCGCTTGAATAGGCGTCGCCGCTCGATGGCAACTGGGCGGAGTAGTTTCCTTATGCGCCCAATGTTGCTTTTCCCCTAGCAAATTGTGCGGGGTAAGTATGGAGTAGACCATTTGCGGAGTAGGCGCTGTAGAAATTATTGGCCATTACAATGCAAAATTGGTGGAGGAGTTTTTGGCGAATTATAATTTTTCATGTTGATCATCGCGAACGCACGCTACTCCGCCGCAAGCCCCAAAGCAAAGACAGCTGAAGCCGGCTTTGTGTTCAAGAACTGGTGATATAAAAGTCGCCGAATTCATGTCACCCAGTAGTACCTCACGCATGGACGCACCGATGAAGCCCAATGTTCCTCAGTGGATGACCTTAGTCAACTTCTGTCTGAGTGGCCCATGGGTCCAATCGCTTTCCGTATCTACGTTGGCTCCAATCTCTTCAAACAAAACTTGTATTGAGCTACTCTGCAGCGACGGCTTACAATCCAGGCCAGCGACAGGCACACGAGAAGGACATTTGGTCCACTGCAGCCGTAAGCGGTCTTATTGCCGAGTTTTTTCTAGGTATCCACACAATCGATTTAGCACGGTTAGCATCGAAGTGGAAGCTCTTGTCCACTGCGGAATTTTGGCAAAAATGCTTGACAGCTCAACTCGCTTCAGCCTTCTTGCAACATTTACAGACAGCGGAGAGAGCTCGATTGGATCCGACACGGAGAACTACCTCCTCTCTGTGTTCATTCCTTCTTGTTTATGACACTGGCACAAATGCCAAGCAGGGTACACTGCCGTTGAGAAATCTTAAGGTCTAATTCTCCATGGCTTTCCACCAGACAGTTGAGAATTCCAGGCGTCTTGGGTTCCTTGGCACCTATGAAGAGAGCCGGGCGGACGATGTCGAACTCTGGGTCACAGCATCCAAGGTCGACAAGCCTCAAACTTGTTCGCTCATGCGAATTGATCAAGGCGTGCCAATGTGTCTCATCTTCCTGTTCCAGCACATCCCGAGCATCCTCTCGTTGAGCAGCTAAATTGTTCAGGCCTCCTGCCAACAGTCCTACCAAGCTTCTCTCTATGAGCCGAACTCCAACGATCTGTGCCATCGAAGTTAAAGCCCCGCCACGGCAATCTCAGTGCGTATTTGTGATATACTTGCTCAACTGACGTAGCAGCATCAAAGTACTTGGTTCCGATAGTCATTAAGCGGACTGGCAAAAACGTTATGAGATCCCACCCTGCTGGCTCATAGTGAGTCCAAGAGTTCTCTTCACCGTAGTCTGGCTGAGCATATTAGAGCAATGCAGTCCTTGCTTTTGATGTCCGATATATTTTTATTCGGGATGTCTTCTTTGCCACACTCTGCGGAACTCCAACAATGCTATGCTGATCCGAGCTGGGGAGCAGCCGATGATCATAATAGAGCATGTGCCCAACGAGTGGCTCTATACCATCCGATCGCCATCGGGCAACCTGCTTCGTGATGCTGCTGACCGCATTGGATTCTTAGCCATTACACTTTTGTTTACACCGCATCGCTGTCCACGGAGATGTTGGCCACGCGCAGAAAACGCAAGCGGGATGACAGAGTCTCAGGAGCCTCCAGTGCCTTCTTCTCACATCCCAAAGCACAGATCCGCCAATCTGGCCACCGTGCCGATTGGTAATAAGGTTCTGCTTCGACAGTGCATTGCCGCACCTGTTTACTTAGCTCCATAAGGGCCAAGGGAAAGGGGTAGGCTCTGACCTGTCTGATCGTTCGGCGCAGAGGCGAGCCATGGCATCTCTTTGCAACATGTGCATTTTCTGGCGCAGCCGAACGCTGGTTCTCCATTCTGAAACCGACGTTGATCTGCAAGGCAGGTGCCTCCACGAGTGTCCATTGTTGTGCTATAGTGCACTACATGAAGCTATATCACGGAGCCGACAAAGAGGGACCTACGTCTAATTTTCTGGCCACGTGCTTACATGTCAGATCACTGCCCTGGTGATCTCGGAGATGGCTGTGTACAGGTTTGAGAGTGTTCAGCTTCACTCGCAGTCGTTAGTTCACCAGGCTTACATCGACATCATATTCTGGCCATAGTCTCAACCTGTCAGTCCTGCAATGCCATAGAGAGTCAGTCTCTCTCGGCTGGAAGTTGTCAATATTGTTTTCTACACTGTCTATTCACCTGACCTGCTTATGGGAAAGACCAAACTGAGAGGGCTCCATGCACTGCTTGCGATATCTGGGTCACTTCCAGTGCTGTGCACCATTACCAGAGAAGTTACAGACTCGATTACCGTGCCATGGCGTGCTGCTGATCATATCTCTCGTTGTGAGGACGCATTGGAAGCTAAGCAACCTGCGGTGAGGCAATACTTGTGCATGGGGCTGTCTGGGGAGGGCCCCTGAGTTAATTTATTGGCTGGGGGCGCCTGCCCCCCTTTCTGCTAGACCTGTGCCCCCCTTTCATCGGCATTCCCATTGTGACTGCTGCATCATATCCTTTCAGGCTGCAACGTGCTCAATGCATTCTACTGAAGCAATCTGTGACTTCATGAGACGTTCGGATGATATCATTTCCAGGAATTTCTGGGTGGCTTTTACGTGAAGTACACATGATTATATCGTCCTTCGTCCTTCATTCACAGTGATCGCAAGAGGCGTGAAGAAGCTTGAAGCGTGATGATGATGACATGCAGGTCGACACGTGAGCCGAGTGAGAGCGGACGTTTCACCTAGTTAATGGAACAATGCCCAATGACCTGTGTTGTCTGTGGTTCTTTTTGGGGGTGGTTCTTGCTTGTGTTGTTTTGCTGGTTTCTGGTTTGGCTCTTGGTTTCCCCCTTTGTTGATTGTGGTCTATGGCATTTCTTTTTTTCACTTCGCAATATGTACATGTGACCGAGGCGCCGCGCCACAACGGCACAACCACGTGTAAAAAAAAGACTTGCAAGACGTCCAGCTTATCGGAAGTCTTCCTACCCTCAGTTTGTTACAGTGCCTTGCCATAACCATGGTGAATGGCGGATCGGATGGTGCAGGTCAAGGTCGAATTGAACTGAACCACGACATTATTCTTTTATTGGCAAGTAGACACACAGGTTTGCAGGCTTCGATGGTGGGCTACACATATCTTGGCCAACTCAGTGCATGTTTTGCCATGTGTATGTTTGCGGCTGACAATTTTGTGAAAGGCCTTGTGACGCTGTCGGATTTTGCTCACCGCCTGCGTTTGCCGACTTTGTACAATTTTCTTTTCAGTCTTACCGCAGACTCGGTAATGCACCTTCATCTGTGATTCTTTTACATGTGGTCGCTGCCGCCTGTGCACAAGCGGCGCTCTCGCAGAAAAAAAAGAATTGAACAACAATATTTGTTTGAATCGCGCCAATAAATGTGGCGGAAGCCGCAGAGTTAAGAGAGGACTGACCGCTAACAACAGAGATTGTGCATTGAAAATTGCAGACTCAACCCTGAATGATCCCCGATTGAATAGCAAAATGTGAGCTAAAAAATTTGTTGCAGAGCCAATATTTCTCTCCTGGATAAACGTTCACATCAATCAGCTGGATTTCTTCAGCCTGTGAAAAATAGCATCCAGGCAGCGTAAGTTGGTCAGAAGATCTCCTTTCCAAAACCTGCAGGCTGCTGACTAGGCAAGCGAAGAAAAACGAAGAAAAAAAAGATGATGAAGACCATGATGAAGATGCTAATGAAGACGATGATAGAGACAATGATGAAGATGATGATGAAGACAATGATGAAGACGATGATGAGGATGAAGAAGATGAAGAAGATGAAGAAGATGAAGAAGATGAAGAAGATGAAGAAGATTAAGAAGATGAAGAAGATGAAGAAGATGAAGAAGATGAAGAAGATGAAGAAGATGAAGAAGATGAAGAAGATGAAGAGGATGAAGAGGATGAAGAGGATGAAGAGGACGAAGAGGATGAAGAGGATGAAAAGAGAATATGGACAGAAGAGGATGACGAAGATGATATTAAGAAGCGAGGATGAACAGGATGTAGAAGGTGAAGAAGATGAAGCACCTTCAGGAGAAGGCTCTGCTGGGTTGCGCCTGGGAGACAGAAAAGTGTGGGCAAAGAATTTGCGTTGACGTTATTGTCGGCCGTTACAGCGCAATAGTGGCTGTCAAAAATTTCGGTTTGAAAGGGCAGATGGGAGTGTGCGAGCATGTTTTCAAAGACGCGTCGCTCATATGAAGATTTTTCAGAATGTATTCAAGTAGGTCAAAAATAATGCGCGTACCCAAAAGTGTATTTATGTAATCTGGACAATATGATCAAAAAATCAAAAATATCAGTGCCTAAGAATCAATGTTTGTAAAATGCAAATGTAAAAACATGAGAATATGCAAACATGTTGATGTGTGAAATGAAACTGCCAGAGCCAATGTGCGTTTGTGGGTATGTATGTAAGTGTGTATGTTGTATGTATGTATGTATGTCTGTCTGCCTGTCTGTCTGTATGTCTGTCTGTCTGAATGTATGTATGTTTGAATGCATGCATGCATGCATGCATGTATGTATGTATGTATGTGTATATGTTTGCCTGTATGTATGTAGGTATGTATGTAGGTATGTATGTATGTATGTATGTATGTATGCGTGTATGTATGTATGTATGTATGTATCTATGTATGTATGTATGTATGTATGTATGTATGTATGTATGTATGTATGTATGTATGCATGTACGCATGTATGCATGTATGCGTGTATGCATGTATGCATGTATGCGTGTATGCATGTATGTATGTATGTATGTATGTATGTATGTAAGCATGTATGTATGTATGTATGCATGTATGTATGTATGTATGAATGTATGTATGTATGTATGTATGTATGTATGTGTGTATGTATGTATGCGTGCGTGTATGTATGTATGTATGTAGGTAGGTAGGTAGGTAGGTAGGTATGGTATGTACATATGTATGTCTGTCTGCCTGTCTGTCTGTATGTCTGAATGTATGTATGTATGAATGCATGCATGTATGCATGTATGTATGTATGTACGTATGTATGTATGTATGTATGTATGTATGTATGCGTGTATGTATGTATGTATGTATGTCTGTCTGTCTGTCTGTCTGTCTGTCCGTCTGTCTGTCTGTCTGTACGCACGTATGCGTGTATGCATGTATGCATGTTTGCATGTATGCATGTATGCGTGTATGCGTGTATGCATGTATGCATGTATGTATGTATGTATGTATGTATGTATGTATGTAAGCATGTGTGTATGTATGTATGCATGTATGCATGTATGCATGTATGCATGTATGCATGTATGCATGTATGCATTTTTGTATGTATGTATGTATGTATGTATGTATGTATGTATGTATGTATGTATGTATGAAAAGATACTGTTTAGATACGCGTAAGGAAAGAAATGAATGTGTAAATTGGAATGTGCATGCCAATGCGAAAACATGACGAAATTCATGCCAATAAAATGATTTTTCCAGCAAACCCAGGCAAATGAATAGAATTTGGTTAATGAAATGTGCGCAGTGAGTAGTGAATTTGCTTTTCATTGCGGCACCTGAACTCTGAAGCGAGTGGTTGGTCATCCCTGGAGTGCGGCTTAGAGGTCAAGTGGCCGGACAACATGCAAGCTAATATCAACATCAAGTGAATGTTTGTTTTTCATTTTATTTCCTTTCATTTTCATTTTCATTTTTATTTTGATTTTTATTTCGATTTTCATTTTCATTTTCGTTTCATTCAGTATCAGTTTCATTTCATGTATCTTTGATTTAATTTTTTTCGTTTCATTTATTTTTCATTTCATTTCATTTTATTTGATTTAATTTCCTTTCATTTGATTCTTTTTGCGTCAATCGCACCATGTATATATCAGGATTCATGTTTCAATCCTGCGATATGTATGTAAGAAAACGTTCAAACATGAAGATATGTATATATGCAAATTCTCATGTATCGAAATGAAAAGGCTGTAATTTGAACATGTGAGTATGTGCATGTATGTGAGGATGTCAGTAAATAAATTTGGTCACAGTATTTGTACATATGTGAATGTTTTTATGTGTAAAGGTCTGTTTTTGCATTTTGTGAATATGCATGAATATGTGTACCTATACATCAAAATATGTGTAAACTTAAGTTTGTATTTAGCTGACAATGTATCTGTGTAAAGGCAAATGTATTCAAACATATTTTTGCAAAAATGTAAATGCTGAAAAACTGAGAGCAGTACTTAGTACTTATGTAAAATGTAAACATGTATGGCATGTATGTATGCAAATGTAAATTATTGGGAACTGAGTGTAGTGTGATATAGTGGCATGTCACATGATGCAACGGAATGATAAATTTTGCTTAGTTTTTGCATTGAGGTAATGCGGCTGTATCAAAATGTGACTGTATGACCTTGTGCAATGGATGCTCGTGTGTGCAAATGTTTGTAAATTGGATGTTGACACGAATATGTTGTGTGTATGCGTATTTTGCTCCAGTTCAGTACTTGTGCGCTTGAGATTCGTACATCTCAAACATGTGCTGGACACGTTTGTCCCAACATATGTTGTAGGAAAACACTCCAACATGTTGAAATATCCATAAGTGGTATTGCTTGGTGAAAAATTTTGCTCAGCCACAAGGTACCAGCGCAGTGAGGCTTCCATGAGCTGAACAACACAGGGGACACAAATTGGGTTCTCACAAATTGAAAGCACATCCATTTTGTTTTGTTAGTCGTGAATTCCTATGGTTGATTTCTCAAAGAAAGGAATCACGTCAACCTGTCCTGCCAACGCATTCAACATTTGCACACGATTTTTGATCTAAATTTGCATTTGTGAATTGCAACAATCCATTTCTTGCTTTCCAAGATTGTTCCACAGCCAAAAGCAAACACTCCGAAGAACCGCCAATGACGCCGTCATATCGATTTCGGCGACTGCCATGGTTTTGGGCAATTTCTGGGTTGACATTACTCTCGCATGTGACCATTTTGAATAGTCTCCATTGCTTTGCGATCCTTGACCTAAAACTCAGGTGCTTTTGTTTCCAACTTGAGAGTTTGTGAAAGTTTTGGTTGCCCAATTGGCGCAAAGGTTTTCACCATTTTTCAAAATCACCGCAATTGAGTTCCAATTGTCGTAATCCATGCGTTCCAAAGATTTTGAGTGCATGGGCACGCTGGATTGAGGCAAGGCTTCCCTGCGCCTCCGGCGATATGTAATTCTCGTGGAGTGGTGCCAGTCTCGAAGGCTTCGTTGGTGCCAGCACCTTGTGAAAGTGCACCCACACAAGGTGCATTGGAGGATATTTTCTCCAAGGTGCAAGTGGTCTTTTTGGCATTGATTGTGGGTCACTTGGTTGAGATTGGCAAATCGGTTCCTCAGAACAAAGGCAAACCAAAATTTGCAATTTTTGTCTATTGTTTCTCTTAGGGATTAAGGATTGCATCATTGCACGTTTATTCAACTAAACACCGGATTTTTTGCAGGTGTTAGGATCACCCAGTCTACAGGAAACTATTTTGCTCCCGCTGTGCCAGCACGACATTTTTTGCAATTGTTCTATATCAATGACTTGTGAAAGTCAAATGCTGGCACAATGTTTTTTGAAAGGCTGGCACAATGATTTCTGTCAAGTGCGAGCATTTGCGCGCTTTCAAAAACACAGACCACCGCTTTTCCATTTGCCCTTTTGGGATTTCCAAGAGGAAGCCAGACTAAAGTGACGAAACCAGAAAGAAAAATTCTCGGAGTCAATTTTTTGCTTTGTTTGGGGCTTCGTTGGGTCGAGGCTTGTCACTTTCAGTGCCTCCTGCGCCAGCGAAGACAAGTGAAGAGGGAGACAGACAGACTGTTGAAGCAGCGTGGGGGTTCGTGAAGCGATGCTTGTTTCGATTCAAACACCATGGGGAGACAGCAGGTTGTCAACAAATGCTGGTCCTGGTACTCCTAAAGCAGGGAAACCACCAATTTGGGTGTTTGGACAACTACATCCTGTGGCTTGAAGTGCGTTGACTTTGTCTCGATCCGTGGTGTATGTGCAGCTTGACCAGCCCTGGAATTGTTGAGGGACTGAAGATCAGGAAACTTTTACGACCAGAGCTTCAATCACCAAGACTGGAATGCGCTTCACCAAACTTATTTGCAGCGAGTGGACCGAGGTGAGCGTTCCTTGGCCATGAGGATGCTTGGATATTTTTGGATGAGTTTCTGGAAATCCACATTTAATCACGAAAGCTAGCGTCAGCTAGCTGAGTTGCTTTTGCTTTAGCAAGGAGGGGGGAGAAAACACGGATTCCCTGAAGTTTCAGGGCGAAGCCCCCCCCCTCTAGGGTTCCCGGGCATCTCTTGCAACCGAAAGGTCGTGGGCTCAAATCTTGCCAGGGTCAGCTAGGAGCAGATGCAGCAGAAGGCAATGTCAGTGGTTCTAGTTGGCTGGATGTGTGCCAGCAGCGATTGCCTAGAGTGAAAAACAATAACAATCAGTACGATAACCATGAGCATCCATGTAGTAACAGTCAGTACTATGACTGTATCAGCATTAGTCGTCGTCCTCTTCGTACCCTACCTCTGCTGCTGCTACTGTCGCTGCTACTACCATTTGTACTACCACCATTATGTATGACTAGGTTTGTTGATCAAAAGATCCCGCGATTGCAGGTGAAATCATTGAACATAACGCAACAGTTGTTGTGTTTAAAAGTGGTAGAACAAGGGTCTTCATACTTCTCCTTCTCCTCTTACTACTACTTCTATTACTACTACCCCCCACATATCAAGAGCACAAACCCAGGTAATCAAGAGCACAAACTCACATATTAAATCACCATTTACTTTGTTTTGTTCGGCATTTACATTCACTTTTGTACATCAAAAAAACAGATTTCAATTCAACTAATACATTTGGCAGATTATTCACACCCGCTGTGCTCCTGATTGATCAGTTTCACATTTCCTGCCAACTCGGCAAGGATTGGGCACATCATCTTATATCAACAGAGCTCTCTGACATGTCTTTTGCTTGCTAGCTTTCGTTCTCTCCCCCCTTGGCCTCAAGTTTGCAAGAGTGGTTTTCACACTTTTTGATGGCAGCTTTGATTGCTGAACCAATCCATCTTTGCTGAGAAAATGCACCTCTTGTCAGGCTAGATCTTGTCGTTTTTCCTTGGCTAAGGTGCTGAGAACGTCGTTCGTGACATGGTGAACTCTTTGGGTGATCGTTACAGCGCCTTTTCGATTGAAGGAACGACATAGTTTCGTTGCCACAGATCTGCGTCTACAAGATATCACCTCCCTGTAATTATTTGGACTATAGCTTGGCTTGATTTTGTGGGATGCGCAACTTTCTGGGAAATCCCTGAAGTTTTGTCAGGCAATGTGGTTAGGGGCCGCTGGTAGATGCAAATTGATCCTAGGCTGCCAGAATGTTTTCTGCACTGCAAGCGTGTCCACTTGGGGTTGTCCATATCCAAGATACCGGCCCAGAAACTACTGGGCTGGAAGCACCCCCACTGGATATACCCCTGGCCCTGGCTGCTTTGGAGAATCTCTGTTGTACAACATTATGCAACCAACCAAGGGTATGCGGCTGATGATGACTGGTGTTTTTTTTGAGGGTCAGGGACAACTTGTCACTTCCAGAATTACTGCTCAAAAGTATTTTCTGCCCACAAGAGGGTACCAAGGGAACCAAAAGGAATGCTTGCAATTTTCATTGGCACATGATACAATTTGCATTCAATGATTTCGGGCCAATGATTTTTGAACCAAATTCGTGGGTCCTGTCAGGATTGCAAGGACCGCATGGTTGGAATCTTTCTCTTAGGCCGGGTCATCGATTCTCAAACCTTCGAGCAGTTGATGGCCTTTGACCCTTTGGGTGTTGGCTTGGTCTTGGCTCGCAACGACCAGAAGGAGGCATCCTGCCGACGTTTTCATGGTTCTCTTGTGAGTCAACCAACTCTTTACTATGAAAAAAGGGTATGTTTGGTTTTGCAACTGCCGTTGATCATGAAGACTTCTTGTTGGACGTTGCGAATGGAGTTGACATCAGATCGTGTTATCTTTTGCGTTTCAACAATCAGAACTCAGGACATATCAAATCAATGCCAGCCAGTCTGAGATTTGTCGCTGTCTTGTGGCTTCAAGCAGATTTGGTTGGACACATGCACAGAACACTCTGACAAATGCATGAGTCATGGTGAAAACTCTTGTGGGTTGGTTATGACAAATAGTTGTACCACTGGAATGTACAGTTTCATATTTATGTGTATATAGATATATGAATTATATATATATATATGTATACATACACACGCAGGTGCAACTATGCTGAATCATAAATGATGATGATTTATCATCTTCAGAGGGAATTCTTCTAGCTGAAGTACGAAGGATTTCAAAACAGATCTCATAAAACTCTCCAGTTCACCATCCGCATCCATAAACGACGTACCCAGAAACCATGCGTTCACACAGCATGTGGATGTTGGTATGGCCCACGGTACAACGTATCACCAGGTATGAAGAGACCTTCATCTGACAACGCCTCTGCCTCTGTCGCTGCAGAGCGGTCAAGGTCATCGTCAGCTCGCCGCCTTTTGCCGGTTCATCTGCAGCGAAGGCCATGAATGCGCTCACGTGCCAACCGCCAACCCAAAGTGCTTGAACTGCAAAACCTTCGATTTCGAGAAGTAAATTTCCCAGGGCCTTTGCCAGGTTTCACCTTGAATTTTAGTTGAGCACCCCTTGTGCTTTCTTGCCGCACTTATATAGCTGTTTCGATTTCAGTTCCCAAAGATTTGGTGGCTCCAAATTGGTTGGCTTTGCAGCAAAACAGGATGTGATTGTTCATTGGGTCTCCAACTCATATCCCGACTTCTTCCATGTCCATGGTATATATGGTGACTTGGGAAGCACTGGGGTGTTTGGTTGGGCAGTTTTCATCAGTTTGCATCAAACCAGTTGGAGCTTTGTTGATCCCAGATGGCAAACGGCACCAGGCAGGCTTGCAACAGGGCGACTTGGTGGATGCGGTGGATGACATGAAGTTCAACCAGTAGCTTGGAAGGACGTGGGAATGGACATTGAAGAAAATGAAGGTCACAGGAAGCCACAGGGGTTGTGTGCAATTCATCTACTGCTTTGCTAACTTTCATCCCACTGTGGAATATTGTTGATCAAGATGATCAAGAACAAAGTGGCAGGATCTGTGCGACATTAGATTTTGAGCATTGTTCACCAATTTGTACACATACAGTAATTCAAAGCATACAACGGACAACGAGCGGTGGTGGGTGAGCACAAAGCTCAGCGACGCATTTGAGCAGCCATCCATAACCATCGACGGCTGGTTTTGGGTGGCATAAGCGCTATCCATCCGTGAACGATTTATCCAACAGGTGTTGTGCAGATCTCTTGTTGGATCCATGCCGACTCTTTTACCAAAGCAGTTGGCACTGATTGTTCGTGCTCAGTCCTTTACTCTACTGGTTGTTTAGTGGGAAACCAGTGATCAAATTGGTGCATGGCCAATGACGGTCAAGATTTTTGTTCAACCATCATTAATCAACTGTCTCTAGCCATCATTAATCAACATGAATCCCATGACTATTGATCACTAATCTACTAATCATGGTCACCTCCTCACCATGAACTCGCAAGGCTCTCATTGTTGGCCGTGGCTGACCGCGTGTCTCAGCACGACCCTAGCACCGTGGTGCTGACGCTGCGCCGGGCAGCAGAGGACCCTGGCCGGCAGGTGGGAAAAAATGCTGAACTGATGCTGAACTGATGAACTTGTGCTCTGACGGTCAACTGATGCTTGCAGTAGGTAGCGCAGAATTGATGGTCAGGTGACGCTTCAGTAGTGTTTAATTGATGGTCAAGTGATGGTAGAGTAGTGCTTAATTGATGGTCAACTGATGGTTAAGTAGTGTTTAATTGCTGGTCAACACACGTGCGCCTGTTTGAAGACAGATAGGAAATGGAAGAGCAAGAAAAATTACATTCTCCACAGTATCAAGTGCGCAGGAACATCATATGTTCCAACCGTTTGTTTGAAAGTTGCATTACCAAGTTGCTGATCTGGGTGTTTTTGAATGATTAATGATAGGGAATACTGATTATGATGGTCTGCAGTAGTCAGCGATCAATGAATTCAGCGATCCGTTACCATTCACGGGCATGAACCATTGATCAAGAGTTGTCTTTATTTTTTTAATTTATTTATTTATCTAATGATTTATTTATTCATTCATTTATTTATTCATTCATTTATTCATTTATTTATTCATTTATTTATTTATTTTTTTATTTATTTATTCAAAAACCATCATTGACCATAATTAACCAGTTAGTGTAACCCTCATTCAACATATTTCATTATCATTGACCACAAAGCCTTTGACCTAATCATGGGCCCTGCAGTGGTAGGTGACTCTGGAGCGGCTTCGGCAAGCGAAACCGCAGAACCAGGCAGCTCCGGCTCCACCGTGTGCGGCTGATGACAACCACTAAAGTTGGCGATTTTTGGTTGCCAATCAACCACTCAACTTTACCGAGATTGCTATCCCTGCTAGAGTTGTAACTAGAACTTACAATCATAGAAACTCAGGCTATTGTAGGTTTCTATCAAGTTTCTTGCGGGGTATAGGTGTAGCCCATAAATGTCAAAACAACTTGATTGGTTGTTCGACTCTGTGATACCGGGAATGCCAGCTAATGATACATGAACACATTTTTCCTGAACGTTGATGTTGCGAAATTGTTGCATTCCCTGCTGAAAATGATCACTCTCACTCTAGTGAATTTTGGGTGCGCAAGTTTTAGGAACCCACGCAAGTGATTCTTTATTTATCATTCACCACCATTTGCCAACAAGTGTCTTCGTAACGGTGCCTCACAAACGCATGGTGGGTGCAATAGTTATCCAGAAAGATTGTAGGATGTTGCAACATCACCCCAGAGTGAACAAGCATGACATGTAAACAATGCGATGCTGAAAGTTGGTAGTAGTTTTTCAACCGACTTTAAGGATCTTTGGAAGGTCGGCGGTGGACGCCCTGCAGCAATGTAGAAACTCCACGACATATTCCCCGAATGGTCCCCGACTGGTCCAGCTTGGGTGAACATGCAGCTAAACTTTTGCCAGCATTTCTCGCACTGCTGCGCTCAGGTAGATTCAGGCGTTGTCACAAATTCCGTGGGCCACAAAGTTGGGTGTCTTGGCGATTCGGATCTTTTGGCGCGGGCTGGGATTTACCTGCAATCCGATCCCTTCAGAAAGGTAAATCAAAATCTTGGGTACACCACTTGAGAAACCAGTTCCATCCAGTTCCCGGAGAATTGTGCGGTTGGTTTCCCCCAGCTGCAGTTGGCGTTGAGAGAGTTGCATTTGTTATGGATCCGTAGGTTCTAGACCCAAGGGCCACTGGTATCAAAATATGTTAGACACACTCACTTTACATTACAGACTCCACGCAAGCATTCTCCCTTCAAAGTCTCACAATTGTGTTTCAAGATGCGAGCTAAGTGCCATTTGTTGGAGTCTGGTGGTGATCGCAAAGCCTGTCTCCCCATTCCTTGACTTTGCATGGCTGGCGTGAGCTTGCTTTGGTCACCCGCCAGCTCAGTTTCCTGCGGCTAAAGACCTTTGGCGCCCGGAGTGCGTTGGAGATATCTGATGCTTTGCCCAAGCTGCGAAATGCGGGTGCAGAAGAGTTTGTTATCGATTTGCGTGGGAATGGAGGCGACACTGCGATGTGGAGATTGCACGAAATGTCAAGTTGTTGCGTTTGCAGTTGCGGTTGCGGTTGCTGTTGCGGTTGCGGTTGCGATTGCGGTGGCGGTTGTTGTTGTTGTTGTTGTTGTTGTTGTTGTTGTTGTTGTTGTTGTTGTTGTTGTTGTTGTTGTGATTGGGGTTTCTTCTAGTTGTCGTCTTTGCATTGTTGCTTGTGTTTCTTGTTATTATTGGTGTACCTGTATGCGCGCCTGGAGCTGTGTCGCGTTGAGTTCGGCGCAAGTATTTCTTTGCGCATTTGGTGTAGCTGATTTTGTAGGTTTGGAAGCGCCACTTTGATCCAAGCTGGTTAAATCAACGGAAGTGCATAGAATTCCTGTTTCGCAGGCGGCTCCTTCCCGGCTGCTCTGGAGGCTGCAGAATTGTTCCTACCCAAAGGCACCATTGCTGCACAGGCCAGCTGCCCACAGAGGACAGCAAGACCAGTCATCATGGGACGCTTCATCATTGTTTCCATTGCTTTTATTTGGAAATTGTGTCCGCAAAATGTTTTCTTCATCAGAATTGTTTTCTACAGTGCTTTTTTATGTTGTAAATTGCATCATGTGTGGTGCGCGTTTCGCAATCAGATGCAGCATTTGATCTCCAAGTTGGTAGGTCCTTAACTGAGGTGAAACTTCCATCCGTGGAACAGGAGAAACCTATCCGTGTGGGTGAAGGCCTGTTCTGCTTCGGTGGATCCGACTACTGATCCGACTATCTTCTCGCTAAACTCAGCATTCAGTTTCGTTCAGTAGGGGCTAGCTCAAAATGTCACTGAATTCCCAAACCCTTAGAGAGATATTGTGAAATTTCGCAAACCTATCAAAGATGGCTGAGCAGAGGGATTCAAACAGATCAATAATCATTGCATGATCTGTTGTTTCCAACGGTTTTTGCACTTGAATGCATCAACTGGTGTAGTTGCTCCAGCATGCCCACTCATCGCTATTTTCTCGGACGCACCCGAGAATGTGCACTAGTCCTCAATGTGCGAGACCAGGACAAGACAGGATTGCAATTACGCCTGAAAAGGTGGGCTTTTGATTAAAAGAACAAATAATCAATCTATCTTAATCTTAAAATGTTCCCAAATTGTTTTCCCTCCCCAGCCTGCATCTTTGACGGAGGGGAGACGATGGCCGAAACGACCACAGAGCCCCTGGCGGTGCTCGTGGATGCGGGCAGCGCGAGCGCTAGCGAGGTGCCGAAGTCCATCTCTGACCTCGATGTCAAGACATGTCGATACATTTGATCACCAAAACCTCTGAAGAGGTTGAATATAATTGAAGTATATTTGAATATAATTGAAGTATATTTGAATATAATTGAAGTATATTTGAATATAATTGAAGTATATTTGAATATAATTGAAGTATATTTGAATATAATTGAAGTATATTTGAATATAATTGAAGTATATTTGAATATAATTGAAGTATATTTGAATATAATTGAAGTATATTTGAATATAATTGAAGTATATTTGAATATAATTGAAGTATATTTGAATATAATTGAAGTATATTTGAATATAATTGAAGTATATTTGAATATAATTGAAGTATATTTGAATATAATTGAAGTATATTTGAATATAATTGAAGTATATTTGAATATAATTGAAGTATATTTGAATATAATTGAAGTATATTTGAATATAATTGAAGTATATTTGAATATAATTGAAGTATATTTGAATATAATTGAAGTATATTTGAATATAATTGAAGTATATTTGAATATAATTGAAGTATATTTGAATATAATTGAAGTATATTTGAATATAATTGAAGTATATTTGAATATGATTGAAGTATATTTGCATACAAACTAAGATATGTACCTATGTATGTTTGCATACAGTAGAATTATATTCAAACTTCTGAAGACATAGGTACTCTAGAAATACGCCCTCATGTATATCTACAGACATGCACGCATAAATGTATATATGTATATAGAAATGCACACACACACACATTTACTGTACGCGTATAAATCTGCATTTCGGATATCACCAACTGATCCGCTTGGGCCAGGTCTTGGCAGTCGCTTTGCGGGGCAACTGTCGAGCACCGTTGATTGGCACCCGGACATATGGAAAGGCTGCGGTGCAAGGCGTCTTTGGCCTACCCAACAAGGCTAGAGAATCTGCTACTGCTCGCCACACGGTGTTGTTTCTCTGAATTCAAATTTCCGGATAGACATACTCAACAAGGCTCTTCAATCATTTGACAGAGAATGCCAATGCAACTTCTTGCAGCAACTTTTTCGACATCCTTTAATGATGCATCCTCACAGTCTTGCAGTGCTACAAAAGCATGCTTGCTGAGTGAGATAAAATCAAACGTGTTTGAAGAGAAAACCCACTTTAAGAGTTTTTTCCTTGTTCTTTCTTCCGAAGCATCCGCATATCCAGGGTGCTCATGAAACTACCGACGATACCCTGGGTGATCTTTCGGAGAGTTTCCAGGTATCAGCATCTCCCAGGGCCCGCCCCTGACCTTTTCAGGAGGCTGTGGCCCTCACCGTGGCCAGATACAGTGGACCACATGGAGAGAAAATCGAAGGTGTCCGAAATCGATGCAGTCGAAATGGCCGTTGGGTTTCCCGTATACTCATCCCAAATTGGTCATTTGTTGAACCTTTTTTTTTGATTTCCATGCATTTATCATCATTTATCTAATGTACACACATATTCATGTACCTGCACCACCAAAGCAAATACTGTAGTTGTTTCCCCGAACAGCAAGTTTTTGATGCGGGGATGCTCTACTTCGCGGTGGATAAGAAAGGGTATCAGGTACAGCAACTGGGGAAGAAGAGGTGCCCTGTCCGGAACAGGGCCTTGGTTGCTGGTGAATGGTCAATGTTTGATATCGGCCACGTGGGGTCAGGTGGTTTGGAACCTGACCTCGCCAACCTGACCTTACCTGGTGGACTGTCTGCTGCTGGCCTCATGGCAGCGCTGGGTGCTCCAGCCGAGTGCCCTGGCACTGGAGCTGGCTGAGAAGATTTGGGATCTGCAGCTATGCTAATGTTTGTGGGCCTGTAATTATATACTTTCACGTGTATATACATATATATTCATATACGTATACATATATATATATGTATACGTATCATTATATTTCTAGATACATATGTAAATATCCATGTCTTTGTGTTTTTACATACGTATCTGTGAGCCCACGTGTAGGTGGACGTGCATGCAATCATTCTTTTCGAAACATGGATTCGACTGTTTTTTTTCAATTTGGGTTTGTTTTTTTGGAGGATTTTACTTATTTGAAGAATGCATAATCTGACACTCGGCAATGAAGTATAATTGTATGCTGCGCGATGATGAAGATGATCATGGTGATGTTGTGATGATTTACATGTTTAAAATCAAAATTTCTATGGTAGGTGGTCAATAGAGGAAGGTAGTATATCATTCATATATCTAGAAATCAGAAGGAATAACAAAGTGAACGAAGAGTCAGGGAGCATACCTCATTTCTCTCTTTATTGGAAATTCTCCATGAAACTTTCCCATAGATTAGAAAGTGGAATGATGCTGGTTACATATTTCCCGTGGGCCAGGGAGTACGGGATGTTTGTCCTTGATGACAGATCGCTGCCATGGCTCCGAGGTTTCAATCTGGTGACTACGCCTCCTTGGATGTCCAAAGTGCCTCCAAGACGGCGCTCTCAAGCTGTGAACCTTAGGCAGTCACGGTGCCCCTGAGGCCCTGATGGCCTCCCATGTGATTTGCCAAGCTTCGTTGTGACGGCTGTGGCTAATGGAATTGAAAATCATTGAAACCTTGTTGCATCAAGTGGAAAGATGATTGTGGTTGTTTGGGTACAAGGAAGAGCTCCTGTCCATTGGAAGGTGGACGCCCAGTGGACTAGACTGTTGTTGTTGTTGTTGGACAAAAACAAGTGGTGCGTCCTTTGTTGGGGCCGTCAGCTCCTTCTGGACACCGCGGATGTGGAGCCGGGTTGTTTTGTGCTTGCTTCATGTTGTTGCTCAGCGGTGTGAAATCCAGTGTGCTGATCTGATCAAACGTCAGTCATTTTTTTAATCACAAACACAAGTCCCACTGAGCCTTGATGCACTGATAGTCCTTGGCTTCGTGTCCATGGCAGAAACTGCGTGCGCATCGCAGACACATGGCTCAAACAAGGCAACAAGGCCATCATACTTAAGTACTCAACGTTGGTTCTTGGTCCGTCGCGATCCGAGATACAAAGGAATATTGTCAATGGCTGGCAAGGCAGACAACTATTTTTGTTCATGTTGCTCTTCGCACAGGACATGCAATGGTATCGCCGGTGACTACAGCCTCCGGCTGATCATGGTCAGCACCTTATTCTACTACGCAGCTGATGTGTTGGCGATCATGGTGACGATGGAAAACAGCTAAAGCATACCATTCCACGCTGCGCGTTTCCGGCGCTGTTTGGGCGTCCATCCGGAAACCACCACATCGATTCAAAGCTCCACTGCCGTTGCACGCAGATGGAGGCAAGTGATTCGGATTTGGGTCCAGAAAAAATGGCTCCCCCAACTAGTCACAAGGAATCCATGATTTTTGGCGACCAAGTTTTGGGATCGATCTACCTCTCTTGTGCAGCAGCCTCTGGCAAACCTATTTTACCTCAGCTGATCCTTCCGACTGCACAGGTTCTGGAATGACTTGAATGTTAGATATTCCTCCAGGAATTTGTCTAAACGGTACACCCTCAATGCCAAAAGCGTGTGCAGGCTGATGACTCACGGAGGCAGGGACGGTGTGCAGCTCTGGATCCTTCTTCAGTAGTCATCAATGAAGCATTGGTTCCTCAATCCTCATCATTGTCATCATCCTCACATATCCTCATCATCATTGTCAAAATGAATGAACAAGTTTTGAATTCGCAGTTCTTTGAGCGGACATTGTTGATGGCGTTGCTGTTTCAGCAAGCTCAGTGATACCTAAAGTCACAGATGCAGATAGGGTTGCCAGCTCTTGCAATGCTTGACTACCCGCGTGTGTTTGTCAGGTGCAAAGGCCATGCCGCTGGTGGGTGGCAAGGATTGGGACTGGTGTTGTTTCATCTTGTTTCAACAAAAACAGTCTCGAGCTGGCGTAGCCCTATCCAACCACAAGTTCAAGTATGTTTTTCGGCACATTTGTAGCCAACCATGGGGATACCTTTCTTGGAAGCTCCACTTGTTGCAAAGACATGCTGGCATGCTTTCACAGTCAAAAGGGATCGTATTCTTTGTGTTAGCAGCAGAAATGACAATCTGTCAGGAACTTGGGCAAATAACTTGCACAGTTTTTTGCAGCTGACCCTGGTTGCCGAGTCATCTAGCCTGCAGGTAGTGCGAGCTTATCCTGTGAGGAGATTAGGGTGCTGGGAGTGTGGTTTCAGTTGGCTCCATCTCTCCAAACACTCAACTCCCACAAGCAAAAAGAACTTCCACATATTGTGTTCTAGGCAACCAGCCCCAGTGTCGTTTTTTCTAGAGTCTTCATGTGTGTGTATTTACTTCATTCTATGTCTATATTCATGTGATCGTTTGTACAGTTCTGGGCAGAGTTCTGTGGTGGAGTTGTTGGCTGCAGGATTTCACCTTTGGTAGTCTTCTAGGAGAGGTGCATCCGAGGGGAGGGGTTGACAGGCTGATGTCCTCAGCATCTCTGCATTTCAGAAGGAGCTTTTCGCTATATTTGTTTACTAGCTCATCTCAAATTCACTTCCAGATTGAGTCGAAGAGTCAAGCATGGTAACTTCGGGCGTCAGGGGTGATTGGGCCGGTACATTAACTATGGTTTTTGACCGTATCATCAGGCAATTAATGTTATCAAATTTCCAACACATACCTTCTAGTAGTTCCCGCCTTGGTGGTGTCTGCCTTCTGACTGTATTCCTTTTTGTATCCCAAACTCGTGGCCCTTTTCCACAGTTTTTGTGCCTCTGTTGCGTCGTTTTGTCTTCCCCGGGGTAGCCGAGCAAGTCTGCTGGCAGCAGGGAGCCTTTGCGAGAGTTCTCTCAGCGAGGCATCGCGATGGTGGCACCTTGGTGGCACGTGAGCGTCAGCTGAATCCAGAGCTGGTGAGATTTCCAACGAGCTCAGGTGAATATGCGATCAAAATGGTAGACAAGAAATCGGTTCAGGCTGGCTCAGCATCATTAGGTGGGCCGAGGGATGTTTTTTTTACGCTAGAAGTGTATACAAGTGTGATAAACATTGGTCAGACACCCAGGACGAAATTTCAATTTGTGCTCATAAACGAGCCACTTTTGAGGGACGAAAACCGTGTTTGCAGCGTATGTTGATGAGGGAACAGTTGCGTGGGATGGCCTTTTGGGATGACAACTAATTTTAATGCTATTTTTCTATACTTTTTCAAAGTTGACCAGATGATACCAGATGCTTTTTCTACTTTTGATTTCACTAGATTTGAGCTTCTTGAGCTTCCCATCCAGTCTATCAACTTGACAAAATTTGAGGTTCCCAAGTTGCTGCATGGCTCACTCGGCATCTCGCTTGGAGGTTCGAGACCGTGGCTGTGGAGTACTCACCGAACGTACCATGTTGTTGGACTTGGACCATCCTGGGATTGTCAGCAGCTTGAGACCGTGGGCTTCTGGGGCCGGTATGGTCTAGTGGAAATGACGTTTTCCCTCAAGCGTCGGACCTGGGCTTCAATCCCCGGGTGCAACACTAGGCGGACAGGCGGGCAGCTACTCCACCCCTGCAGTTAAGGGGATGAGCTAGGGTGCTGCCCGACAAACCTACTACTACTAGACCGTGGGCTTCTAATGGAAGCTCCCACACCATGATGAACTTGGGATAAGCCAGCTATCATTTGGCAGAATTTCTGTGAAAAAGACCGATGTCAGCTTGAAAGTTTCAGAGATTTTTCCATTCAAACGCTTCGTGGAATGAACATCCTTGACCTGGCAATCTCCGAGATTAGTGTGCCTTGCAATTTCCTGGACACTTCGCATTCCCATTTTGTCTTGTTTCACTGCAGCCAAGCCTTTAGGAAATGTACAAGCATACTGGTGAGAGTCATTCATGTCAGGCATCTTTCCAACAACAATCTCATCTGCTTTTTTGGCTTCCTGTAGTTGCACAGAATGCTCTGTGTTGGAAGTCATTTCGTGCTTGAATCAGATTTTCCTGGCTAGTTTCTTTCTACTCCAGGCATTACATGCATAGTATCAGTCAGCGACTTGTCCTCAAACCAAACAAAGAGAAGCCTCTTTAATTTTTTGATCCAGATTTTGACCCACAAACACCATATAAGATATTAGATTGGATTAGATTAGATATTTTAGACCTTTAGACTTGTCTACTCGATGGATGTCTATTGCTAGCATTCCTGTCTGCAGCAAGCTCGAGGTTCGTCTACACTTTGCCTTCCAGGTGGGGAAGCATCGAGAAGATACCAGCGAAGAATGGTGGGAGATGCAGCTGTTCACGAGCTGGCCCTATTTTGGGGGTTAGTTGTCAGTTGTGACTTACAAGCTATTGGGGTGATGAACTTCTGGGTGGTTTATCAATATAGATTTACCATTCCTTGCCAGCTTCGAGAAGTGACACAGGCAAGCATAGATTTCCCGAGACACAGATTTCCCAGGCGTCACTGTACCTGCATCTCGGACCGTGATTTTCCAGGACGACTGGGCTTTGTACTTCGGCTTAGAACTGGCGTGGAACTCAGGTGTTGGGCCCGTCACTACGCCTTTAGTCATGAGATGCTTTGCTACTTCATAGTTGGGAAAGGATCATCCCAATCTGTGAGAATTCTGTGAAGTTGTGACCCCACTTTTCCATTTGTCGGCTGAACTTTCGATTTGGTAGATTTGGGATGGTAGATCAACCATCAGTCAATAGTATGAAATGAATTGATTTTCACCCAAACCCCTGTACCTGGTTGTCACACTGGGTTCTACTTTGTGATTTGCACAGAAGTACAAACTACTCAAACTTGCAACGCACGTCTCTGGCAAGCTGTCGTGTATGGGTTTCGACAAGCTCTGCTATCCGTCGCGTAAGCTACTTATTAATCATATTATCCGTGAAAACCTAGCATATGCGTATACATGGCCAGTGCAGCAGCAGTTTTTTGCAGACATCCTGTATGGCATCATGTTTCTTGTTGACAATTTTTTGTGTCTTCCTATGCTGAGCTTGAGGTACCGGGAGGTGAACTTGCATCGCAAATCCAGCGGATGGGTGCGCAGTGGCCACTTGTGGGAGAATTCAGCGGCGCCAAACGCATGGTGCTCACTAAGAAACTCAAATTGGTAGCGTTCTTGCTCAGGCATCCCCCATCACCCTTGCCGTGACATATTGGACACCTTGGTACATTGTGACCAACTCAAATTTTCAGATGACAAAGACGAGGACGACGCCGACGTTGATCATGATAATCACTGTTGTTATCCTTGTCAAAGTTGTTGTGCTTTGTTATTGTCATTGTGTTATGTTTTTGTTGGCATCATTCTGGCTTGTATTTTTTGCTCGCATCATTAGTTGACTCTTTTTGACTACCTCCTGTTGAGCATTAAACTGTGACTAACTCCTCTACCGAGCCAGGTCGTTGCTCCATATCTTTCACTTGCTTCTACACTGCAGAGATTGTGGCAATTTTAGGGTCGGCTGCCAAGGGCATGCGGTTCCACTGAGCAGGGGTTTCCCTCAGCTCAAGTTCTTGGTGCTAAAAGGGTTCCGCTTGGGTTTTCCTGTGTCCATGCTGGTTGGAGATTGCCACTGAAGGCTCCGTGGTCACTTGCTCATTTCCCAAACTGAGCCAAACTTCTCATTCAAAAACCTTGATGCTTAGCATGGACGACCTGGTGACCCTGGTGCAATCTATGTACAGCTGCCAAAAGGGCCTTGTTGGAATCCTATTGGTACATCCCATCCTGGTCACCATGGTTATCACCAGCAGCGTGGTCAGCGGGAGCTCAGGTACTTGCGCTTGAAGCGCGTGGCCCACCGGGATCTGAAGCCTGAGAATTTGCTCTTGACCTCCGAAGGACAGGACCTGGTGAGCATCGATGATGCTTAGAGAATTTGTCAGGTACAACAGAACAGTTGATAGCAATCCACTTACGTAGGCAAAGCAATAAAGTGGCATTTTTTGGGACAATGGTAGATTTCTCGGAAACCAACAGAGTTAAAGCCAATCGCTAGAACCCATTATTGTGTATGTATATACATATATATGTATATATGCATATTATATATACATATATATATTTATATATAGACATGTATGTATGTTGTGAAGGCACTGCTATGGATCTATGCACAATGATCAACCCCATGTTTACATGACCTACCTAATCAGAACTTGATCAGCTAGCACGCAAAAAAATGGTTGGCTATTCATCGATGTGCCGGGGGATGTTCATTCTTTGGTGAATAGGACAAATAAGGCGAACAAGGTACAGTAACATGGCTCATGACAACCCCGCAAAAAAAACCAGAAGAAGAACTTGGCAGATGAAAACCACGACCACGAACGAGGTGTTGTCAATTGTATGGACACTTGCAAATTGAGATGTATCCGCAACTGGAGACCTTTTGGAAGTTTAGATCTGCCGGTGACCCGGTGACAGCAAGCCGCGACACAGGACGCTTGAAGCTGGTTGACTTTGACGCAGCCATGTACGTACCAGAGGCAACGAAGTGTTGGTTGCTTGTTCCCCTTCCACCATGCATAATTTTTTGCAAAGTGGGGATATCCGTTTATGGCTCCCTGTGGCTTATCGCCCATCCCCATCCCATCCCCAAGGTCCCCAAGATCCCAAGGTGTAAGATTTTCTGAGAGGATGACACTGGCGACACGAAGCAATGATCACCTCAGGGGACTCTTTGGCCCATTCGGGGGCCACTATTTCAGGGAAACTCTGATATTGTTCACGTGGATGTAAACATGTGATTAAGTACATAGATATGTTTATGATACGTAGAAATGTATGGATGCACTGTAAACATATGTCTATATTCATACGATTAATCTATGACCATATCCGGGTCCGCAGATCATGTCCGCGCTTGCTAGGGTGAAGCGGATGCTGCTGCTGGGCAACCGGAAAATGCAGGCACCTGGCCACAGAAGGGGGGGTCAACAACCACACAGGTGGCGCCAGATGTTTTGCAACCATTGTGCAACTCAGTTGGCATCCAATCAAACAATCATATTTGGGAGAAGCAGACTGGGACAAACTGGTCGCAATATGCCGTAATCACATAACCGGTGGGAAATTTTCTAGAATGTTGACGACCTACTCCACTGCCAAAGCCTATGTGAGATGCGCAGCCGAACCTCACCGATGCAGCAACTAGTGGGATTCAGCAAACACCATTGGAGGATTTGACCACTTAAACAAGCAAGCAACGATCCAATCGCAACCATGACTCGTGCAACCCGTAGGGCTGGGCATGGGGCGCAGCTCCAATGACCACCCAGAGGTTCATTGTCGCTGTTGCAAGTCCTAGCATTTTTCCGATCTTTAGCCGTCTTGATACTGTGATTGGTGACTCCCTGCTGGACTGGTTGCCTGTCGGTTTACCGCAAGTCCAATCAAAAAACCATGCCTTTTGCACCCAAAAAAACGAAGTGGTAAACCGAAAAGATGTTGATCAGCCTTTTGTGCTGCCAAGCGCAAGGTGGTGCTGCAGAGGACTTCGTGGGCACGGCCTTGTGCCGCTGCTGTGATGGTCACCGGGTCTGTCATCTGGTCCTAGGGAACTGAGCTGGTCAGGTACGTGGCCCCAGAAGTGATCTTGGGCACTGTCCAGCCCCACCAGGTGCGATGCCTGCAATTTCAGCGCTTGATATCAACATGGGAAGGAAATATATTTAGCATATATATTTATATATATATATATATATATATATTTATATATATATATTTATATATATATATATTGTACATATATATATATATATATATATATGCTATCCCCCCCTCCAAAACCTACGTATTTCACATGTACCTTGGTATTTACAGTATATTTGCTTGATTTTTGCCTTGAAAAATTGATATGATTTGTTGCATGGATTGAAGGTTTTGGATGCATCAGTGTGACAAGGTCTGGTGCAACATGGGCAAACAGAAGTACAATTTCAACGTTATTTGCAGTGTTTTTGGCTATCATGCCATGATCATGGTCAGGAAATTCAAATCAGAGATTGGAAAAATGGACACAGGATGCTGGCCAACTCTAAGTACACAGGCTCCTGCTCACCACCTCCTGTACTTAGATTCTTTACCTTACTTCTACAATATTTCAAGCACCCTAATCCCTACTCTATAAATACCCAGGGTTCTGTTAATCATCTTGTATATTCAGTAAAAGCAAAAATCAGGCAAATATACCCTAAATACCCAGGTACATGTACCTTGGTATTTACAGTATATTGCTTGATGGTTTGCCTTGAAAAATTGATATGATTTTTTGCATGGATTGAAGGTTTTGGATACATCAGTGTGACAAGGTCTGGTGCAACATGGGCAAACAGAAGTACAATTTCAATGTTATTTGCAGTGTTTTTGGCTATCATGCCATGATCATGGTCAGGAAATTCAAATCAGAGATTGGAAAAATGGACACAGGATGCTGGCCAAATTGGCATTTTCAGGTTCATATTGTTTTTTACAATGTATTTGTTCATTCACATTGTGGCTAAAATTTCAGATTTTGCGGGTTTCACATTCCTGGAAAAATAGTGCATTCAAGTGGCTGCAGCATTTTGGATACATCAGTGTGACAAGGTTTGGTGCAACATGGGCAAACACAAGTACAATTTCCATCTTATTTTTTGTGTTTTTGGCTACCATGCCATGATCATGACCAGGAAATTCAAATCAGAAAATTGGCATTTTCAAGTTCATATTGTTTTTTACAGTGCATTTGTTCATTCATATGAACCTGAAAATACAAATTTGGCCAGCATCCTGTGTCCATTTTTCCAATCTCTGATTTGAATTTCCTGACCATGATCATGGCATGATAGCCAAAAACACTGCAAATAACATTGAAATTGTACTTCTGTTTGCCCATGTTGCACCAGACCTTGTCACACTGATGTATCCAAAACCTTCAATCCATGCAAAAAATCATATCAATTTTTCAAGGCAAACCATCAAGCAATATACTGTAAATACCAAGGTACATGTACCTGGGTATTTAGGGTATATTTGCCTGATTTTTGCTTTTACTGAATATACAAGATGATTAACAGAACCCTGGGTATTTATAGAGTAGGGATTAGGGTGCTTGAAATATTGTAGAAGTAAGGTAAAGAATCTAAGTACAGGAGGTGGTGAGCAGGAGCCTGTGTACTTAGAG
>VSDK01014320.1:152940-165351 GCA_009767595.1 Symbiodinium kawagutii | reverse complement strand
CTGGAGCTTAATGCCTGAGAATCTTGGATCTTGGATCTTGGATCCAGGAAGCTTTAAAGCGCTTTAAAGCTTCATGGTGGAGTAGAAATGCTCTAAGTACCCAGGCTCCAGCACAGGAGGTGGTCAGCATCAGCCTGGGTACTTAAATCATTTTTGCCCACCCAGGAAGCTTTAAAGTGCTTTAAAGCTTCCAATGGGAACAGAAATGCTCCAAGTGCAGAAGATGTAGAAGAAAGGTAGGTTTTGGGGGGGGTACCATATATATATATATATATATATATAGTATATATATTTATATTAACAAGTGCTTGATATTAACAAGTGATATTAATCAAGGATCGGTAATCAAGCATATCAATCAAGGATCTTCAGTAGGAAAAGAGTCAAGTCTTTGAGATACATTAGCATATCATTATTATATCAGTTGCATACATGTACCTCTTCCACCTTTCATGAATGGTTACTCTCACACTTGGCAGTGGCTAACCTGTCGCCACTGTAGGCGTTTGCGTTGGACTTTTGGGCCTTGGGTTGCATCATCTACCTGGTCTCCCCGGCAATGGTGGACCGGACTTTCAGGGCTTCGTTGTGCTGAAATTTTGCTGATGTGCGACTTGGTATTTTTGAAAATACTGAATTCGCTTTTGGCACGGCAACACTTGTTGGTTGGCACATGGGCCCTTGCCTTGCCAGATGCTGGTCGGCAAGACCCCTTTCCACGCTGAATCCGAGTGCGGGATCTCAACCGGCAGATCCAAAGCATTTTCCTGAACATGAGGCAATCCATGGTCATGGCAGTATCCCCAGCTATTCTCCAACTGGTATTTTTTTTAGATAGATAAACATGAAACATGGGGGTACACTGAACACACATACATCAAACTGAGGGTCTGGTTGTGGATACCAGATCTATCATGGATCCTCACCTGGAAAAGCGGGTTCCTTCCATCATTGAAGCCATGAAGCCATGAGCGACGCTAGACTTCGAGCCGCCAAGCCCAGCAGATCGGAGGTACCTGGTTTTTCAGCGGATCCAGCGTGGTGACTGCAACTACCCAGCAGACATGGACGATGAGGTGCCGATGCATTGCCAGATGTGCCCAGTACCACTGATCTGCTGGTCATTTTCAGGTCATTTTCATAGCTTGCAAGCTGATTTTCTATCGGTGTAATCCTGGTATCAGCTGTAGGTTCTGAATACTTGTCCACCCGCCAGCATTCTTTAAGCTTTTTCTTGTTCTTTCTCCTCTTTCCGAAGAGTTGGTCAAATATCTTGGCAGTGTGAGCAGTGAGCAGTGCAAAAGTTTCGAGGCGAAACTCCTCACTGAGGCAGGTGCTGTGAGCTCGACTGGGGCTCCATGCTGGTCCAATCACTGCTGGAATCAATTTCCGTTTCGAATGCATGGCAACTGCAGACACCGTACATCTTTCCTGTGACCTGGCAATCCAATTTTTTAGATCCAGCAAACTATTGGTCCTCATGACATTCAGAGAGAAAGCGCTTCTACGCATCTGACCTTTAGTTGTTGACATGCAATTGAGTGTATGAATATACATATATATATATACATTTATATTTATAGTTAAGAGTAGTATATAAGTGTATATATATATGTTTATAGATTGAAAATGCATGTGATGTAAAACATAGACACAGAGATGTGGACTTGTGGCAGGCCTTACTGTCTCCAACGCCACAACAGCGTCCTGGGGCCGAGGCTGGGGCGGCTGAGTCTCCATGGCTGCTGGTAGGCTTACCAGGTCAACCAGACATTGGTAGGTGAGCATCCCAACAACTGCTATTGAGGTCGTCAGGGATGTTGGGCGTTGAAAACTATGCGAATCGGAAAAAAGGCTACATATCTAAGGAGAAGTGGTTGCTGTAGATAGGTAGATATATGTGTACATATATATATATTTATGTATATGTATATATATATATACATATTTATGTATATATGTAAATTATATATATGTAATGTATATGTATATATGTATGTAATGCATATGTATATGCACATGTATATGTATATGCATATGCTTATGTATATCTATATCTATACCTATATCTATATCTACATCTATATCTATATCTGTATCTATATCTATACCTATATCTGTCTCTATGAATATATACACACTGAAACTTACAAGTGCGACGCTTGGCAGCTTTGGGCTTTCCCATGCCACCCCGTGATGAGTCGCACACCACGCTTGTAGAACATATCTGAAGCTTGGAAGACCACCTGGCATCCACCGGTCCTGGAAGATTCTCTGAATGACCTTCGATAAAGGAGACTGGCAGCCTTGCCCTTCATCCCCTCAACAGATTTCACGGCTGTGCATTGTTCACCGAACCATCGCTGGATAGTCAAGTCTGCTTATCAACCATTGATTGTCATCCCCATTTGTATCAACCATTTGGGCTGCCCAAAGCGAACTGGAGTCAACCAAGGCTTGTCTGGTTCTCATTTAGACAGCAACTCGTTTGCATGGGAAGTGGTTGCTTTGGAACTTTTCCTACATTTGTAGAAGTCTCTCTGCTTGATATACAGAAATTCATATAGTATACGTATACTTATACATATATATATATATAGTAATATATTCTGTATTGTAGGCCTCAAAATGTATCTTCCAAGTCTCATACCCACTTCTGATGCAGGGAGTGGCAGAGCTGCAACGGCATCCGTTCTTCGGCGGCGCTGAAAGCAGCTTCGAGGAGCTTCGAAGGCTGGGAGGGCGACCAGGGAGATCGGTGAAACCCGCTGCTTCGACACCAGCAACAGTTTCTGTCGTTTCAGATGCTGAGAATGCTACCGATTCAAGCAGCTTCAGCACAGACAGCTTGGATGAGAGCGCAAAGGGTAGTTGAAAAGGCAGCCGCTGCGAGATCTCATTTGATGCGGCCGTATGTTTGTAACCGATCACGTACTAATATGAAAGTCTTGTTATCGACGCCAAGAACTTGATAGAAGACTCCCTGAAACGGCTATGAATACACCTCAAGCATGCAGTTTTGATGATTTTATTCAAATATAAATTTACAAGGTCAGTATCAATAGATAGGTACTGGTATAATGTGGTATGATTTATGTATGCACAGGTGTAGGTATTCCAGTGACCCTGGAGCTGCCACCGTTGAGGCAGAGTCCTCCTCCAAGGATCACACGCCTGGAGAGGAGGTAGCAACGGGTTGTGAGAAATGTCCGGAGCGGTGAATTGAATGGTGGTGGATAGTGATGGATAGTGGTGGATGGTGGTTGTTTTAGGAGTTAATCTTTCGCCTTGATTGATGATGGTTCATAGGGGATGCCCTTAGAGCTTGACTTCCATCGCACCAATGATTGAATACGTTTCCATATGTGTCCATTCACCAGTAAACTATCCCAGCATTTTTTCACAGGTGAACATCAACTTTGTTGCTTGTGGACGTTTGATCTCCAAGACAAGATTTCAGGATAACCTGCTTTAACGTCCTATCAGGGATCCGCATCAAGGTGCCCTGTCGTCTTCATACAAATTGATAGTCTTATTTCATCCGCATGCATAAAGAGGAAACCTGTGAACAATGATACTGGTGATCATGATGAAGATTTAGAATCCAAATGTATATATACAATATATATATATAAATGTAAATGAATATGAATAAGTATACTTAGTTCAACATAAAAAAGAAAGAATTGATTCTTCATGTCATCAATTGTTCAACGACTGAAGAAGTGCCATGGTGTTTTGGTGGCGCTTGCTGCAAGGCTGGGTCAGCGTGTGGGGCTCAGCCAAAACGCAGCCATGCGTATGGGTCCTGCATGGTGATCAAGAGTGATTAACAATGGATAGCCATATGATTAAGAATCCATTGATTTATGCTTTGTGGATAGTGATTCAATGGCAGCTTAAAGATTCATATCAATCAAGGTAGCTTCAAGGTTCAATAAACCAAGGTAAACCAGGGTAGTCTTGGGTGAAGCCCTCTCTGTTGATTTCGTATGTTGGAACTGCAAACTTCACAAGCAAATGATGCGTTTTCCTAGCCTCGGTCCAGCCATGGGAGTTGACTTGGGGCTGCTGTTTATGACTGGGGCCCACAGCCCGTAAGGTCCACTGGAAGAGGACGTACGCAATGCCTCAGCACTCGGGCAGTGGCAAGATTGATTGGTTGGTTATGAAAGGAGCTATGGCTATGACTATGCTTGTTTTCCTAGCAATCCAGAAACAGTTGTTTTGCTTGCCGGTTAGCTAGTTTTGTGCTTGGGTTTTATTTTCCAGCAAAGTGGCTGCCAAGTTCTAAGCAGCCACGCACTGATTTTACCTTGGGGCTTGGACACAGCTCTCTTGGTATTTCCGGTTTTGTGGACCCCAAACCTAGTAGGCTGCCTGCGATCGTTTCGGAGATGTGGGGTTATCCACTCAATGGACCCACGGATACTTTAAGGCTTGCTATACCTGCTCTGATCTATTGAAGGAGACTGTTTTCAATAAGTCCCTCCTCCCATTTACCTTCACATCAAACTTGTCGGGATATTGTTTTCTGTCTGGCTCAGCTCAGTACGGATTGGGAGGGGGCCAAGAGGAGTTTGGACTACCTGCTGTACTTTCTTTTTTGTACCATCAGTAGTGGCTCTGTTGTCGAAGCCTTGTACAAGTTCATGGCTACTGTTTCCCGGCCAATTTTCTTTGATTTGAATCCAAGTTGGCTTTTTGTTTTCTGTTGACAATTGTAGAGAATGCTCTTCGGGTTGTTCTTCTCAGCACCTTTCAATTACTGGCACATACTAGGCTATGTAGCTGCAGTTCACGTTTTGGACCGAACTACACACTTTTTAGTCTCCAAGAGTCAGTCTCGTGACGGATTGGTTAGTCGCTCAATCCCAGAGCTTGTGACGAGTTGATCTTTGGATTCCAATTGTGGCACCAATTGATGGAATATAACTTATATAACATCTACTCTGACACAGGGGCTTAATCTTGATAGTTGATTTGATATTACTTGCACTCCTACCACTAAAGCTTTGTGTGAAGGAGGCAGAACTTGAGAACAATCAGGTCGTGCCAAATCGCGCTTTCAAGGGCGTGAAGAGCGCGCCATCAAAACATATTTAGTAGAGCCAGTTCAGACAGCCACGCAGAGTCTCACACACAGCCCAGCAGCTTGAGACAGCTTTCCTAAGAGAATCAGCAACTGCTCCGAGGTCGGCTATAGTCACTGGGAGTTCGCTCATCACATCAGATAGCTTCAGAAAGTCACCTGCAAGCTGCTTTCTCTAGGCATGAGCCACCATGCACCTCAAACTTTTCAGCGACAATGAATTCTTGGAGTGTTGAAGTCCACCTCCAAGCTTGCCTCTCTTCTTTTAGAAACTGCTCAAATCCAAACAGAAACCAGATACACCTTTCTCGGTTTCAAAAGCGAATGATGGCTGGGACGGATGCTCGCTTTTAGCCATCGGAGAAGCCTGCCAACGCACATGGCCCTTTTCTCAGTCTGCATGCCGCTGACGGAAGCAGTACAGTTTTGTACTTGGTACATGTATAGCCTAGCAGTCAAGTTGGTCAAGAGTGCAAAAGCAATGGTGAAACGAAAGCGATGATACACTTTGGTCTTGAGCCAAAGAAAAAAGGGAGTTCCTGTGGAGAGTTGCATCTCTGAGGCCGTGATATGCAGGGAGCTCAATGTTCCACTGCATGCAACGAATCCAACCGCTGTTTGCCATGGTGTCTTCATCGTCCGGCTCGTTCGTGCGATGTGGTATACGGTATACACAACAGTTCACCGCTCTTGCTGCTTTATGTATATATATATATATATGTGTATAAATATACACACATGTATAAATACATTAATATATAGGTATTCTCAATTTATTGGTTTCTCACGTATCCTTGTAGTCTGCATCCTGACAACCCACACTGTATTTGGTCCCATGAAAGGATTTGCTCCGAACATCACTGGACTACGACATTCCTTGCGCTTGTTGACTCCACAGTTCCATGTGCAGCAGGCTGTTTCCACTGCAGAGTGAGGTCGTTGTCAAGTGCGGAGAGCCCTTCTGGTCTAGCACCAGCGGGACCTTCTAGCGTAGCTTGGCAAAGCAGGATCCCAGCAGATACTGGACATGGGAAATCCTAGAGACTTTTCACTTTCTTCCCTGCTTCTTTCGGAAGCCTCTTTTTTTCAGCTCTTTCAGCTGCTTTTTTTCACATCATCGGATTCAATTTTGAAACGACTTCCAAGCAGCTGATGGAAGTTCCTTCTGTACTGAAAGCATGGCATCATTTGGATCTACGGCTTTTGGTGCACATGGGTCTTCCTTGCTCGGGTCCTTGCGACGAGGCACCGGCAGCGGGCTGCCGCCGCTTGAATGCATGCCGAGGGGCCAGTGTAGACGGTGCAACCGTTGCCTTGGTAGGTAACGGAAAGATCGGCCTCGCTTGAAACAAAGTCTGTAGGAAAACCAAAGTCTCTCTGACAGCTCCGCGGTTGATGTTCAAAGTTCCAAGTGTTGAAAGTGACTCAGGTCAGACTGACAGCTTGCCAGATTCACCCTGGTTCCTTCCAAATGCTCCCATGGTTTCTCCCTACCAAGGTTCTGGTTCCAGTGCCAGCAAAGCGTCTCAGGTTGGTTTGGGCTGTGCGGGGATATTGTTAGGGTACTGAGACTGGTTCAGTGCTTCTGACTTGTGGATGAATCTGGATGAATAGTGATAGCTAGCTCAATCTTAGTGGTTGATGAAGTACCGAGGTACTGAATGAGGGTGATAGTTAGCGATGGTCCAACCATCAATGCTGATACTCAACGCTAGTTGTTGAGGATTGAAACCGTTGATGATTTAACTATAGATGAGCAGAGATGGTCATCTAACTGAGTCATGCATGGCCTTGAGACGTTGAGACCCCTCAAACTATTGAATTATGATTAAACAACTGGCTGAACTTTGAAAGGATTCTGGAGGTTAACTTTTAAAAGAAAGGCTCACATGGATGTTTGCAGATGTTGATCCCCAACCAATGGTTTCATTTTCTTTGTAAGCAGCCAATTTTGCACAGAAGACCATTTGGTTGATAACTGCGCCGTTGGTTTTCACAGTTGCCTCTCGGTGCCTTGCAGCTCTCATCTCCATACCTTGGGAACCCTGGACTTCTACGCACTGTTCCCAAAGATTTCCTCCTTCCTTTCCAGCTCCTCATGTTCGACTCATGTTCGACTCATGTTCGACTCATGTTCCTTGTCTTCTTGCTGCCCTTCCTTGCTTGCTCGTCTTCTTACCACCTGCCCTTCCTTGCCCGCTTGCCGGCTTTCCCTTTTCATTTCCCCTTCCGCATTCTACCTGCGCTGTCCCAGCACCTGCACCTTTCCAACTTGCCGCTCTATTCCGGCTTGATACCATTTTGTCATGGTTCAATCACATTAGGATTCGGATTCCTTGTTACTTCTTCCAACACGATTAATTGTTCTTGCTTCTGCCCACCTCAAGTCGATGTATTGTGTGGATTCTCGCTGAGTGCTACTTTTATGATGAAATGCAGATGCCTGCTACAATCGTACAATGGTGTTGGCAGACTTTGGCAGCGAATTTACAAGCATCGGGCATGAACCATAGGTACAGATGCTTCTACCGAACTACCTTTGAAATTGGGCTAAAGTAGCAGTGTGTAATTCTTTTCATACCCCAGATTTTTTGTAATTGGTGTGTAGCTGGAAGAACCGGGATAAGTGGCTGACTTATGGTATGGGATACATGTTACTGTATACATGTACATACATCTATATATAACAGATAAGCAAATATATGAATAAAGAAATCATGTATGCATGTAATAGATAAATTAATCAATCAATATACCGATGTACATATATATATATATATACATGTGACTCTATATTCATATATATATATATAAATATTATATGTCTATATACATGTGGAGACATCAATGTAGACATCATCTTGGACCTGTGGTTTCTGACCTCGGGGGTACCGCGAGGTGCTTGATCCCAGCTGCACGGGCGAGGTGCTGTTGAAGGTGCGAACGGGCTCCCGGTTGCGCTGCAAGCGAAGCTGATTAGAACGGTAAGCTGTGATTAGAACGGTGGCTGGGCGGATGATTGTGGAGCTAATCATTGGAGCTAATGGCGAATGATTGATTAAATGATTGATGAAATGATTGATTGACTATAATAATGGCTAATGTGGCGAAATGATGACTTACACTCCTCGTTTAGAAATGTTGTTAAGCTACTATATTTCCCAGTGCTGCTGCTTGTCACGCAGTCGGTCTACCCATTGGGCAAGCTTGCTGTTCAACATCGGAAACCCAGCCATGTGCGCCAGGGACATGTTAATTAGCGATCATCCGAGGTAGACGCAGCTTTCCTGGGATGCCTTGGTGTTGTGGAGTGTTCGTGTTCATCCCCTCAACCAGCTTCTTAAACAACCAGCAAGCAGCTAAAACAACAGAGTTGGCCATCAGCTTAGCGTTACCCAGGTGAGATGGCTGGCACATCTGAGCCAAGATCCATCGCCTGAGGAGCCGAAGCCAAGATCATTTTGTTGAGTGCAGATAGAGACGCTGAGGTAGGTCCTATTCACCAAGTTTCATCAAATATTCTAGTGCTTGATGGTTGGCCAACCGCATCCATTTGTGGACAGTGCTAATTTCTTAAGGGTCACGTGTTGGCAACACGAGTGGTCTTGAACCTCCATTTTTTGATTAGTCAACTCATGACTGTTATGTAGTAGGCAGTTTTTTAGGTGCAACAGTCTCTTGTTGCCTTCACAGCGGATGCAACCCTTGTGCTTTTTCACCGGTTGCTTTCCATGGCATTTTCATTGTGCTACAAGCTGTCGAGTTGAATTGCAAGGAGCACAGCGATCACGCCACTCAGCAGCAGAGGAGCCTTCCAGTGTTCGCAATTTGAGCCATGGGAGATCCAAAAAAGCTGTTGCCAATTTTCCAATGGCTGGTCTTTCTCTTTAAATCTCGTCGTTTTTTTGCTGACCTCAAATGAGTTCCGGGCACTTTCAGTGCCGAATTCCTCAACACTTGATGCGTGGCTCTTGATGAGATACCTGAAATTCGACATCACAACAATGACAACATTTTTGAAAACACCTGGTTTGTGAAGGACTCATACAAAAAGATGGTCTCACGCGAAAGTATGGAAATCGACAATCGATCTGGAATTATTGTAATTGTTCTTTATATCCCGCCTTGCTCATTGATCCATCTGCAGTTTCCTTGCTCATTGATTTGCAGTTCCTTAGTGCTAAAAACCTGCCGTCATCGAGGCTGCATGGCTTCTGCTGGGCCTTCTGCAAGGGCACTGTTTGTCCTTCCACAATGCCCTGGCGGGAATGCCATCCAACGCTCGGCGCTGGGCCATGTCGTGGGCTAAGGATCAGTGATGGCTTCAAGGGGTTCCTTTCGCGAGCTGTTCTTGGAGGTCTATCCAGGGAAGATCATGGCAGATGTGGAACAGGTGGATTGAATTCATCAAGCTCCTGGCTGTGTTCCCTCTGAAAAGTTTGGTTCCCTGACACTGCTCGTTTCACGATTCGCTTGTTGCTATATGCCCTTTACCAAGCCATGCTGAAAATTCATTTGGACGACAGCTTGTGTTTTCTCAGTGACATCAATTCTCCTTCGCTTTCTTTGGTGTGCAACAGCTGCCAAATAGTCATGGAGGAGCGAAAGAACTGCCATGTTTCCAGCTCAAAAAATGGAACACCAGACAGAAGGATATCCCGAAAGTGATTGTCCCAAGAATGGTACATTGCATCTACAAATCATGCAAATCAAAGGATGTCGCAAGTGGTCAGTAGGATTTGTAATGTGGTTGTACCTGCTTCAGACGATCTCGATGTCATGCAGTGTCTCTTGGAAGTCTCTGACAGCATTTTAGGTCGCACCTCATCATCAAGCGTTTTCTTCCTGACCAACTCTTGACGTGGCACGGGACCTTGGGAAGATCAGTCCTTGTCATATCCAGCGTGTCTTGAGGATTGTTAAAGCGTGAAACATTACTGTAAAAACCGCAAAGTACAAGGCTTCAGTCAGGCATTGTGGGTCTGGTGATTGCTTACTGCTGTGAACAACTTCTAGGTCCGACATGGAAGGTCAAGCAGAAGGCGGGGGTTGTTGGCCGGGTTCATAAGAATGTCAACAGGTGACCAAATTCTAGCCAGGTTTTCCTTCAAGGATAGTATTTCTGTGTGTTCAATGAAAGTTTCTTAGACGGGAAAGCTTCTCAGATCAGGCTATGGGACTATATGTTGTACTATATGTTGTGCCAGGTTACTAAGTTCATCCAAGTTCTTACCTCCTTGGGACATCCCCAGTGCTACGCGCTTGGTGATCCAGGCATCGCTGCTGCTCTGGTCTTGAAAGGTAGCCTGCAACTCCTTGGTGCAGGGCCTGGCGAGGAGAGCAGGGCGACCTCTGTGCTTAGTTGGCGAACCCAACTTGTCTCCCCTGGCCCTCCGTATTTTCCTCCCTTTCTCAGCCCTTTCTCCATCTTTCTCTTCTTTTCCTCCTGTGATTATTCAAACATTCAAATTGTAGCTTCGATTTGGGTTTACCAATTATTCAACCTATCAATTGGCCCTTTGCAGCTTCCATTTGTCATTGTACGCGTGCTCTGGGTCGTTTTGTCAGGAGGTTGAGCTGCCTGCCGGTGGTGAACTTTCCAAGTGTCTTGGAGAACCTGACCTTGGGCTAGCATGTTCCCTGATATCCCAACGATGGATGCTTTCCTTACTGATGGTGGCTATGAAACGTGGATTCCCAGCCACCTGAGCGGACCATCGAAGCCACGTGATTTTGTAAATATGAACAGCTGCCATGTATCAACATGGATTCTGACATCGCTCGACCCACCAATTTTCGGAACGTTTCCCAGTGTTTTAATGATTTTGATCCCCCAGGCCTCATACTTGTCAGGATTTGAGGTCGTCCATATCTGCACTGGCCCCTCAACTTGTTCCCTTCCCTACAATCACCTTGGGAAGTTTGGGATGTTACCATCATTGTTTTCCCATATGCATATGTATATGTAATCCTTTTGCACTCAGGATATCTAGGTATACCCCAACTGTGAATGTTGCTGATTCCTCCTCTATTATCAACTTGAACCATGATTGGGTGTACACACACATATATATATATATAACATATATATATATATAGCACCCACATATATATATATATATATTTAACATATATATATAGATATACATATATATGTACCCTTATCATACTAATTTGGCATATTGCATATTGATAGATAGGTAAATACATATATACACATGTACATCTACATATATATATATATGTATATATTTGTTTCTTTGCTCGGAACTTGTGTAGAGCAAGTAATGTGTTGTCGATATAGTTGCCAAAATGGCTCTGCCATTTTGGCTCAAGTCCCCCCTGGCTGTGTCCTACTTTTTGAAATCGTACTCCCGTTCTTCTACTTGTTCACCATGGCGGCTGAGAGTTCGCAGGGAGTTGCCTCTTCTCTTGGTGTTGTGACGGAAGAGAGCCTTGTGTTGGTGAATGCTTTGGACACAGACACTGTGGATGAGGACTACCTGATGCTTGGGAGAAGAACCCGGGCTCCTTGCCTTCTTCGCTGGTTTGCGCGCGGTGCGCCCTGGCCTGGCGTCCCGATGCAAAGACGTGCCTTGGCTGCCGAGGTACTACTACCCTGGACCTCTCCAAGGCTCCTCTTGCGGTGGTGGAGATCGATGGTAAGCTGCGGGAGTTTAGGGTCACTGCGGCTGGCACCCACTGGTGCCCCATGTCTCACCAAGGCAATCAGGCCACTAAGGATGCCGCATCGGTGGAGGCTGGTGACCCCCAACCCAGGCCTCCGACTTAGATCCTTCCTGATCTGTTTCTCAGAACAAGTACCGCATTTCTTTGAGGCAGCAACTCACGGAGCTGGGGCAGGACAGTGTTTTCAGTGGCCGGGACAAGAAGCCCCAGGATTTGACTGAGGAGGACAAGTCCCAGACGGCATTGGTGTTTCATCCCAAGGTGGTGGAGATGGTCAAGCTGAAAGCTGCCCTTCTCGCACAGACCCCAAGGAGGTGGAGATGGTGGAAGCCAAGCGCAGGCGCATCGAGGCGCAGAAGAAGGAGCAGCTGGAGTCCATGGATGCTGAGCTGCAACTTTCTAGTGGAGATCCAGGCGGGTGCGCATGAGGTGGCGAACCCGGAGTTCTGGAAGGTAGACTTGAAGGAGCCCCGCCAGTACTTCAAGCGGAAGCATGAAGAGTCGGGGGCCACGACCAGCTTTGATGCCACGCAGCAGGCCCAGACTACCCAAGATGCGGCCTGTTAGGCGAAGAAGAAATTGCAGGATCGTCATCAGGCACTCAAGCCCCTCAAAGAGCCCTCTTTCCC
>VSDK01014320.1:120116-148493 GCA_009767595.1 Symbiodinium kawagutii | reverse complement strand
ACCGGCTTTGAGTGGGCAAGGGCCTGGTTGGATCTTTGGCAGAAGAATCCAGGCAACGGGTTGTGCTTTGACCCCAGGTCCGGCACCAGGTACTCCATCAAAGACGTCCAGCAGGCATCGCAGGCAACGTTCCAAGGCCATGTGGAACCTTTGGAGGGGCTGACCACCTATAGCTTTCGTAAGCTTGGACCTACGGTGGGGCACCTGCTGAAGATGGGAGCGCCAGAGTTACTGGCCCTTGGAGACTGGACTGACCGCACCAACACGCCGGAGTCTATGCCACTCCACTATTCAGGATCGAAGTATACGATGTCGATCAGGTCGAAATTGAAAGTTCAGGCTGTGGCTGCCTCAGTGGCAGAATTTGCATCGTGGGAGATCATCCCCCAAGCTGCACTCGAGGACGCCCTCGACAAGGCCCACTCCGCCCTTGACCGCGAGTTGAACCGCGACAAGCTGGTCATTTGGAGCGCCCCGGAGACTGTGGAGAGTGACTTGAAGGAGCGTTTCAAGCTGAGCAGTCAGCTGACTGAGGCGGCTCGTCAGCGCAAGGAGGCTGAGGATGCTGATGGTGACCCCCCTATGCCACCTTCGTTGAATCAATTCGTCCTCACCCAGTTTCTCAAGAATGGCTCTCGGCTTTGTACAAGCTTCAACGTGGGGACTTGCACGAATGATCGGTGTCGATCCCAGCACAAGTGCGCAGTGGTGCAAAAGACCGGCAGAGCGTGCGGGGGAACGCACACGGCTCGCGAGTGTTGGGGCCGTAGAGCGGCTTCGCTTTCTGAGGTGAAGAAGCTCCAGGCCGAGGTACGGCCAACCGAAGCTGAGGAGGGTCCAGGTGTTGGCTCGCCCGAGCCGGATGAGGTGGATGCTCCAACTTCCTCCGACGAGAGTGTTTCTCCTCAGGTGGTGAGCGGCAGTGCAGCCGACAAGAAGAGGCCATCGGGTGGAGTTCCAGAGCCATCCCAGCCTCCGAAGAAGAAGGCCAAAGCTGCAGCCAAGGTACCCGATCCTGCGCAGCCTCCCAAGAAGGCCAAGGTTGAGCAGCCTGTGAAGACGGAGCCCAAGGCAGCCCCCAAGGCAGCGAAAGGGAAGGCCAAGTCGGTGGCCAAGGCTGCAGCATCTTCTTCTGGCTCAGCTCCTAAGCCGGAGGAGGAACCTTCGGTGGTGGAGTTGCCCACTTTGGAGATACCAGAGCCGGTGACGCTGGCACCATCGGATCGTCGGTTTGACGAGTTGGCGACAGTGGATGGCAAGCGTGCTGTGAAACCATCCCGAGTCCTCAAACTGGCTTCTGGAGGTGAACTCTGGATTTCTGGCATTCCGACGTCGAGAACCTCGGCCCAATTTCCTCGCGTTGATTTGCAAGTGTGCTGCCTCAGCGGGCCGCCAGAGAGCAGGCAAGGAGTTACCTTGCCCAATGCTCACCTGTCAGTGTTCACCATCTCCAACCCCAACAGCCGCACCGATGAATGGAAGAAGCTGTTTCCTTTGATCCGAGCTTCGCTTTACCAAGGAGATGTGGTCTTGGTGCATTGCATCGCTGGCAAGCACAGGGCCGCAGTGGCAGGCGTGATGATCTTAGCCATCTTCTGCAAGCTGTCGGTGACAGATGCCATCAAGGAGGTGTTGCGCCACAGGCCAGTGAGGATCGACCAGGCTTTCGAGGATAGAGCCTTTGCGCAATGGGCCCACGACATGGTGAACACCACTCGCTTGTCGCAGCCTTGGCCCAAGTGCTCTGGTTGGATCACCACTGAGAGATCCCACTGCCACGTTCAGACCATGCCAGGTATCACCTTGTGTTGCCATCGTCAAGGACAAGCCAGCTACGAACGACTTCGCAATCCTCTGGTGACCACGGATCGTTTCGAGGCAGCGGCTTGGGGGAGAGTGTTCTGCCCTGGATGCAAAGCTCGATGCCCAGCAAGTTTTCTTTTAGATTTGTGAGAGAAAAACTCTCCTTAGCTGGTTAGGACCAGCCTGTGCAGGGGTGCTCCTGCAATTCAATGCATCGACGTTTTGTCTGCACTTTGAGGGAGTGCGTGTGACCGTCTCGGCTAAGAGCTGCTTGATGCCCTCAATCAAGCGAATGTGCGAGGAAAAGCACGGAGCCAGCAGTGGAGCTGGAGGGGATGTACTGGACTAGTATGTCCCTCGTTCTGCCTTAGCTAGTTAGTTGTGTTTGCCGGTCTCATTGTTGCATGTCATTGATGGAGGCTTGGAGGTATCACCAGGTGAGGACTCGCAAAGTGAGTGAGATGAAAGCTGCAGTGATGTTAGCTGATCTCATACGCCACCGCATTCAGTGTCGTCAGTCCCCCCTGGTCCATTCTCCGTCCCCCAGTTGATTGACCCTTCTGCTGGTAGGCACCGGAAGGGATCCGGAGACATAAGCAGGCAGGGAGGGACCCTGGCCGATCTAAGTAGCTTTTCGGATCAATCAATTTTTGTCGAGTGCTAGAGTGGACTAGCCATGAATTTTGTGCCTTGTGAGGGAGGGACCCCACAGGAGAGATTCACCCACATGGGGACTCAATTTAAGATCAACCAAGGGGTAGTTGATGCACTCGTGAAAGCCAAGTTGGAAACCCTTGACGAGTTTAGGTTCTTTTGGGATTCCGACACCAAGATTGAAGCATGGACATCCAAGCTCTCCTTGGGGGAAGATGCACAGATCCAGACAGCTCGTCTCAGACGGGCTTGGCACGCAGTGACCTTGTACTACAAGCAGTTCGAGGCGGATCGATCTAAGGTTGCCACATCAGACCTCGACACCTTGTTGGAGGACCATGAGCTTCGCACAGCTAAGGAGCAGTTTTGGAGTCGATATCGACTGAGGTTCCCCACTGAGCTTTACCCCTCGGATACCCTGGTTTCACGAGTGTCGCGCGAGCTTAGCAAACGCATGTTGTGCGTGATGTCAGTGTGGAAGGTCAAGTCTTTGCAATGGCAGCTCCTGACCACCAACAAGAAGCGGAAGTTAGGCGATGGCCTTTGGACCGAGGAGCCGGACCAGGAGGAACCTGGTCGGAAGGATGTTGAATCCTACTTGGATCGCTTGCGCACGTTGCTGGTTGCTTACGCACTGGGAGGTATCCAGAAGTTGAGCACCGCCCCAGCAGCCAAGGAAGAAGATTCCCTGGGTGCTGATACAACCCAGTTCGTGGAAGTCCCCTTGGATGTGCTCTTGAAGTACTTTCATCGTGCCAGGCGTGTGACGTTCCAACTTCCACCAGGTCGACGTTTGGAGTGGTTGGAGTCTCATGACCTGGAGGAGAGGAGTGAATGGGTCACTCGATTCCGTGAAAGTACCAAGACCTTGGGAGTGGTCATCAAGGAGACCTACGAAGCCAGGGATGCTCATTGGCAGGCTGGCAATGTGGGAGGAGTGACCATCACTGCGCCGGGAGCCTCTCGTGAAGCAGGCCCGAGTGGGGAGGTATCCCGCTTTGAGTTGGGGGCTTCGGTGAACAGCAAGAAGGTGGCCTTGCGGATGAGAGATGGGGAACTTCTTTGCCCTGCATTCCAGCGCGGTAAGTGTTCGGTCAAGGGTGCGTCATGCCCTCAGGGATCCCATCGTTGTGGCGTGGTTACCAAGAATCAGCGAGTCTGTGGATCACCAGGACATGGCGCATCCACTTGCAAAGCCAAGATCAAGGCTTGAAACAGCCCGGGAGGGGAGGGGAGTGACCCCTCTGAGGCTGTCCCATTTCCACCACTCCCGCCAGGGCCTCAACCAATTTTTGCAGATTTGATGTGTGGTCCCAATGCACCACTCTCCCGAGCCTTCTTGTTTTGTGGGTGGAAGGTCCTACCCGTTGATTGGCTCTTGGATGAGAGCCATGATTTGTCCAATCCAGCTAGGCAGGCAAGCCTGGCACCTCAGTTGCGAGAATGCGCAATGATAGCAGCGGCCCTGGACTGCTCCACCAAGAGCCGTGCCCGTGAGATCCCTCGGAAGTTCAGTGATGGTCGTAGTGCCCCACCTCCCCTCAGGTCAAACCAATGGCCGGAGGGACTGCCCAACCTCCCGCCTAGAGCAGCAGCACGGGTGGCCGTCGACAACCAGGCGACAAGTTGGGTGCTGGAGCAGCTGCAGGTAGCAGCACAGGAGGGCCGTGGAGCGCTGCGAGAAAATCCACTCCGATCCTTGCAATGGGAATTGCCGCAGGAAAAGCAGATGTGGGAGTCGGGGCTGTGGATGGACACGGATTACGCAGCATGTGCGTTTATGACTGCCAGATGCAAACTTCAGAAGCTCAGGCATAACCTGGATGAGATAGCTGCCTGGCCGGACCTCTCATGCCATCACGTTCATTCAGTTGACGAATGGAACCCAGTCTTGGTCGACGGACAGCCGCATTATCCGTCCAAGGAAGAGGCCGAATACTCAGCGAGTTTAGCCTTCTCCATTGCAGTGTCAGCCAGCTGGTTTGCAGCTCGCACAGGCTGGGGAGTGTTAGCCGTTCCTCGGTTACCCCCGGTGGAGACCATTGGGAGGCGTGAACACTGGCTACAATACAGACCCGAATCCATGAGGAGTGAAGCGATGTCCCCCCTGGGTGTTGCCCTTGGCCTGTTGCCTGCTGAAGCAGCTCGTGTCCCTCGACGTGCGCGCGTGGATGACCTGCTGGATGATGGTGAGCTACCTGCAGGTTGCGTGTATGTAGGATCAGGACATCATCGCCATCGACTCCGCAGGACAAAGTGGGCGTCACCAGTGATCCCAGGGGTAGACTGCAGCTTGGATGAATGGGTACCTTTGTATCTCAGCCATGTTCTGGATAATCTCAGGAGTGACCTGAGTGAACTCCAAGGAGTGACCTTGGTGTGCGACTGCGAACATGGAGGACTATGTGAAGCTGACTTATTGGCAGGCCTTGTGTTTGATGCAGGGGCACCACAATCATACATGCCGCGAGTTACCGGGAGGAAGTCCCACCGAGCTCGGAGGCGAGCAGTGAAGCTGGTGGCGGGGACAGTTGCCACTTTGCCGGCGTCGGTTGGAGCCTTTCGGCAAGAAGACATCATATGGGCTTTCAAGAAACTGTACCCAGAAGACTTTTTCTCACAGTTTCAGTTCCCCATGGTAGAGGACTTAGTGAACCTCCCTCCATTCTCTTGTTTTCGAGAATGGCTCCAGATGATGAACAAAGAATGGGATGGTCCGTTGTGTCCTTTGATGGCCAACCAGACGAACCGACTTCGCCAGCGGAATGCAGATGGCCAGCAAGCTGGAGCGTTATCCCATCGTGCTGCTCTTCCACCTTTGTTGTCGTTTGGCCTCACCATGGACGAGCATTTCGCCCAGAGCCTAGAATTGGTGAATGAGCCTTCTCCGCTTGAACGGCCTCCTCTGTTAGACGATGACCTCTTGTTTGCTGCTCACTGCACAGCACATCAGAGAGGAACCATGGCATCTTGGAGGAAACAAGCAGTCGGGGTCCTCAAGGAACTCAGTCGCAGGTGGCTTGGAGTTACCAAGCACCTTCGGCAATTCCAAGAAGAAGGCATTCGACAGGTGACCGCATCTAGACATCTTGGTTTAGTAGGTTTGCTCGTTGTGCTCACTTCTTGGGGCGACATCACGTACCCATATGGCTTGATAGCTGGATTGCCAGCGGTGGGGTTTGCACCGCCGTACGGAGTCTTCCCACCTCAGGCGGCGACTAGGTTCACCCTGGCGGACGTCCTTGAGGATGCAGAGACTCACAACATCGCTGTGCTCCAGATGGTGAAGCCAGGTCCCAATGACGCAGTGGCGTTGGAGCAGTCGCTTGCTGATCACGCCAAGCACTTCTGTTCCCCACCTTTGACTCGAGCAGAGTTGTTGAGGGAGATTGGCGGACAGCCACATCGTTTAATCCCTCGATGCGTCATTACGCAAGCCTCTGGCAAGAAGAGGATTATCGACGACGCCGCGAGAGGCGGCCAGAGCGCACTGTCTTCGGACAGCAACAAGCTCGTGCTATGCTCCCCCCTCAGACCAGCACAGCATGTGGCAGCTGTGTCACAATGTATGGATGATGAGCAGTGGGCAGCAGCATGCCAGGAGGATACCTGGCAGGGAGCTGGAGAAGACTGGCCGGATGCCTATAGGCATAGCCCCATCTCTCGTCAGGAGGCTCTTGCGTGCGTGGTTGTGTTTTGGCACCACGAGTGGCAGGCCCCGGCATTTCAAGTTTACAGCTCCTTGTTATTTGGTCTTCCGTTGGCCGTGACAAGTTTTAACCGCTACAGCAGGTTTGTGGAATCAATGGGGCGTCGGCTACTTCGAGGGCTCGTGTCGTTGTATTTCGACGACGCACATCTGACAGACTGGGCGTCGAATGGTCCTTCCTTGCAATGGTCTTTTGGCGAACTCAATGCAGTGTTAGGTACACCTTTCGCTGCAGACAAAAGACAGCAGTTTGCCAGCCAGGGGACGTTCTTAGGATTGGATTTCGACTTCACGCCCATCTCCTCTCAATCGTTGGTTACCTTCTGGGCTCGAGAGCGACTCGAGCTCAAGGTGCGAGCCTTGATAGAGGAGGCACGGGCAGCGGGATTCCTGCGACCCTCTCATGCTGCCAAGCTCTACGGCATGTTGAACTTCCTGGAGTCCGGAGTCTTCGGCCGAGTTGGTTGTGGAGGTTTACAGCCCATCAAAGACCGGCAATACAGTACGACCAGTCTGGTAACACCAGAGGTGGAAGCTTCCTTCAAAGTCATCATGACCGTATTGCAGGCTCGCCCAAAGCGCCCTTATGAAGTTCGCACTCCTCCTAGACCTCGAGTGCTCGTGGCGTCTGATGCAGCCTTGGAGGGACCAAGGCAAGGGTCAGGTGGCTTCCTGATCCTATGGGCTACACCGGCAGCGCCAATCAGAGAAGCCTTTGTCGCCCACATCCCAGACGAGCTCTACACTTTCTTCCCTGGAGATGGTCAGAAGATAGCTCAGCTTGAACTCATGATGGTGGCATATGCTTTGATCACTAGAGCTTCTACCTTTCGCGGCCGTCGCGGCTACTGGTTCATCGATAACGTGGCCAGTTTGATGTGCTTGTTGAGAGGACGTTCGGATTCTGAGGATCTTTCTAGCATCAGTCATTTCATTCATGTAGGACTGTTTGCATTAGATACTGCTCTCTACTGGGAATACATCCCCTCCAAGTCGAATTGGGCAGATCCCATTTCACGACACGGGCTGAAGGATAGTTGGTTCAAGCAGAACCGTTTCCGAGCTTTTCAAGCCTTTTTCCCTGTGAGACTGCTCTCCATGCCCTTCGCTGCCACGGTCAGGGTTTTTCAGTTTCTCTAAGTGCTTTGGGAATTAGTGCGTTGGGTATGGATCTGGTGTGACCAGATTTGAATTACCAGAGTACGTGGTGGATACCGCAGGTCTAACCATGCTGTGGTACAGCTTCCCAAAGCATTTAACCTGCAGAGGAACTGTAGGTGCCGTGACGAAGATGTTGAGCACTTGGGAGAAAAAGGAAAGGGCTGAAGAGTAGAGAGTAGTTACTAAGTAGATTAGGAGATGTATCATGTGCTTCAGGTTGGAAGGCTTGGGTTAGCACATAATCATCTCTATATCTACTGGTTATTTTGGCTCAAGGCCTTGATCCAAAATAGCCTTGAAATTTTACCCACCCAAAACCCACCCTAGGATGACGGCAAGCCTCGTTGCTTGACCCCCATCCTTTGAAGAGTCCGTAGGACTTGGGGTTCGCGCAGTGCGCTGTGGTTAGACTTACTCAGGGTGCTATCTTTCTCTGTTACCTGGGACCAGGTTGAGTTAGATAGAGCTGGAGTTTCCAGCCGGGTATGGATCTGGTGTGACCAGATTTGAATTACCAGAGTACGTGGTGGATACCACAGGTCTAACCATGCTGTGGTACAGCTTCCCAAAGCATTTAACCTGCAGAGGAACTGTAGGTGCCGTGACGAAGATGTTGAGCACTTGGGAGAAAAAGGAAAGGGCTGAAGAGTAGAGAGTAGTTACTAAGTAGATTAGGAGATGTTTTCTTAGAACTACACTTGACAATGACAAGTTGAAATCCGAGCTGGTGGCAAGTTGTTGGGTTATTTTCAGGATTTGAATAGATAGGATATGATAGGATGATATCAGGATGATATTAATCGATGAATTCGAAATGTTCAAAGTCCCAAGCCTCGCTCTGCAGGTGCTCTGGAGGACGGAGACGATGGATCGGGAATCGGCAGATCTGGAGGCTCCCGGAAACCTGTGTGCAGGGGATCCTCTGAGAATTTGTTTCTGAAGAAACGTCCGTTTTCCTTCATGTTTTGCCCCGAACAAGTAGAAAATGTGTTTGATTCATGGTTTTGAAAGCATTTAGAGAAGTAGGGGTGCCCATAGATGTTGGAATGAAGCCGCTTGTCTCCTACCTAATGTATAGAGTATTCCCCAGATTAATGGGTTTCAGGTTGGTTCAACAGTGAAAGCATCAGTGTGTAGCATCAAGTCTTTGGCCCAAGCAGTTTGAAACACCAGAGGATACCTGGTCAGTCGAATGTTGAAGAATTTCGCACCAAGCAGTGGACTAAGCTGGTGTCAAGTGAGAAGATCATGGCATGATATTATTGATTCAATCCAGAATAGGGAACTATCTCCGGGAGGGAGGGACAAAAGCAGGGCTCAAGAGATTTCTGGAGAGCAACCGATCAGTGATGGCGAGCAGTATTGCTAAGTTCTGAGGGTTGCTGCCTATATCATCACACACCTAGATGCCCCTAGTCTGTGTTACTTGCATCGCCACCCTCATTTGTGTCATGTCTCGGCAGACCCAAGGTGTTGAGAAGATACTTGGAATCTGGACAGCATGGGATGCCGAGCCAGTTGTTTCACCAAGGCAGGCTTGCAGCTAGGTCATATAATATGTGTCGTTGCGATTCATCAATATGCTGTATTTGTTACAGATTTTATTTTTTTGCCGTCCACTCGAGCCGCCCCTCTTCAAGGACTTCAACATCAAAATTTGAGGGCGTGGGGGGTTATGTTCCATGGTCAGGGTTTGATTTCAACGTCCACCTACTGTATCTCTCCACATCATACATGTGTGACTGACATTTGGCAGAATCTATCCAATCAAAATTGGACACACCCATATTTTGGGATCGGAGAGGCATCGATAGGCACCATCCCACCGTGCTGGGTGTGACCAAGGATACCTTGCCGTTGTTCCATGACCTTCCAGACGAGAAGCTGTTGGAGTTGTGTCAACACCTTCAACTCTTCACAGTGGAGCAGGGTGAATGCTGCTTGCCACAGCAGATTTCTTGGACAGATGGACAGCCCATTTTGACAAGTTTCCACTGTCAGTGTTTGGACCTTCCAAGTCATATGGGAGATGTGAGATGTACTGAGCATGAAGTAGTCAGATCAGACAATTCGTTGTGACAAGAAAGCTTCGAGACCGTGGACAAAACCGGCCAAACACTTGTCAAAAGGGACAAGGCAGGCAAGCTGAAGGCTCTGGATATGCACAACAACCACCATTGAAAAACTGATCTTTCTGCCACTGTTTCAATTGCAGGTTTTCGTTATCACAGCTACTTTCTGACAAAGTCTGCTCTGTTGATGTTTGAATTCAGCCAATAGTAGTGCTGAAAAGTCTGAACAAGTCAATGACATTGGCCCCACATTTGATCTCCTGAAGGAGGTGTGTCCATTGAATGGGGTACCTTAGGGTACCTTAGGGTCACTTAGGGTACCTTACATACCCAGGCATGGTTGGGGTGGCAATCACCACTTGTAGCTGTACTGGCTCAGGTCTTCTTCGGCGCCAACGCACCCCTGCAGATGGGCTCCGCCTTATCTTGCAGGGCACAGCAGCCGCTTCTGTAGGCGAACACAGTGCCGTGCCTGGTATTCTTCATCCGCAGAAATCACATTCAAACATATTCAAAATGCATGCGAAGAATCTCCAAGAATTTCATAGAATGCACAAATGCATTCAGACACGACATGAAATTCAGCAAGATGTAGCAAGCTCGTGTATTTGAAGTGTTTGCGAAGAGCCTACGCTACTGAAAGCTTTCAGCCTTGTTGTGGATCTCACCAGTTGCCTTCCATGGTTTGGTGCCCACAGGCAGCTCCAGCGAACCTGCCTTACCGCTGTGGTGCCATGAAGCTTGGTTTTGTGGCTGTCTCAGAGTGGACGTGACCAATGACCAACTCAAGTCTAATTTCAAAGCAACTTCCAGATTGTGTGCAATTTGATGTGATCAACCATGGTCAGGACTGGTTTTTGAGCTGGTGATGTCAGCATTTTGTGAGGGCGCATTCGGCCGTAGGTGAAGACCATGCGATTTGGCCATGGGAACTTTTTACAAATGGCTTGCGTGTTGCGGACGTGGTTGCAATTGAGGACTGTTGCTTGGCAGCAGGAGACAGTCCGCTGAACTTGTCCCAGGAGCTGTTGACATCAATCGAATCAGCTCAGGCGATGTGCTATTCTTGCCTCATGCTGTCGGGATCCCCAGCACGTGCATTGTGATCGACGGATACCTTCTGAAATTCCTGTGGAGGGATTGGGCGGATCAGCTAGCGTGAAACCTACCGATGCCGCATCCCTTTATCTTGCCTTTTTCTGGGATGAATTAGAAGTGGCTCTGAAACAGCAACAGGCTTTCGAATCTATTGCTGCTTGGATGATTTGGATGATTTGGATGATTTGGATGATTTGGACGAGAGGTCAGTCCAGGTTGATGTTGCATCCATCCAGCTAGGAGTGCGCAACTTTGCCCATCGACATCGACATGCTTCGAAGTTGTTTCAGTCAAATGCTCGCGCTGAAGACCTGTGGACCTGAAGAGGTGGGGGATGCTGAGCTACCGTGGGGCATAGTGGACATGTTGGAAGTTGGGGCCGCTACTATTTGTAGCAACATCTACGTGTCCTGTCCATATACATGTATGTATAGTGTTGAATATACTTAAGTACCCACAAGTGCATATTCATTTGTATATGTATACACATTGTATGTGTTTTTACTGTTCATTATGCATTTCCTCCATACCAAGTGAGATTTAGAACACCTACATTCCATCGTTTTAGACGACTGGGGATGGCCAGTGATGGACACATTTCCAGTAGAGATCACATGTTGCTTGGATACTTGGTCCCATCACACCACGTAGTGCAACCGTGAGCTGATTGTATCAATATGTACTGTATCACCAGTAGTGACAATACCCAAAGTAATAGAGGCATGCTAGACACACTCGTAGTCATGAAAATGTCAAGGCTGACACAGGATGCTGGTCTTGTCACTGGATTGGCTACTCTGAGAATCCACAGGATGAAAAATTGGTTGTAGGGATCCTGTGAATTTTCCCATCAGCCATTTCTGGCACACCGATGACAATTACGGGTGTGCAACAGCTCTACAACAGCTTCAGGCTGTGCTGCGACATCGTGCGCTATTGGTGCCCAATGCGCCAGTGATTCAGGCAGGGCTTGGTGCGACAGGCGAGCTGTCAAAGTCTCAGTCGCATCCACCTTTGCTCTCCAGGTGCAAGAGGACTATTGGATGCGAATCCAGCAGCGGGACCGCGACGATTCAAAGAAACTCGTCCAAAAGCTGCTTGGCGAATCCAGCATCGGATGCAAACAGCCGGATTTCGGTTTCGTGCGGAATTTCTGGAAGGACCCACAAACAGTCCTGAATACCGAGATTTGGCAAGTTGTTATTGACTCCCTGGTGATCTCTCACCTGCTGACCCTCCAGGTTAATCTCAACACCTTCGTTGGTGCCACAGAGGCTTGGAAGGACTGTCAGGAGATCTCATACCATCGGTGCTGTTTTGACGACTGGACAGTGACTTGTTGCTGGGCATTGCATCGTTGTGCTCCAGGCTACCAGCTCTGGAAGGCGGAATGTGATGGTTTCAATGTGCCTTTATCCCCGGTTGCCAGCTGAACATGGCTGCAATCTCAAGGTATGTTGCTATATCTATGGAGGGACACCCAAATCATAGATTTCCCTCTTGAACTGACCTTGGGAACCGCAGGTGATGGCGGTCGCACCAGCCGAGCAGGTGGGAAGTGACGAGTTCACTGTTGGGATCAGCCACGACTTGCGTTGCTGCCATAGCTGCGGACCAGTTGGATGATGACATCCTGTTAAAACCATATTTTCTATACCAAGCCATCATTAACCATGATTCACCCTTCGTTGCATAAACGTTGTTAAGCATGGATGAAAGCATTGTTCAGCAGTTATTCACCACTGCTGAAAGAACCGTTCTCAATCATGATGACCATAGGTTTAAATATTCTTTTTTGTGTAAGCACTAGTTAACCATTGTCAAAAGAATAGGATTCTTTATCATGGTGATTTAATTAAGCACTAGTTGACCGTGCATAACCACAGCTTCAATCATTGTTGACCATACCATGTCCCTCCCGGAGAAGACTGCGGCAGGAAGCACTAGCTCTGCGCAGGATCATCCAGGCACCTGGTGAAGATGATGAGTTCAAACGGGTGAGGTTATCCAAGGTAATTCATGGCTACTTAATGACTAATGATAGCAAGTTACTGGTCACCAGTGGCTTTTTAGTCATGTTCAACACTGGTTCAATGCATGAAACATGATGGTTTTATGATTGAAATTGATGGTAAGACATGGTTCATGATGGTAACACATCGGTTATGTCTAGCCGTTGTTAATAAAGCGGCCTCCAATGGCTTACCACAATTGGCTGGTCACCAAAGACAGGGGAGGTTTACAAAATATGAATCTCCAATGAAAGCCGAGCCACATGATAAACACAGGAACAGCCAAGAAGAACCAACCGCACGGTTTTTCTTTGAGAAACACATCATGACTTTTTGATGGTGGTGGGATGGCTGGGGGATGGCTGGGGGATGGCTGAGGGATGGCTGGGGGATGGCTGGGCGTATCCCCCATTTATGAATCCCCTTTCTAGAACCCCAAAGTGTTTGCTTCGCAAACATGGCCTTCGAGATTCCCGCAAATCCGAAAGTAGGAGCACGTGGTTCGTCCCCCATCCTTGAATTTCCCTTCAAACCGAATCATCCCGTTTTGTTTCTTCGATTTTTTTCAACAAAGGTCCAAGGGTCAAACGAGGATACTGCGTGAAGTGTAATGATGAATGCCGTTTCGTGCTCAGGCATCAGCACCAGCATACAATCAGGCAGGCTTTGGTATTGCCGGGTCCTTCGTTTGGTCAGTCTTTGGGCCTTTGTGGCTGCCTGCATCCAGAATGGAGTCCCAACGGAGGACCCCACGATGGTCTCATTATAAAGGTGGTCAGACAGTCCATGTTGGGGATCAAACAGTTCCAGCAAGACAATTTCTGAGACATCCTTCATGTGCTTTGCAAGATCAACTTGTTTAAGGGACGAAAACAAAGTAACATGAGATAACTTCAGACAGTTTCACCGTACTGATTTACAAGGCAAAGCTTGAAGACATTTATCAAACTCAGGAGACGTCCAGGTTTCGTGCACGAGACCTGAGCGTCCAGGCGTTGAAGTGGCTTCGTTGATGCGGGTGCCCAGCTGCGAGTTGGAGGCAGTTCTCCATGGCTCCAGCTCTCCATCGACAGCAGCAGTAGAACCCATGGGGTCCAGCACCATTGAGGGAAACCGCGGAAAAGACAGGGAAATCCAAGGGAAACTGTAGAAACTTCCAGGAGAAACAACAGTTTCGGTTTTCATCATTCGGAGTTATGCATGTTTGAATGGAGCTGGGTTTGCTGGGAGTTGATGTTACATGAGAAGTGTGACCATTGTTACCTTGCAAGAGCATGAGTCTCACTGTGCTATGCCAAACATTGAACATGGAACATCTCAAGCCCACACGCGAAAGTTTGTAGCGAAAAACTGGTGCAAGCAGCGCACACTTGGCAGGAACAGGACTTGGGGCTTCACCAGGCCTATGCCTATGGAGCAGCTTGGCATGAAAAGAATTTTGCACTTTCCGTGGCACTGACAACATAGTGCATTTTGGCGACGCGAGTGACCAGTCTCAAGACAATATTAGAATGGGAAGACAGATGAATTTCAGGATTGAAGCATTTCAGAAGCGAAACTCAGCAATTTCTTGTGCTTATCCAAGATGGTGGGCTGAGGCCATCCGGGACTGGGCCGAAGCTATGCTGTGCTGCTTGCTACCAGGAGCAGCGGGGAGTTCAGCTGCCTAGGATTCCTGGTCATCGGCTCTTAAACAATAAGGTTCTGACAAAGCTGTTTGTCCACCCTACATATATTCAGCAGAGGTATACATATATCATATACGACTTTATATGACATTCTTGGATTAAGATGCAAATGGACATGGTACCAAACTGCAGAAACGTGTCTTCATGGATCCGCGGTACACTGCCTTCAGGACTCGAAGGAGCACTGAGGTGGGGCAGATGGTGATCAGTGACCCTGAAATCCACAGGTCCCATTTGTGTTTCAGCTTGGTTTGAATAGATGCTTTTTTGGGTCGTTTTGAGTGAAATTTTTCTTTGTAAAACTACAAACAGAACAGTTTGCACTGTAATAGTCAATAGTTTACTTTATCAATGATAGTCATCACGAGCCAGTAGTTGACCATATTGATAGTACATACAGTACAATGACTCATAGCTACGACTATGGCTATTAGTTAAGTTTGGTTGATACTTAACACTATGGCTACTACCATTTTGTATCAGTTTCTACTGCATGATCATTGCTATAGTTCCTACTATGGTTATTGATTGCTGCTTAATGCCAGCCATGGTTCTAAGGCAGATACTACATGTTGCTACTATGGCCACTAGTTCGCCATATCATGGTAGTAACAGCAAGTGACTATGGCACCAATCAGCAGCAATCATGGTTGATAGGGTTGATACTTACTAGTAAAGCTACTGATGAGTTCTACTATGGTTCTTGAGTAGTTACTACTATGGCTACTAGTTATCTAGGGTAGTGAACACTATGGCTACCACCATTTCATTGTAAGCTTGCTATAATTCATAGTTCCTACATGTCACTATCAACCATAGCAATCAGTAGCCATAGTTAATAGTCAATGGTTACTACATAGTTGTTATTTACATCTCACTACTGATGGCTACCGATGGCTAATGATGGCTACTGGTGGACGCTGGTGGCTGCTGCCATGGCTGCCTTTAACGGAAGGCCTTTGTGGCAACTGCTGCCGCGGAGCCTGCGCCCGCAGCTGGGTCCCAGTGCGCAGTTGTTGCAGCTGCAGCCGGGGCAACTGCTGCCAGGTGCCGGGTGGCGCCGGTGGCACCAGGGCACATATCAGCCAGGTGAACAAAGAAATTAATAGACCAAGTGACATGACATGAGACCTGTGATGTGACATATTGTATTCTATGAGCTTCTTGCACTTTGAGCAACGATGGATCTTCAAGGTTTTTTAGGATGAATGGTTGCGCGTGAATCACTTTGAACTCAATTTTGCAGATCAGTAGAGGGTGCAGGTCCTCGAGTATCAGTGCATTCTGTTTCACAGGCGGCGACAGAGGAAAATGGCTTTCAAAACCTGGCGTTTCTTCGCAGTTCAGAGGTCTAGCTCTTCTAACATGTACCCGAGGACTACCTGAGGTTCATCCAGGCCATTGATTGGGATCAATTTTTTTGCTAAGTCTCGGAATGATTTCTATTTGATTTTCATGGGATGCCTTCAAGCCGTGGAAGGCAATGGTCAAGCCATCCAAGTGCTCTTGCGTGGCGAGCTGGGACAATTTGAGGCGGACCATGTTGGATGATGGCTTGGGGGCTGACTTTCATCATCCAGATGTTGGTGCATTGTGGCTTGATGTTTGATGATAGTTAATGCTTGAAGCAGTGACCATGTTAGGGCGGCAGAGGCTCAGAACACAAGGGGGCAGACCAGCACAACTCTGATACCGGGCAAGGTTGAGCCTCCGCAGATGTGTCAGCATCCCAAAAGGAAGCATTTACAACGACGTATCCACTGATGGTCATTCAATATCAACATACATCAACTATCAATCACTACTTGCATCACTGCCAAGACCAACCATGATACACAAACAAGCTGCACCTTGGTTATTAGTCATTGCTGGCTATCATTGAGCGTCATGCACCATCATCGTGTCGTGATAAGCAGACTCCTTGTCGTGTCTCAGGCTTCCAGAGACATCCAGCTGCCTCCAGCTCTACTGAAGGCCCTTCCAGGCGCTGTGAAACGTGGCTTGGCGATGAATCGATGCTTGGGTAGTGACCACTAAGAACTCATTGTAGGAATACTATCTAGTATACAAATTCTGTTGGAATACTCATCTCAATAATTAGCAAATTATTGTCGGATCTAAGAAATTGGGATGATATGCAATAGCTAATTGCAGGGGGGAAGGCAGCAATAATTTGTCAAAGGACTCGATCACTCTAGAACCAAACGTTTGGATCCAACACCAATTCTGGCTCCGTTGCTAGGTGAGTTGGCCGTAGACAACCAATGCTGCAACTGCACGGTCCATCCATGGTGGTCAATACTGTATCATTACTGATTGGACCAAGGTGAAGTACTGGTTGAATCAGTACCATTATCAGCCACCAATATTAGGTACCATTAACCACCACGATAGTATTAGTAAATATTCAAGTTTTTTGATAGTAGTTGAATCAGTATTACCCACCATTCACTCAGTATCATGAACCACCCTTGTGGTTGAATACTGCTTAACAACCATTACCAGCCAATATTGGCCACTATTAACCATTCTTTACCACCATGGTGGTTGAATGATACCGCAATCATTTGAGCAGCTGAGGCTCCCTGAGGGGCATTCCCATCTCGAGCCAGGCGGTGGACCCAGATCGCATTGGATTGCTTACCTTTCAAGCGTAAGTGAGGGCATCATAATGTCAATAGCTATAGATGGAGAAAACATCAATCAAACCTTGGTATGATTATGTAGATGAACAATGTATACAAGTAAATCAAGAAATACATACATCAATGAATATGTATATATATATATACATATATAAAACCATGGATGATGAGCTTTGTATTCGTGCAATCATTTGTTTTAAAGAAGGAGAGCCCCCAAATGCGAGTAGGTCCGACTGAAAAGCGAGTCCTCTTCAAATGATGTTTACCCAAGTAGATAGTTTTGCCCACCACTCATATATCTACAGGTACTTCTAGAATATTCGATCGAAACTTGTATCATTTGTATCATTCTCAAAAATCATATGATAATCTACATGTGTATTTTCTAGAATATATACTGTATCATTTGTATCATTTGATGCGTGTGTTTTTTTCCAATGCACACAGGCCTACTCGAGCAGAGCTGAGGCCAAGGACTGGCTGAGCGACGTTCTAAACGACCATGCTGATGTGGAGGATCCTGTGGCACCCGGCGCCATGAGCCACGAACTCAGTGGGGCCTATCCCCAGCGATGGTCACCAGCTTTTGAGGTGCTAGCAATGGGCAAAGCCAAGAACGTATTCCTGTAAAAAACCTAAGATCTGTTGACTGTCAAATGTTGGCTTTCCGGTCTTTCCTATTTGGGTGGTTTGTGGGATAAGTTTCTTGGCCACAATTTTGTGACCACAGCCAGAGCGGTTATTGCAGATGAGCCAATTCAAGGAGGGACTGGAAGCAATACTTGGCAGGGTCTGAAGTATTCTAGAGATGATTGACTTCAACAGGATGAAGGATTGGTAGTACTTGCACTTTTGGACAAACATAGTATCTAAGTGAATTGATGTTTAAGTGCTTGCATGTCGCTCTTGATCATTGAGCTTGCAAAGTGAATTCTTCTGAATGGCGGATACGAAGTTGCAATTCAGTCAGCAGGGTATTGTGGGTCATGTCCCATTGTTTTGTGCATCAAAGCCACATCAGCTGACCACCACGGCATCCTCCTTCGCGCCGAAAGATGCAGGTGCCTTGGCAGAGACCTTGCTCCAAGTGGCTCAGCGCCGCTTTCAGGAGCTGGTAGGAAGTTGGGGGAAGGGCAAAGGTGAAGCGTGGTGGATGATTGGGTCATGGTATAACCATGGTGAATCCTGATTTATCAGGGTTATATAACAAGAGTACTGCGAGCTTCAGGTGGCTGCTGAGCTCTTTTTTGAGCCTCTAGTTGACAGGCTGTCTGGCTCCTAAGGCCGCGACTGTTCAAACGCACATTCGTTGTTCCTGCCGCATTGTTTCCTCCAAGAGCATTCTTTTTCCGTGCTTCTTCTGCGGATCCGGAGTGCACCATCCATGGCAATCACCATCATGTTGATGCTTGTTTTTCCCATGACCCAATGGGGGTAAAGTTGAGGATCTCGAGACGTATCCTTATTTGAGTTCTTTCCAGTAATATTGATAGTAGGAGTTCGTTCCAGATGTTTAGAGAAGACCAAGACTAACCAACTCACTGGGACTGGTTGTCGAAATGCGACCAAATTTGGGTGGATGAACGCCCCAACAAAGGTGCCCATTCTGTTCCATTTGCGGATGTTGAGAAGGGGTAAAGGGTTCTGACAGCGAATGACAGGGGAATGGCTAAAAACAGCAAATGACAGTGGTACCCCGCAATGATCCCAAGTTGGCCGTTCAGCCAACACCCCAAAAATATAATGATCTTTTGCCCGAAGCTGTGAAGCTCGCAGCAGTACCAAGTGCAGACAAGCCTAAGAGGTCAGAAGGTAAAGGTGAAGTTCTTCTTTTCCTGACAGTCCTGGAATCAATCAACGCATGGCCATTGACTTGTCGTGAAGCATGATCAAAACTAGCCATTCACCGTGGTTGGCATGAATGGTGATTCGCAGTTATCCATGCTAATTCATTAGACCAGTGAATGTCATCATTTTTAGATGGACATTCACCATCAATCATCACCAATCAACCAGCTTTTTCTGCGGTTTGCATACACCAGGAGCTGAAGTGTCCCGGAGAAGCTTTCCAGCGCAGAAGCTTCGTGACCAGTGCGTTGGGACACTCAGAGACTGCGCTGTGGCAGGGTGGGGTCAATGTTAGGAGATTCCCAAGTGCTTGGACGGAACAGATTCCCGTTATTCTAGATGTCACTTTGGGTTGAGACAGTGATACATTACTTCGGAATGTCCAGTATGAAGAACCCATGCGCAGCTGGCAAGTGGGAAGCGTCTCAGATTGATGGATGGAAGCAGTGTGACTGGTTCTTGATGGATACTTTACCTAGCAAGCGCTCTCATTCCGAAAAAACCGTACACTGCTTTTGACCGGATCATTCAAAGCTGGACCATCCAAATTACATGCTATGACATAGTAGAATTGTTACCGTATTGTTGCTTGTGTACTTGTCTTAATTTAGTTGGACCATCCAAATTGGTGCCCCTCGCCAACAAATTTGCTCCCCCAGTGTTTGCACCTGTTTTTAGGACCCGATCAGGTGCATGTGGCAGAGAGTGTATAGGTGGATGCACCTGCAAAACCACAAAAACCAGAAGTAGAGGAATCTGCTTGGTATTTGGACCATTCATGGACACCTGATTTGGTACAACGAATGGTGACTTCCCATTTGTTGACCATGTATTGTGTTTTTTTTCCAATTCATAGACCATTCATGGACACCCAAAAACCTGCCACCATCTTGGGAAAAAACTGCCAGACACCCACTGCATGTGAGGTTCCTGGACCGGAAACTTCTCGGAGAACAAGCTGTGTGGGTGGAGCAGGAGTGGTTGGAAATCAGCCTTTCAAACATGCAAAATGCTTCAACGTGCCGCGGAAATCCAGCTGTTATTGTGAAAGTATTGCCAAATACTGACAATTTGGCCATACTTGTGAATTATTCTGAAAGTATGGCCGAAAATTGCTACGAATAGCTCTCGCTTGATTCTGTTGGTCACGGTCTTTCCCTCACCAGACTCTTGATGCGTGCACTTGCCTTGCAAATCACATTTCCATTCTTATCGAATTGTTGAATGTTAGATTAAGATCCTAGCTGTTTATCATTCATAATGGTGGTTGATAGTCCCATGACTAGATCAACGACAAAACACCTCGAAAATGGACAGAGTTCTCCCAAGACCTCGCCTCGCACCACGTACAGGAGATATTTAGATACCCAAGTATAGACTTGCATGTTGATCTCGACATAAAGATAGGACATTGATATACATATCCCTTGGTTCCCTTGATATGTCATATATGTGCAATATGTATTTATGTATGTTTGCATGTTCACATATACAAAGGCACACACACACATGTACGCATGTCATTTGATATATACCGAGTGAACGCATCCTGATGAATTTGATGCACCGACCCCATCAGGACTTGGAGAACCTCGCCATGCGCAGGTCTGCTGGCGGGCGCCTCAATCCCACTGGAAAAGGACTGCAAAGGGCCGCAGTGATTCTATCGAAACCATGAGCTTTTTCATCCATTCCAAACACAAGATGACAAGTGTTGGATGGTTGGCTGATATTGGATCCTGCTTGTACCCAGTTTGAAAAGTACTTTTGGCAACAATTTTCTTTTTCTTGTGGTGGGGCTTCAATAGTTACTTCGATGGGCACCTGTCATGCGAGCCTTTTAGCATCTCAAGACATGGAAAGCCTCGGGATGGAACATGTTGAGATGTATTCACACTTTTTCTGTGATGTTAGAATGTAATGTAATGTCATACTCTGGTGGTAGTGTAGTGCAATGTTGTACCTGGTCTACCGGGCATTTATCAGCACATCTTTTCCATGCTCAAAGCATTTGAATGGTCTGAGGTTGGAATTTTGGGTTGTTGTTGTTGTTGTTGTTGTTGTTGTTGTTGTTGTTGTTGTTGTTGTTGTTCTTCTCATTTGAGAGCATCACAATTCACTCAGAATTTGACTGAACTTGAATCGGCCTGGATCATTTGTGTGTTCACTATAGCAAACACTCTTCAGTAGTGTTGAGAACACTGATTGGCTTAGAGTTCAACAAACTGATTTTATATTTGTGTTTTGTTCTTACCGTCAGATCATCCTGGACGATCACTTCATCCTTTCGAGGTTCTTCTCACATGCCAGAGACTTCGTGGTTGGAGGTGCGCAGTGGGGTGAAGGCTGCTTCTTCATGAGGGTCATGCGGGATTGTTTGGTTATGTGGTGTCCCTCTTTGAAAGGGTGGTTGTCATATGAGAAAATATGGCAATTTTGGGGATGCTAGAAGGTGTTACGATGGATACACCACAGTTCGTTCTTCTATTTGGTTGATATACAGAGGCTGGAACAATTGATGGTCCAGTGAGTCCAGTGGATTTAGCCGTATATATGGCATGACAAATCTATAGTGGTACAAATCTACATCTATTCAGTAAAGCATACACATCGAGCTTGTTTGGCTGAACCAGGCTTTGTCACTACGAATCTTGCTGTGAATGGGAAATCATCGGCAAAGGGTCTGATTCAGCCAGATCGAGTCCAGAATTTCACTGGTCCTACCTTTTCTGTGATTCTTGATCTGTATCATCCCTATTCACGTCCTGAAGGTTTTTCATTTCATTCCTTTTTGCTGGGGTGCGTTTGAAAAGGTAGAAGCGCACCACGTTGGCGGGTTCTCGACCATCCACAGCAAGTTGTTGGACATGCCTCTTATGGTTGCAGTCTACAGGCCTACTTCGACATCTCTGAGATTGGTCAGATGACAAGCATCCACAGGTGCCTTGGTTGTTACAAAGCCACTTCCAGATCTCAAGATCCTGTCAAATGATTTGCAACCACCCACTCAAGCAGATTCTTTTTCCGCTTATTGTGTCGCAGCGTGGGTCTCTGAAGTGAGCTTCCCAGAGGTTTGCTACGCTATCAATGGCTTACCATAAATAACAAGTGAACATTCTTTCATGACCTCATTTTGGGATATTTTTAGGGGTCATTTGCCGGAGAGCCAGCTCAGAGTCATTTAGCTGCTGATAGTAGAACTGCTACCAGGAGTAGCTTGGCTTGGGTACATCATGGCAGTTGTTGAACTGGGTTGGGTGATTCTACAGGTAGCAACTGCTGTATTCCACAGGATGTTTGAACTGCATGGAAGGAGGTGCGGGTCAGCATTCATGAGAAAAACACTTGGGGTCTGAAGCATAACCTGCTTTGGGTGCTGGGATGTTGGCAAAGCCAATTTCTCTTCTTTTGCCCATAGTACCGTAATAGTACTAGTATTACTAGTAATGCAGTAGTAATAACTATTCATATTGCTGAATTCTTTTGTTTTCAATCACAGGGGCTTGCTGCTTGTTGGGTCAGATTGATCTACCAAGCTGCCAAGTGCACAGCGAACTGATGACTGCTGTGAGGCCTGGTGAGCGCATTCTGGCAGCAGCAAAGACAGAATTTGTTGCGCTCAAAAGTGCAGGCAGATGAAGTGCTGAGGTTCTGGCTGGGCCCTAAATTGGTAGTGCAGGTTTAAGGCAGGGATCCGCACCCAACTCTTCATGCGCATCTCTTTGTGCAGGTTCAAGCGAGATCCCGGTGGGGGTGTGCACAGGTTCTGTAAGTCTTCGCCCAATGAAGTCGTCTGCATTGCTTTATCTTTGATTGGCCACTCTTGACAAATAGAAACCAGTGTTGGCTATTATCACAAAATATTGGTTTGCCACAATTAGTAACCATTATTAAGCTTTGATCCAATAGGGGTACCGTATTTCCAACATATGGAAGGCCTAACCCAGCAACATTTAAGGTGTCTTCTGGGAATCCCTACGAACCCACCAACATGAGGTCGAGCACTGCTTTGGCATTGCCCATTTTGAGCGTTTGCCGCCAGACATCCTGGTGTTGGATCCTGCGGCACTTCTGGCGGCGAGCGTCGAGGTGTGGGGAAAGTGGGCACCGGATGCTTTCCCACTGGAAACCATCCATTCGTTCTTGTGGACAACAGTCCTTCTTATCATCGTGGGTAAAAACCATGCATGTTTTATCCATTCATTTATTCATTGCAGCCACCAACAAGGTGACGATTGATCCAGTACGCATCCATTGAACAAGCGTTGTTTTCCGGAATTGACCATCATTCATGGATTCACGACAAGCCGTCACCCTTCAGAAAGAATGAGCAGACAATTTTGCAGAAGTTTTGCAAGATTTGTTCACCTCAAAGACTACTCTACTTGCCTGGGAATGATGGTGTTGTCAACAGGACTCATTGATTTTCCTGCAAGGAGTCCATGGTCATGCCGGCGGTTCCAGCATCAAAAGGCTGCAACAAGTACAGTGGCTTGGCAGAATGGACGACCTATGGAAAACGGTGCTGCCTCTGCAAGGGTCTTTTTCTGAGGAGTGTAGGATCAGAGGGTCTAGATTGCAAGAGAAGAGAATCACTGGATATCACTGGAACGTGTAACTGGAAGTGTTTTACTTTGATGGATCCATTCAACGCCAGTCGAATAGTTAGGCAAGTGTTGAAATTATCATTTTTAGATATTTTTAGGGCAATTTTCCCAATCATAATCATAGGACATTTTTTAATGCAACTTTTGATGCGGACTCCAAGCTGCTGAGTTCTGACATTCTGAGGCATCAAGGAGCTTTTCCGACTGGACAAGCTGCTTCGCCAGACCGAGGCCCCAGCCAGTGGCGAGTGGTGACTAATAAAGGCAAGGGTATGACCAACCAGATGGATTTGGTTCCAACGGAAAGAGGGTGGTGACCAACACCCACCAGATAGCATGTGTTCATTGTAGACATTGTACTGTGCTTACGGCGATTGTCAAGGTGCATCAAAATCCCTCGAAACTCTGCATCGTAGAAGCATAGCAGAACAACTTTTGTCAAGGCCAGAAGTGCCTTTTGAGCGCAAAAAATGACGTTTAGAAGAAAGCGCACCGAAAGGCTTTGCCAACAGGTGAATTCAATTCCAGCATATAGATTTGTCGAGCATTTTAGGCAGCGGGCAACTGGCTTTTGAAGAGGTTTCCTTTGGACCAAATACTTGACGACAGGCATCGTATGGTGGTGTTCTACGGTGAACTTGCATTGCATTTGGATTGGCAGACAAGCACTGCATTATCACATATGTTTTTAAGTCGAAATTTGCGTTTAGACAGCTACTTCCTTAGGTTAGCAATTTTGAAGCAGCTAAATACGTCAGTTTGAAGGCCAACAGCCAAACTTGATGCAGCACTATATCGTATTACCCTCTGTGGATGCATATACGTATATATTTACATACCTATCTACACATACGCAATCATACCTACCGTTACCTCATTGTAAATGCTCAATGTAAATGGAAAGTCCTTTCGCTAACATTGAGACATTGCATTTCTTTCCTCATCTCCAGGTCGCTTGTTGCCGAGCCAGGCCTTTCAGCACCTGGACTGCCGTTCGATGGTGGATCTTTGTCGTTCTAGCGCCCTGCACTTTGAGGCTTTGGAGCCAGGGCAACAGATCTGTTGGGAAGCCAAGCAGATTTGTTGCTGATGGGCTAGGATCATGTTGTTGCTTGGTCAGCTTGGTTTGCTGGTTGGTTGGTGACGTTTCAGAGGTTGGTTGTTCTCAAGGTTGTTAACTCACCTATTTAACGACGATCACCTTGTCATTCGTGAACGATGATTTGGTGCTTTGCCACTTGGAAGCACTCGCCAGGAATATCCAAAACTGCCAGGTCTCAGCCAAAATCCTGATTCGTAATATCGATAAACAACCGAATGAACGGACCACTCATGTCCTCGGATGGTGATGCATCTCATCAAAACTTTTCGCTCCTGTCCATCTAATCTCTCGAGACCAATCAGCGCCTGAGGTTGTGAAGGGCAAGAGGCCACTGGCTTCTTTGCGATCCTGGAAGGTTGGGCAGCAAAAGCTCTTGGGTGAACGGTCAATAAAGATGGATGATTGGATATAGTTTTGTTAAGTCATGCTTGATAAGAGGTACCAGGTAACATTTGTTGATAATGGTTGCAAATGTCGTAATGTCTAATGATGCTTTGGCATGTGTGGGAACTTACAATGGTTAACATTGGTCAAAAATGAGTGACAATAGGGCCAATTGGGATGATGTTTAGAAAAACCAACAACAAGCTGGGAATCTTTGAATTCCAAGTACGACCAGAAATGGGGCATAGAGAACATCTCAGCAGTTAGACCGGAAATGTCTTTTTTTTTTTTTTGATTCTCAGCAAGGTCCACAGCTTACTTCTGCCAGCCTCAATCCACAGAGTTGATCGTTGAGGGCTGGTACAATAGAAGAGCTTTCAACATTTGGGGCTGTTATCCACATTGTCCGGCACCGTGTTATCAATTCTGAATCAAAATTGGTTATTGATGCCCATCAATAAGATTACTAATGATTCTTAGCAATTATTTCCCACAACTGTATAACCATAGAATGGTATGAGTCTACTATTCACCATTGCATAAGTCTGCCTGAAAACCTGTGCGTGGCCGTTGAGGCACCGCGTCGTCCTGGTCTAGTGGAGCCTTTCTTCTCCGACTCAACAAGGCGGCACTTGGAGAAAGCTTCGGCGCTGAAAGGGAAGCTCTGTGGCAATAGCCCATGCTGGGAACCCTCCACCGGCACAGACCGACCTTAGCAATCAGGGTGACTTTCGTTCTGCTGCCTGCGATAGTGGCCTGTTCGTGACTTTCCTCTGGTTTTTGCTGTGACCCCTGTGTCTTTCGGGCACTCTGTGAAGGGCAATGCAGTCGGGGAAGATGTCTTGCTGGAGGACGCAGCATCGGAAATGGAAGTCACTGCATATCTATTTGCTCTTCACCTTCGGATTGTAAGAGGCGCTAGCCAGGTGATGATTTGTCCAAGTCTGAATTGTGCCTGCCCAGCACAGAATTCTTTTTAATTCATATTTTATCGCTAATTACTGTATGTTTTTTTCTCTCTCAGCTACACTGTGCATACAGGGAGAGCTGCCACTTTCATGTTGGCTGAGCTTTGCCGATTTGCGAAGGATCTTTCGGTGTGGCCCTTTTCAGTGGTAGCTGAGACGCCAATGGAGATTCTTTGGGTCAATGCCAAGCTCTTCCAAGAGGCGAAGAGATGGTCATGTCTGAGGCTTAAGAAAGGGAAGCCTTCTGGCAGTATCAGCTCTAAAAGAACGTGATGGTGATGTCATTTTCTGGCATCCTTTAGCATCTCTAAACAAACATCATAATCTAAGAAAATAAGCATGTCCCAGAAGGTATCATATTTGGTTCATGGTTTTGTTTGGGAGGAGACCTAGTCCTACTTGGTTGATTGGGGCATTTTGTGAACCAATTAATGATGGAAATACTCGGAGGACCATTGTTATTGGGCTGTGTTTTTTTTTTTAAATGAATTCCACATGATTTTCCTCAAACGCAAATGGGTGACTGCACGTTGGAATCCAGTATGCCGACAATATCTGGTGCATCATCATTTCGAGTTTCCAAATGTAATCGCAGAGCTCCTACTGCATTGCTCATTTTTGTTGGGGTAGCACGCAATTTCTCAGCGTAGCTCCCGAAACAGGCCCTTGAAGAAGTGATCTATTTTTGTCTTGGAAGAGTATCTCCATTTTTACTTTTAGGTCAATTTGCCTTATTGTCCTGGTCTTCAGGCCCCCCCCCAACTCTCAAGCTTCATTTGCCCAGATGGCAATGTTCATCCCATTTTTCTTGAGCTTTGCTACTGATCCATGCCTCACCACGCCCCAAGCCGCGCTGCCAGTTATCTCTGGACCCCTCTGGCCGCCGTGCTGCGCGGCGCAGGATGTTGGAGGTACGAGTGATGGGGTTCCTTGTTGAGAAAAGGAATCATTTTTTTTCGTGGCAAATTGTATCAACGAAACGAGAGAAACAATCTGTTCCTCGAGCATTTGGCAATTCGTTTTGTCCAATGCCTTGCCGACCAATGATCCTTTGCAGGCCAGTGACTGGAGGCTGGACTTGGGAGCTGGTTGGGATGTTCCTTGAAAGTGTTTCTTTTTCAGGGTTGGGCAAGATGTTTCGGATAGGAAATTGACCAATCAGTGAACTGTGTTTAAAGGGAATGGTTCAAGTGGCTGTACACTGAGGATCCCAGAGCATCCGGGGAAACTGACTACACTTACAATCTTTCAATCTTTGAAGATGATGAGTTTGGACCATGTAGAGGTTGTTACCTATAGATTGAACATGACGAACACAACCAAAAATGGAGAAGCATACTTTGCAGTGTATTTACTGCATCATGGACACTTGCTTTACATGCCCAAACACACACACAATCACATGTATTGTGATTCGTTGTAGATTCTTTCTTGGAGTAAAAGTGAGGCTTTCAATGGACACATGAACCACCCGAGAATGCACATAAAGCAATTTGGATGAAGAACACACCAAGCCTTTGTCAGACAAAGATCTGCTATGTGGCGTGACCGTGACCAACTTCTCCCATGTATCCTCCTCTCCCTCGACCCTGGATGTGATCGCGGAATCATAAACCTTGGGAATACCATCATGATATGATCTTACTCCAGACTCTGGGAGATCTCGGCCCCAAGAATTTTAGAAAGGTTGGCTCTTGTTTTGTTTTTTTTCAGGTATCTCATTGTCCTCCCCCAAGAATCAACCACGAAGATGACTCGGAGATCCCCGGGATGATTTGATGATGATCTTGGTTGTGACACTGGGAGCACATTCCAAACACTGCCAAGCCCCAACATTTCTGCGTTCACTGCCAGATTGCCCGAGGGCATCAAGGTCCGGAAACGTGTTGGTGAGCCGGGGGAAGCAACCCCCCAGTACCTTCCGGAATAGATTTGAAGCCATGAAGGTTTGACATGTTTTGACCCATGAAATCCTTGTTGCCACCAACATTGGCAAATAGATGGTTGCTCAGCCGCTTGGTTTTTGACAGAGCAAAGCAGCTACTGATTTTCAGATTTTCAAACTGTGTCAGCATACCTGGCTGCAAGATGGAGGTCTCCTACTTTGAATTGTCCATCAGTTGCCACATGTGACCACAGCCAAAACAGAAGAAACAATCAAATCATTTCAACAATGCCTCTTTCTTTGACTTTCCTCGGTGGCTTGATGCGAGCGTCATTTCGGCACCCATTACCATGGCCACTGCCAAACGACTAGCCTGTCTGTGGGTTCATTGAGTTTCTATACCATCGCGTATGGTGCGCCTGTAATATTCTTTTTACTGCAGTATGTAGATATACGTAAATCATCATGGCATTCTATTCTTGTGGTCATGTTGGCAGTGGTCTCTCATCCTTGAACCACATGCGTGGCTTTCGAAAGGACCTTGAAGCATTCGTGAAGACGCAGAAGGCTGCTGAAGACAATCTGAAGAATACAGCACATGCAAAGTCAATGCATGAGTCAAAGGAGGTGAAAGGAGGGAGGAAATGTTCGTTATCATGGCAGGGTCCAAGCCAAGACTGACCCGTCCTGCAGTGGATTTTTCTGGTTTCTGAAGTCAAGCCATTGTCGCTAACTTCAAGG
>VSDK01014320.1:93888-120024 GCA_009767595.1 Symbiodinium kawagutii | reverse complement strand
TTTGAGGCGGCCTGGCAAAACATCCTTCACAGGATTCACAGGGTCATGATTGTTGACGGCTCACGCAGGTTCCTGTTCTGAAGGAATTCGATAGAGAGTTTTGCTATGAGATGTTGAAGCAGGTGCCGCATGCAGCAACTGCAAAGATGCATTGGACACTGTGGACCTTAGCACTTACTGAGGCAAGATGTCAGAGTTTTGCGTAACACAAGTGAACAACTGCTTTGCGTAATCAAAATTGTGATGTGATGCGGGCCGGCTTTCTGCTACAGGGTTGACATCGATCGATCAGACATTGTTTTTCCACGTGGCTCTTCCCAGACACCAGGCCTCCATATTGCAGATCCCAGCAGGAGGCACGCAGATGTGGAAAGGAAGGGAAGGTTCGGTGAGTCGCTAGTGTAAGGGTTGAAATGTAGCGGAGCTGTCATGAACCATGGCTAAATATGAGCCTGAACGAGGCGTCTAATAGGAAAACTTCTGGCTTGAGGAGTGTGCTTATTTGACAGAGACCAGAGTCAGTTTGGACAGGCGGCCTCGCCGTGACCTTGTCTTGCAAAATGGAGCTATTGTGTCCGAAGATGTCGAATCCAAGAAGAGGGCGTAAAAACTTATTCCCAAAGACTGACAGCCCTAGCATTCCTGACAGGAAGGTACGGCTGTGTGAGCAGCAAATGAAGTTCAAGTGCATATTCATTCATGGTCATTGCTTCCAATGAGAGCGCGATGGAGCCAGGACAAGTTGTTGAGACGCTGGAAGGGGTGGCAAGACTCAGCAAGGGTGAAGGGTAGGTGTTCATGCTGTCATATCAGGAAGGTTCATATGTTCAGGCAGTTGAATGATATGTTACATTGTTCAGTATGTTATGCAGACCCCCAGCATGTTTCGAGTCTCAGTAGTCGTTTCGCAGTTGCAATTAAATGCCCGCATTATCAGGACCTTGGACAGTAGATCACCTGCAATCCTTCACTCTGCACGTCTGAGGATTCGGCTCCACTCTACATTATCTTGAAGGCCTCTCCGATCTGCATCTGCATCGTGTCACCCTTGTTGGTTGTTTCTTACGCGGGTTTATACTAGGTAGTTTCAGGACAAGATTTTTCACAGCAATCACATTGTACAATTCGGAATTCTTTTGCTAAACTAGAGCTGTGATTTGTTGTTAGTTGGCAACATTTCTTAATTAATCCATGAATCAACGGCAAAATCAATGAGTTCGTGACAACAAAATCAATAAGTATTAATGTGATTAATCATTAACCAACATGAGTTCATGAGAATCGCCGGTCAATTCATTGAGTCTGCAGGAAACTCCACCAATTGCCCAGCGATTTATCCCTGCCACCAGGGTGCCGTGGGCCGCTATGCCCTGGATCTGCCGGAGGAATCTACGGAGGAGCCACGAGTCATCAGACGCTCATCAGAGGCACCACAGGAATCCACTGTATTGCCTTTGGATATGGTATTTGTATTATCCTATTAATGTACTACCATTAATGGTATATATCCTATTGGATAGGGTATCCAATGGTTGGAAATTGGGTGGGAAACGACATTACTATATGTATTGTAGCCACTGTATCTCCACTGTATCCACCATTATTCACAGCCACCTTTTTGGGATCAGTAACGAGGTTTTGACCGATAAGTTGTTGGAAGCATGGATGAAGGGTATTGAGTGGCAACAACAAAAAGGGGGAGAAGCACATCGAAACATCAGGGGGATGTAGAGCAACAAGCAACTGTTGTATTCTCCCTGCTTCATATTGAAACACGACATCCAAGTGGGCGCTCCCCACTCCCCACCCACCAAATCCACTTCCACCTACAAGAGCAGCAACAGCTTGGAGAAGCACAGATGCCTCGATTTTTCTCACATCTCAGGAACCACCAGCTTGGTTTTGTTTAGAAAGAATTGTCCCCCAAGTAATGCGGTTGATCCGCACCTGGTGTACCCTGGCACTCCATCGCCTTGATGAATACCACACTTCGATGGTTCAACAGCCGACCCATCAGTGCAGGAGGTGGATCACTCAACCATCCCAGTGGAGCAGGAAGATGTGCCGGAGCAAAGTAAGGAGACGAGACTGATAGCTGTTGCATAGCTGTTGCAAGGGCTTCCCAATAGGCGCAATACGTAGTTCATCGATCAAGATTGACCCATTAACGACCAATGGTCACGGAATACTTGCTGAACATCTATAGATAGTATGTCATGAACCATGGAATCATTGTGAAACCCACATTATGAGTGAATGCTGTGGACACTAGCCATCATTGGTTGATAAGAATTCCTTGTATGCTGAAAGTTAGGTGCTGAAAGTTAGGACTTCCCTCGAAGATCGTCGAGGTAGGTTCGAGCTGAGGTACGATGCTGGTAACCGGCCCCAACCGCAAGTCAATAGCTTGAATTACTCTATTGATGTCTATGGTATTTTCACTCGGTGCCCCTAGGATTTCCAAGCTGCGATTGCTTGGACTTCAATGTTTACCCAACATCTCTCGGAATTATGTAGAATCATGTTGATCATGTACAGTGTATATCCACATACATGCAGATAGAAATGCGCCTGCAAATAGATGTAGCAATCTGTGGAGAGGATTCAATCATATGCATATATGCATATATACATGTGTATATGCAGATTTATACATATATATGTATACATACATCGTGCATGCATGAGATGTCCTTACTGATGCAACGGTCCTGGACGTTCCACTTTTTTGGGCCGCAATGGCGCCCACGTTTGCTGCAGGAACTCACCTCCAAACGCCGTCGCTTGGCGAAGGCCAAGGAAGATCTGGCAGAGTTGAAGTCCAGGCGCCACTGCATCCAGTAGACACTGCAGAGCATGTGATTTTGTCACATTTTGTCATATTTTTTTGAATACGATATCTGATAAAGCTGTACATTTATGATCATTTATCTGTGGGTATGATATGTGCATATTCTTAGGTACAGGTCTGGGAAGACTATGGGCACAGGTACATGTAGAGGTATATTAGCATTGCTTGTACACTGGGATGCATCTTCTGGATGGACCCACCACCTTCAATGTCTGTGAAGGCATCGTCGAGTGGCCCCTTTGGATCGGCCCATGAAGGAGCTGGAAGATTAGGTGAAGCATCAATTGCTGCACCAAAAATCTGCTTTGTTATGCCACCAACAAGCAACAACTGAAGGTTTTGTTTGAAATCTGTGTATGTTGAACCTGTTTGGTTGTAGCAAACAAATTAAGCAACAAGCCAGAAGCAACGAACCCTACATGAACTAGTCACGGGTTTCAAAGCGGACGATTGGACATCACTAGCTTTAAAGTAGACATTCAAACCTGGGGTTTTATTTGGCATTCGTGTCATTACATTGAATTCTTGTCACTGAAATTCTGTCTTGTGAGATCTGCTGACAGCTCGATCTATTGAAACCTTGGGGATTGCAGCTCCAGTGGAGCTGCAGGGCTCCGCTGCAGGAGAGCCTTCGAATCCATTTCTTGACGCAGCTGGTGACCGAGCTTAGTGCAGAGTTGCTGAGCGCCCTTCCGGAGGAGCGGCCTTGGATCAGGTGGTTCTTCCTGCGGCTTGTTGCGGGCTTATGAGATGTGGTTTGGGACCTTATGAGATGTTATGAGATGTCTGATATGTTATGAGATCTTATGAGATCTTATGAGATCTTATGTTTTCGCGGATAAAAAACATCCCACTAAGTGAAAGCGGGCTCAAATCTAGGGGGGCTCCCCAGCTGGGGCCACATTGCAAATCAACCACTCGGAAAAACATCTTGAGCCACACTCATATGACTTCAGCCCCCGTGCATGGACTGCTGACGACAGCGTAGCACGAATATTTATCTGTTTAAATACTCAATCTTAAAATCAGGCCTGAAGTGTTTCCAACTAAGAAGGAACTTTGCATTTCAGGACATCTCCTTCCCAGTTTCTACGTTCAAGCTTTCCCATTGCTTGTAGGAAGCAGGCCGAATTGCCAAGTATCACCAGGGTGAGTCGGGATTCGTTACTTTGTAACCAAGGTCTTGCAAAGTAGTTTGCAATTTAGATGAGAAGACGCCACGCAGTCTAGGAAACAGGTACTCATGTACCCTAACCGAATCCAATTTAAGCATAGTTTGTAGATGTTTGTAGGTAGATTAGAACCCCAGTCACAACTTGTAGTTGTCGTAGTTTATCCAACTGTTCTGCGTGTAAAAACCAATCACCATCCCAGCTGCTAACTACAGCCAGTACTCAGCCATGATTGCAACTGCATGATTATCATTGGCAATCATTTAAACAGTCATTAAAACCGGAATCGTTAGAAGACCTTCCAGGTGTAGTATTGGATGATTTCATTCCAATACTATCTACCAATACAACTCACCCCAATCATCCAAAGCCAACGGAGTTTGTCATTGGTTCCTAGGCACATCTAGGCACCAGCTGATTTGCCAGCGGACCGTCGACACCTGACCCAGGAGCAACTCATTGACCACAAAGTTGCTCCAGGTGGAGCTGGCCACGGACAAATGCCATCACCGAGCGTGAAGAACTGATGCAGATGCAACATCCACATCGTTATGTATCTCTGCAAATATATATATATATATATATATATATCTGTATTTAAAAGACATAGAATCCTACATGTATTTCCGTCCCCGGGAGTTAAGACACCAACGAATACTTTTTTATCCTCAGTGTTTGGCTCTAGCACATGGTGATCTGTGGTACCTGCCGTAGATTCGAGGGTAATCCGTGCCGGTGTTGCCGGACGTGGTCACGGATTGGATTCTTCCTGGCACACGGGAAGGCCACCCAGGTTCAGGAGCCTGAGATCCTGGACATCTTGCGGAGGTGCTGCAGCGAACTCCAGGACCTGGTGGAGATCGTCAGTGGGGTGCAGCTAGGCTTTGCTGGCGGCGTCACTCCGGGGGTTGAGGCAGCCCCTGCTTCAGGTTCAGGAGGACCACCAGTGGATAGGGCCATTGCAGACGAGAAGAAGGAAAAGAAAAAGTCCAAGAAGGAGTCAAAGGAGAAGTCCAAGTCGAAGAGAGGAGAGTCGCCCAAGGAAAAGAGAAAGAGGGAGAGGAGCCCAACGGAAGATCGGGCCTATCGAGCGGACGTGAAAGAGGAGCTTGGTGAACGAGGGGCGGAGGATACCCCCTTGGCTGTGGTCTCAGGACCGCAGGGCAACCTTAGCCAAGACGAAGAAGACGAGGAGGAAGAGCCCAGGGAGAGAGACTCCCCCATCGGTGAGACGGACAACGCCGAGAGGGATCGCTACGTCGACGAGTGGGTCGCAGCCAACCCTCAGGGGTTCGGACTCAAAGCAGGTCCCAGGGGATCTGTGGGACGCCATTTCGGCCGCTCTGGACAGGACAGACCTGCGGAGCCCAGTGGACCCCCTCCAGCAAGAGAGGAGCCAGAGGAGAGAGCCCCCCTTGAGAGGAGGAGACAGCCTGTCAAAGGTAAAGGTAAAGGCAAGCGTCAACGAGATCCAAAGAAGCCGAGGAACAAAGGAAGGAAACACAGAGAAAGAGGACGTGAGAGGAAGCTTCAAGGCCACTTGCAGCCATCCAGGCAGCAATGGCGCCGAAGAGAGCAATGATCGGGAGGCCAGCTGCCAGGCTGGGCGTAGCTCGAGCAGCAGCTCGAGCCAAAGCAAAAGCAGCTGCCAAAGCCAAAGCGGGAGCAGTGGCTCCTGGCCGAAGGATGAGGCGACCAGCAGCACACGTAGAAGAGAGACACAGTGGAGCAGTTGGTGGAATGACCGCAGAAGAGAAGTGGAAGAGAGGAGAATATGTGCCCTGCAGCCAGTTGCAAGTGAGCTGGCTGCCCTCCGGAACAAGGGTGTTGTGCGAGACCGCATCCTACTTTGGGAGCCCCTGCAAGATATCGGGGGAGGTGCTACATTGCGAAGTGTCGGGGCTGGACGTGAAGGTTCATCTCAAGCCCTTGGGAACGAGTTCAGACGGGGTCCTGACTTGGACCACTGGTCAGGTGACCCCAGTCATCCGCCTCCACCTGTGCCAGGTGAACTGCAACAAGGAGGAGGTTGCGGACAACCTGCTGCATGCAGGGCAGCTTCGTCTGATGGGCGAAGTTCAAGAGGAAGATGGATGGGCAAGCAATCTGATGCCAGCACCTTCGGGTCGCGACGACCTAGAAGCCCTGAGAAAACGGGGCGAGGCTATGGAGAAAGCAGCCGCCGATCCAAGAGAAGATCCCAAGAAGAAGAAGAAAGCAGAGAAGGAATCCAGCGACGAGGGCAAGGAAGGAAAGAAATCAAAGAAGGTGAAAGGCAAAGAAAAGAAGAAGAAAGATGCAAAGGAGTCCAAGTCCAAGAAGAGCAAGAAGAAGAAGGAGGACGAATCCAGCAGCTCGGAGTCGGAGGACAAGTTGAAGAAGGGGCTTCGTTGCAAGGCTGCTGGGAAGAAGCCCCCCTTAAGTCTCTTCGAGGGGACGGGATTGGACCCAAGCGAGCGTGTTCGCAAAGTGGTGGCACGCCAAGCTCGCAAGTACCTCAAAAGGAAAGGGAGGTCCAGTTCCTCCCGTTCAGGGAGCAGCGAGAGCGAGGGCGACCTGGAGGACTTGGATGTCACCGAGGAGACGATTTTTGCCCAGTCGTCGAAAGTTCGGCTGGTGTCCGAAAAGTACCCAGGCACGTTGGCCGCTCAGACCTTAGGTGCCATGAGGACACACCTCCTGACAGAGGTAGGATCCGAGAGCTCGGGAGGCAGCTTGAAAGGCATCGTGCTGCCTTACTACAGGCAGTGTCTTCACAAGAGAGGCACGGGGCCGCAACAGCGGGAAATGATCACGCTGGCAACGGGAGTGGAGGCACTCCTGAATGGAAGAGCTTCGTATGCGATGGACGTTCTCCTACAACGTCTCAAATCATGCGAACAAACGATGAGCGGGACACACTGGAGCGTCTCCCAACGCCTAGAACTTGTGCCTCAGGATGGGGTAACGGCAACCCCGGTACAAGAGCTGCACAACGCTCAGAAGGATGCCTACCAGGACGTCAAAATCCGAGCCAATGCAGCACAGCAGGATGGAAGGCCTACAGGAGCGAAGGGCAAGCAGAAGACAGAGACAAAGGACAAGGGCTATGGCAAAGGAAGAAAAGGGCCAGGAAAAGGTCAAGGAGCAAAGGGCGAGACTACGAAGCAGAAGGACGACTCCGCGAACAAAGGATAGCAAGTGAGGTTGAGAGCCAATCCGAGATGGATGGCAAAGACAGAGGAAGCAACCCAACCGAAACCAAGTCGGGTTATCAAAGGGGGACGGCAATGGCCCCTTACCCACAGATGGAGACAGATGCCGGGTTGCTTGCGGGTGTTGTGCCTGGCGATGATGGGCCGGGACACCTGATGCACGACAATGCTGCGAAGTCAGCATCCAAGAATTCCTTTCAACATCCCAGGGTCTGTGAAACAGCGACCCTAGCGGTTGGCGACGAGGGCAAGATCGAGACGACTTCGCGCCCGTTTTTCGCCACGGAGAAAAAAGAGCCTGTTCGTGTTGGGGGCCCGGTGGGAACGGTTCAGGGTTCGGGCCTTTTTCTCTGCCAGCAGCTTCTTGAGGTCTTACCGCTCTGTAGCAAGTCCACGGGTGAAGGATTGAAAGGTGGTGTTTTTCCTTTGCCTACCTCTAGAACTGTGTTGGTGGAGTTTATTAAGGACACCGATGAGACCGTTCTGACCTGGTTGCTGACCGTTTGTTTGTCCCTTAATTCTTTTTGGGGGGATCAACTTTTCTGTGATAAACCTGCGAACGAAGTGCAAGGGGGATGCCTTAGCACCCTGGCCTTGGAGGTGGAGCATTTCAGCAAATTGGCATGTCCCATGGAGGATTTCACATGGGATGATTTCTTCAAGATCAAAAGCATTGATTACAAAGGTGATGAGGTCCATGTTGCTCAATGGTTCAGTTGGGGAAATATTGCACCTGCGTTGCCAAAGGAAATTGGCAAAGTTCCGCTTGAACATGTTTGCAATCATGGGTCTAAGCACTATGTGACACATTTTGATCTGTACCTGAAGCCGTCCCAGGAGTGGGGAAAGCTTAAGGCACCTCGAGTTATGGTGCAAGACTCAGACTGGCCGGCCGTTTGCCGAGGTTTGGTCGACTCGGGGGTATGTCGGTTCATCCCTGCTAGTGAGGTTTTTGACACGGGTTCTGGGCCCCTGCTTAATGGTCTCTTCGGAGTACCTAAAGGCGAGTCCACGGATGAAGGGGTAGACATCCTTCGTCTCATTATGAACCTGATCCCGTTGAACCAGCTGTGTCAACCGTTGTCCGGGGATGTGGATACCCTGCCATCGTGGGGAGGAATGAGCCCCTTTTTCCTCCAACCTGACCAGAACTTGCTTGTCAGCAGTGAGGACGTTAAGTGTTTCTTTTACACTATGAGCGTACCCACCTGTTGGCATAAGTACCTTGCTTTCAACAAACCTGTGCCTGCGGATATGGTTCCAACGGTTTATGGTGATGAAGTGGTATATCTCTGTTCTCAGGTGTTGCCAATGGGGTTTCTGAACTCGGTCAGTCTCGCTCAGCATGTACATCGGAACCTTGTACTGTGGTCAAGTGAGGTGACCAATGCTCCACAGCATGAGTACAGAAAGGACCGGGCCTTTATGGCGGGAGATGTGGGTTGGCGAGTATATCTCGACAACTTTGACCTCCTTGAAAAGGTGGCTGCCACCAAGATGACCACCCTTGAGGGCTCCTGTGCACCGGGAGCTCTTGCCCTTAGGCAGGAGTATGAGGTTTGGGAGGTCCCACGGAACGTCAAGAAGTCTGTACAACGCTCTAGCAAATGCGAAATGCAGGGAGCAACAGTCGATGGGGTTCGGGGTGCCGCTTACCCTAGGGAAGTGAAGATGGCAAAGTACTTCCGGTTAGCTTTAAAGCTCTGCCAACAAGAGTTTTCAACTCAACGGCAGTGGCAGGTGGTTTGCGGTGGACTGGTCTACTTCTCTATGTTTCGTCGTCCACTGTTAGGCAGCCTCAATGCTGTATGGAAGCACATCGAGTCGTACAAGAGCCTATCTTCACCTACACAGCGCACTCCTCCTGAATGCCGGGTTGAAGTCTTGCGTTTCCTTGGCATGCTACCTTTGTGTCGTATGGACTTTCGTCTTGATATGCATCCACAAGTGACGTGCAGTGATGCATCATCTTCAGGTGGAGGCATCTGTGCAAGCACTGGAGTCACGCCTTTGGGGGGCATGGTTGCGGAAGGCCAGCTTAGAGGTGAAATGGTGGAATCAAGGACGGGAGAGCAGATCCTTAGTGTCGGGCTCTTTGACGGCATTGGAGCTCTGCGGGTCGCCCTGGACCTGTTGCAAGTTCCAGTTCTTGCCCACATTTCAGTTGAGAGCAATCCAGAAGCCCATCGAGTCGTCGAGGCTCACTTCCCAGGGTCGCAACTTGTCTCATCAGTTCAAGAAGTGGACGATGACATGGTTCGACGATGGCGAGGTCAGTACTCGCAGTGCACTCTTATCATCCTCGGGGCAGGGCCGCCCTGTCAGGGTGTTAGTGGGCTTAACGCTCAGCGCCGGGGAGCTCTCAAGGATGAGCGCTCCTGCCTCTTCAGTCATGTACCTCGCATCCGAGCACTGCTGCGACAGCACTTCCCCTGGTGCCCTGTGCACAACTTGTTTGAGTCTGTGGCTTCAATGGATGCTTCAGATGAGCAAGTGATGTCAGAATCCTTCGAAGACCGGCCGTGGAGAATAGACTCTGGACGAATGACTTGGAGCCATCGCCCTCGCCTTTACTGGGTCAGTTGGGACCTTACATCGGGGGAAGGTGTAGAATTCACCCCTGGAACTTCCAACTCCAAGCAAGAGGTTCAGCTCACTGCAGAACAGCCGCTAGAAGAAGTACTCCGGCCTGGTTGGACCAAGGTTCGGTCCGATCAGTCTTTTCCAACCTTTACTACTTCGAGACCTCGCACACATCCGGGGCACCGCCCTGCAGGAATCAAGCATTGCGCAAGCGAGGAATTAGAAAGATGGGCGCAAGATGCCTATCGTTTTCCTCCTTACCAATATAAACAAGAAAATTGCTTGATCAACAAGACCAATCACTACCGAGTTCCAGATGAATCCGAACGGGAGCTGATTTTGGGCTTTCCGCTCCACTACACAGCTCCTTGCAAACCCAAAGGGCAACGGCAAGGGTCCAACTATGCGGATTGTCGACTGACACTTCTCGGGAACAGCTGGTGTGTTCCTGTAGTAGCATGGCTGCTCAGTCAGTTGTTTCATCTGCTTGGAATGGGGAATCGCCTCAGTCCACAACAGGTCATGGACCTTCTCAAGCCAGGCACTGCCCCTAGTCTTCAAGGTCGCCTACTTCGGCTGCCACTACACCGTGTTCCTTCCAATGGTGCGGGTGATGCATATCACCTGGCTTTCCGTCTTGGAAACCTTGTGTCCATGAAAGGAGAAGATCTGATGATCTCAACCCCGGTGGGGCAGCAGGCGCGTTTTCATCGCTTGAGGGCCAGTGTTCCCTCCAGGCTTTGGAAATGGAGTGTGGTTACGGGATGGCGATGGCGCTTGGGCCACGAACATATCAACTCGTTGGAGTTGAGAGCCATCCTGACATCCATTCGCTGGCGGGTGGAGCGAAAGCGTCACCTGAACACTCGCTTTTTGCATTTAACTGATAGTCTCGTGTGTCTGCATTGCCTCACCAGAGGTAGAAGTAGTTCCAAAAAGCTTCGCCGTACAATGTCTCGCATCAACGCACTCGTCCTGGCCTCCGGTGTGCAACCCCTCTGGGGCTATGTGCATACGGACCAGAATCCGGCCGACAAACCCAGTCGATGGGGTCGCCGGGGGGTCCGCACTAAGTTTAAACATGCCACGTAAACGCCTTCTAGAGGCTGCGAGGCCAGAGGACCGTGCATTGCAGAGACAGAAGCTAGGAACACTTCGAGACTTAACAGTACAACCCGCAACAAAGCGCAGATACACACTTGCCACTGATGCCTTTTTGGCATTCTTGAAGACAGAAAATCAGAGCCTCCCTCGGAACAAGCTTGATATGGACCCACTGGTATGTGACTACCTGGAGCATCTGTGGGCGTCAGGCCAAGGACGGGGTTTGGCCTGTGATACCCTTGCAGGCTTGCAGGACCTGCAGCCCAATCTCCGGGGTTTCTTGCCGGGAGCCTGGAGGCTCCTGAAGACTTGGCACGTAAACGAACTGCCAAATCGAGCCCTGCCGATACCCGAGCATGTCCTGCATGCCCTCGTAGGATGGGCATTTTTCAAGCAGCACTATACTTTTGGAGTTTCCCTCCTCATAGGTTTTTATACCATGCTTCGGACGGGAGAAGTTTTAGGACTTCGTTCAAGTCATCTCCTGTGTACCCCCCATGACAATCAAGTTCTCATTTCTTTGGGACTGACCAAAGGCGGCAAACGCCAAGGAGCTGCCGAAAGCGTTATTCTTGGCTTTGAAAACGCTGTCAAGATTGTCAAACACTGGAAGAGTTTAGCAGGCTCCACCACGGCCCTGGCTGACTCTCCTGCTACCTGGAGACGTCTTTTTAATGAAGGTTTGGCTGCTTTGAAAATTGAGGAATGGGGTTTTCGCCCGTACAGCCTCAGACGGGGCGGAGCCACTTTCTGGTTCAGTAAGCACCAGTCGTTGGACAGAATTTTGCTCCAAGGGCGTTGGCAAACCCATAAATCTGCCCGAGTTTACCTAAATGAAGGCTTAGCTGTGTTGGCCGGTATGAAACTTCCAGCTAGCAGTTCAGCTCTGCGACCTTTCTTGAACATTTACAATCAAAATTGTGCTACCCCCAGGTTCAAAACACTTGAGCCTCCGAAAAATTTCGGAAGGAAAGGGGGACGTGGAAAGAACCGCAAACAGGCAAAAAAGAGGGGGGTATTTTTGTTTCGCACGTCGAATAATTTCAGTTTTACAGCTTTCCATCTGTCCTTCCTGGCACCTAGGTGCTCGGAGGTTTGGCTTGCATAAGGGTGGGGAAGGTGAGTCATATTTCCTGGCATTGGGTTTGGCCGTGCCGGTGAAAATGGCTTCTCAATGATGAAAGAGTAGATGGTTAGCTGTTTCCGGTTTTGCTTAAATTTCTCTAACTTTTGACAAATATGCTGCAGAGCGGATAAAAAATGCCAGTGCAGTGTCTTTGTATTTCCGTCCCCGGGAGTTAAGACACCAACGAATACTTTTTTATCCTCAGTGTTTGGCTCTAGCACCCCCCCTCAGCCACCCGGGAGACTTATCTCTCCTGAACCGCAAACAGGCAAAAAAGAGGGGGGTATTTTTGTTTCGCACGTCGAATAATTTCAGTTTTACAGCTTTCCATCTGTCCTTCCTGACACCTAGGTGCTCGGAGGTTTGGCTTGCATAAGGGTGGGGAAGGTGAGTCATATTTCCTGGCATTGGGTTTGGCCGTGCCGGTGAAAATGGCTTCTCAATGATGAAAGAGTAGATGGTTAGCTGTTTCCGGTTTTGCTTAAATTTCTCTAACTTTTGACAAATATGCTGCAGAGCGGATAAAAAATGCCAGTGCAGTGTCTTTATATATATGCATACACATGTATATTTAGGATTATATATTCGTATACAGATTTCAGTAGTTGTATATCCAATTTGAGTCAGTTTTTTCTGCACCTCAGCATGCTCAAAACAACCTTCTGACCCCGAATCATGTAGTGGTACTACCATTTGTGAGTGTTGATGGAAGAAACCCTGTTTTTCACGTGAGAACAAACACAATCATCAGCAAAGTTTCATCAACCGCGACCACGACGAAGTGATCGTCTTCCCATGTCCCCAGTTTCGCTACGGAGTTGCCGCAGCTGACAGGGGTGCGGGACGCCGATGGCCATGCCACAGGAGCAAATGCCAAGGTGGCACAGGGGAGTGGGGACAGCATGGGACAGCATGGATTGATGGGGGGAACTGTGAAGGTGAACTTCGGGTACTTGGAGTGTCCAATCCCAACGGCTGCATTATACATGCGATGTACAAAGTAGGTATGTATTATGCGTATCTCTACCTCTGCAGACCTATACATAGATCTACGTGATATATGTATGTGTAGATATGTATTGTATATATACGTATGTATGTATGTGTAAATAAACAAATAAATAAATACATAAATGAATAAATAAAAAATAAATAAATAAACATATATATATATATTATATTTACATACGTTTATACATATTATATATATATATATATGTATATATATATATGTATATTACAGAACACGTATATTCGTACTGCAGTGCAGAAATAAAGACCTGATGCATGCGCGCAGGTGAACCTGAAGCAATCGGCTGGCGTCTTTCTGACAGCACCAGGCAGTCAGATTCCATCAGTGGTATGCTGAGAGCGGCGGTTGAGACAAGGTGAAGGATAATGTGAAGCATTTCCGAAGATGAGTTCAAAATACCAGGCGTACATGACCAAGCTTGTAGTTGACTAGTGATTAATCATAAAACCAGGCCATTTCCGGCATACCACTGGCAGCAACACGGGAACACCTGCGCAGTTGAAGCTGAGCAACTCGATGAGTCGGATGAATTGGAGGTGCTGCTTCATTTGGGCCGTGGCGAAAATACTGTTGGACAAAATCCTCTTTTGGCCATGTTGTATTTCATGGTTGTATATTATTGAAATCTGTTGTTTCACTAGCCCTGGCGAATATTATACCTGGTGTGTGTGATCACAGTGGGGTGATTGGAGCGCTGGAGCTGGAATGATGAGCATCTAGTTAGGAGGGCTTTTTGGTTGGTAGGTAGGTAGGTAGATGGATAGATGGATCGAAGGATAGAATAGATGGATCGATAGCAAGATAGATAGATAGATAGATAGATAGATAGATAGATAGATAGATAGACAGATAGATGGATGGATGGATGGATGGATGGATGGATGGATGGATAGATAGATAGATCTCTAGATGGATGGATGGATGGATGGATGGATGGATGGATGGATGGATGGATGGATGGATGGATGGATGGATGGATGGATGGATGGATGGATGGATGGATAGATAGATAGATAGATAGATAGATATATGGATAGAAAAATAGATCAATGACATACAATCGGTTTGCAGTTCCCAGCATTACAGCCATCATTGCCATAGAAAAAGATAAATTGATGCAATGCATATGCTGTTCCAGAATGGTATTCCATGTGCAGGATCTGCTGGACAAAGCTCTGGTGGAGTACTACGAGGGTGATAGCTTTGGTTGGGAAGCTGCCACTGCGGCTCGATATGTGGCTCACCAGGTGGGAGGATGTGGATGCTGATTGGGACATTGCAGTGCAGCTCTGTTTAGCAAATTCTGCACTCTCATCACAGCTCCTACATCATCCTGTCATCCTCTCATCCTCCATTTTCTGGTCTTTAAGAGTTGTAGGAGAAGTGGTTCCATCTGTAACCCCAGAGAAGCCAAGCATTTCAAACCTGGCGGCTTGAGCTGAGCCGAATGATTCTGGTTATCCCCCACGGGTGAGTCGCGTCGATCAGGATGCTGCACTCTTGGTGGTGACGGATGACGATTTCCAGCGGGCCCGGGAGCTGTGCGAGGCACACCGAAGGCATCAACGAGGCGGGCCGTGAAGCATCAGTGTCCAGCTTTCCATTTCGAGTCCAAAACCTTCACCTGATGGTGTTTTTGGGTCTCCATAGATGGAGTATCCCCAAGGGGTCTCCATAGATGGAGTATCCCCAAATGTCTTAGAAAGGTTAGGGGGGATATCGACGGTACTCTCGAGCTAAGGGGCACTTCCAACAAAGCTACCCATCTCCAGTTTGCCGCCCCAGAGGCCAGTTTCTTCATCGTTGTGTGGGAGACGAAGACGTGGCCGCGCGATTGTTGCCCCTTTTCCGCGAGGAGTTTGCTGGCCTGCTGGGAGGTTTGAACAGGCATTCCTTGGTAGGACACGCCCAGCAGTACAAGTGGTTTGATGGCTCATAGGGATCGAACTAGAAACATTTTGCCGCTGCGATTGGGATTTGTTTCACATGTGTTTACCCTTTTTAACACTTTGTAATCATTCGAATCATTCTCATGTCTTCACAAAGGTCGTCTAGCCCAAGCTTGGGCCATGCCTTGGGATGTAGACACGACACAGCATGACCCCTCCGGACCCTGCGCCACAGGAGCGTTGTCATAGAGGCACAGTCCTTGCGAAGGCCCCAAGCTTTTTGGAAAGATGGATTGGAAATGATTGGAAACTGCATCTCTTTTCTTGCAATTTCCCTCTTTACTTCTTGCAGATTTCAGATTATATCTCTATTTCATTCTATTTCCGTGGGATGTATCCCCGTTCTGCTTGGTATGCCTACTTTTCTGATTCCACCCTTCATTGCACGAGTGTCCCAGTGCCATTGCTGTCTCCGGATCTTTTGAACTGCACAGACAAGACGCTTTGACCCAACTGAAGCGTGCGGTGCAAACCCCAAATCTCAACATCCTAAAAGATCACTCAGCCTCACTACACAACGAAAGGTTCTGTCGAGTGCAGACGACCACGGTGCCATCGGCCAACAGGTATATATAGATGTATAAAAACAAGAATTTGGAGATATTGCAATGACACATGGAGCGCATGCACAGAGTAATCTAATTTGAACCTTGTGCCAGTTGGGATTTGGTTCAAGCACTCAACCAAAACTTGCGCACGCCAGGGGATACTTTCACGCATTTTCTAGCGATTATTTCATCGACGTTTTCCTTCCTTCTCATTTATGCAATTTATGCAGTTTATGCAATAATTTATGCATATGAATGCATTTGTTCATCCGTAAATGCCTCCTGGGTTTCCTCACATGGCAGCGAACAGGCTGGAGTGCTCAGCGGTAGCCTATGGCTCATCTTGTCTGGGAGCTGCTCGCAGGCACAGCGACTCAGTGGCTGCCATGGGGTTTGGTCTGTCAAATGAAACTAGCGATTGGAGGGTGCTTTCATGATGATTCATGGATCATAAGGTGAATTCCCTGTCCCAGAACGGCACAAAAGCATGAAGGAAAAGCGCAAAGGCTAGGGCCAACAGTAGGGTGCTTTGCCGTGTTGTGATGTGTATTCCCTTGATATCAATCTCCTTCATAGCACTTTTAGGGAATCCTGGTGGGTGTGGCTTGAACCCTGTGACCTTTGATGACCTTTGTGACTTCAATGGACTTGTCCTCAGGTGAAAGAAGCTGCACCTCGGCCCGAGCTTGGCAAGCTGGGTGGCAGTCAGTGGCAGCAGGTAGGTTGAACCATCCCGAATCATGACCTTTAGGGGAACTAACACAGGGATACCACCGGTTTTGGGGTACCATGGACTTGCAGGCGTGCTATCCCTTGAACCAATCCTTTGACATGGTCCTCTTTGGCCCTGAATGGTGTTCTTCATCCAAATTGGACATGTACATCATTATAAATCGATCTGCCTGGTACATCGGGGGTTGCCAGCGTCATCCATTCCCATACACCCTAAATTTTTGAGTCTTCGCCATGATGGCAAGTGGCAAGAGGATTTGAGTCACCCGTGCGGAGCAAGTACGGCTGGGTGTTGTTGCATGTCGTGAACTCGCCACGGTTTCGTCGAGTTTTAGCACCACATTTGGCACATTTGGGGTATGTTTTTTCTCATACACAGTGTTGGTGTCCCTGTCAACACACTGATCATGATTTGGGATGCTTGACGGTAGAGCCATCATTTTTTGCGACCTGTATGCCCCCAAACAAGGCAGGAGAACCTTCCACCACGGGTTCCTCTGCAAATTTGGGGCAGCAAGGGTTTCAGTGGTATTGTGGGATGAAACTTGTCCACAGCAACATGGGTACCAATAGGATAGATGACCAACAACACATATAAAACATGCAAGAACATATTCAATTGAACCAGACTAAGCTTTTTGCGGTTGTTCGTTGTTTTGTTGTGTGAATAAGCGCAGTCGGCTACGTTTTTTTTTCAATAAATAGATCAATAGATTGAATAAATAAATATATATATATATATATACATATTTACATACAACATATTGTGCGTGTATGTCATTTGTATATATTTCATGTGAGTGTGCATGCATCTGTGTATGTACAAGCTTCCACTGCCCAAAATCTGCCATTTCGTTTTCACTCATGGAGTGCTAGCTATGCTAACTATGCCCCTCCAAGGAGTCCAAAGAGACTCAGAGCAATGGAAGGCAGGGGCAGTTGGTGGCAGGTGGTGGCAGTTGGAAGATGTGCAATTTATTTACCATTCATCAACCATGACCAACCATGATTAACATGCATTCACCATGATCTATCACATTAATGGTGATTGCCCTGTATCCAAATCCGAATTTCCAACGACCATGGTGTACATGATCCATAATTACTCAGCATGAGGACTACTTTGCTGTTTTTTGACACAATAAAACGATACTTTACAACCATGATGCCACCATCATGAACAAACCATCATGATGAAACACCTCCACGACTTTCAACACCTGGAGGTCGCGGCGCACTTCCCTGGGGGTTTTGCAAGAAGGCCAATTCGTTGGGATGTCGGAGTCTTAGTGCATCCACTTTGCTGATGGGAGGAGGGTAGGAAGATGGTGCAACACTCCAGATTGTCAAGATGATATGGAGGCAGTCAATGACAGCGCCTCTCACTTCTCCGGTGCCATTTTCTGTTTCATTTGTCGGTAGTAGATATGCTGTAAAAGTGGAACTGCTGAGCTGCTGAGCTGCTGAGCTGCTGATGAGTTATTCAGCGGGGGGTGAACTCGAGGACCCAGTTCACGGAATGCTACTGCTCGCGGACTACAGTATCTACTCTGGGAATTTCCTCCATCTTGGTTGATCGGAATCAATGGTACACATACGTGTATAGACCAGGGAGTTGCCAAAAGTGTTGGCCCTGGGTCAACTCTGACACAACCCATATGCTGGAAAAACTAGACGAACCTGGATGACAATTTGGAACAACTCACCTCACGTGGATTAAACAATTTCTTCTCTTAAAGTTGTCTTTAGGGGAATATGTGAATCTTGATTGGCACAAAGGAAGGTGGACCACCTTTGTGTGAACTGTTCTTCTCCAAAAGAGGTAGAAGTAGGAGCTCTCGTACAGCTAGCTGCAGATCAAACACACACACACACACAGCTGAGCACCCCTTCTTTCTATCTTTCAATTCCCCTTCCATCTATGTCTCTTTGTCTCTCGTTCTCTCTCTCTCTCTATATGTAATGATAATGAGTCTATCCTAACAGTTGTGGCACTTGAACACCTATGGCGGTCCTTGGCTTGAGGACTTCGCTCCTTCTGCAGCAGCCCGAGCCATTGACAGTGATTTGCACCACGGAGGCGTGGGTGGAACCTGTGGGCACCTGGGTGGACCCATCATTTGTCAGCGCAACAGCACTGGTGGGGAACAGATTTCGCAACAGCATTGGGAGCAGCTTGGGGAACTGCTGGAAAGCATCCGTTTTTTGGGTGTCCACTGACCCATGTCATGTGGGATGATAGGATCTCTTCTGACGAAATCTGATGCGAGAACAATGGATGCAACATATTTGACCTGATGTGAGATGCTACAACATGCTGCAAGATGCTTTGGTATTTGATATTCGGAAATCGTTTGTGTTCGGAACAGGGCAGTCATGGCGGGGTCTGAAGCTGTTCACTTGCCATAGGTTCAGCTGCTGCGCGCGGACAGCCTCCCACATGCAAAGTTGACCCCAAAGGTCATAGAGGCTGGTTCGGTTTGTGTCACTGGGTCACCTCTGAAAATGGGGGCCATGTCCGCAAACCGAGTACCCAATATGGCAGTTCCTGCAATGGTTTGGGGGCCAGAGATCACCATGGATAGCCGGATAGCCTCCCCTCAGCTTCAAAGGTTTTGCTCCAAGCGAAGGGCAGGTGTTGCTCAGCTGTCAGTTGCACAACACCTATGCAATTTGTCGAAGTATCTCCGACGGTTCTTGTCCGCACGAATCCCTATGAATGGTCCAGAGTCTCAATGTTTTGGTGGTAGTTTTGCCTGAGAAGAGCTGAACAGTCTCACATTTTCTTCCTGGGTAAGCTATTTATTCTCTTCCCCTAATTGTTGCTGAGCTGAATATGGGTCAAAGTGCTTGGGAACTCACAAAACCCATAAAGATCCCAAATGATTGTGCCTCCTTTCATTGCTGGAAGCGGCGAACTCCACCCATGGCCATCCTTCATCAAACCACCCATGGCATCCAATGGCCCTCAACCCATCCATAGCTCCAGGTGTTGAAGCGCGCCCTGCAGTGCAAGGGCGCCTGGCTCTCCCAGCGCCTTGAAACACTGACGGAGCTGCCCAGCAAGCTCGAGCGCCGGGCGGGGAAGCTGCGGGATGGATGGGAGTTCTGGGACTCAATGAGGCTTGAGAAATCGGCTTGATGGCTAATGGCTATCGATTATGATAAAAGTGAGGCTAGTATCAACATGTATCAACTATGGCTAAATGTTGATGAGGCTTGATATAAATAGGCTTGATGGCTCATGGCTATCGATTATGATAAAAGTTTATCAATGGTGATAATGGCTATCAATTATTGATAAATGGTGATATCAACTATGGCTAAATGTTGATAATGGCTATCGACTATGGGTAAATGTTGATAATGGCTATCAACTATGGCTAAATGTTGATAATGGCTATCAACTATGGCTAAATGTTGATGAGGCTAGTATCAATGAGGCTGGTTGGATGGTGGGAGTACTGGATGGTTCAATGTTGAACAATGTCCAGTATCAATTTTGAACCACTAGCAATACTAATGATATCTAGTAATAGTATGTAATACTCCACTAGTAAGCACTAATGACAGTACATAGTTCATGATTCAAACTATTCGAACTATGACTATTAAACTCTTCCTGCTAAACTAAGCCCTTCCTATTGTAACTTCCTTTGATCATTCGAACTTCGCCGTTCCGTTCGAAGGCCGAACGCCTTCGCCGGGAGCTCCAAGAAGCTCGGGTGCCGCTGGTCTCGGACTCGCCCTTCTTGCGCCGGAAACACCAAGCCTTGTTGCCAGGCCCTGGGGGAGCGTCGTTGGTGAGATGGGGTCATGACTGGTTGAAAGGGATGGAGTCTGTTGAAGGAATGGAAGATGATGGAAGGGATGGAAGATTCAGATTCTGTGACTGAAGAGATTACTTGAAAACATGATCGAATGACTCAGAAGGTTTTGGAAATCCACACTGGACCAGGAGGAAAGTGTGGAGATGGAACAGGATTTCATCCCCGTTGACTCTCAGGAATTTTAAGCATCGAAAGCTTGTGCAAGGAAGTTGTGAAGGGATTCCACATTCGGGCTGGTTCTGTCCGTAAGTCATTTCAAGACTCCAACCTCACTAAGATTGCCAATTCCAAGCCTTTTTTCATGGTTAGCCATGGCTCAAGCCACTTTGGCTCTTTCAGTGATGAATCCACTGATCCACTGATCAATGGTCCGATAGTGACTCGTTGCCCGGTGAAACTGTGACCGGGCTCCCCTCTTCACCTTTAACGCAGCATCTTGGCGGCCCGAAGGTAGCCAGACGTACTGGTTGTCGGTTGTCCCGTGTTCTTGTCAAGACTCAACGTGGAGACTAGGGTACGACCAGCTATGCTGCAAGTGACCTGACCATGCCCAAGTCAAGGCAACCGCGACTCATGTTGAAGGTATAAATCCCTTGGTTACTGTGGGTCAATCCGATGATATTCTACTTTACCTTGTTTGCAGCGCCCAAAGCCCAGCCATTGGCGATTGGCTCTCTGGTTGGTTGAGTAGTTGTCTGGCTTCTATTGGTGGGTTGCTTGGTCATTTGCGGGTACAAAAAAAATCAAAAAAGGTTTGGAACTGTTTCAAGACTTCACCACCTTTGTGTCTCTAGAATGCCGGTAGTGCCCACTTGAACCTACTTGATCTTCTTGACCATGCTTCACGTGGCACGTCTCCGAGGCAATCTTCATAGCTTTGTGGCGAAACCTCAACCGCCATGGAGTGCTTTGCGGGCGTAGCCGCTGGTGGCTTCGCAGCCAAGGTGCGCATGGGGATGGTTGCGGCTACAATGGTTGGTGATGAATGTTTGTGATGATTGATTATAGCTGATTATTGTGGATGGTTGAATGATGAATAATGGTGATTATTGTGATGAATAATGGTTGGTGATTATTGTGAATGATGGTACTAAATTCTGATCACAGCAGTGTTGTGCCTAATTTTTGTCGGCGACAACACTGGTGATTCAACGATGGAGACAAATGGTTGATACCAATTCCCATGGCTATTTCATGAGACTTAACAATGGTCGCTGGTTGGTCGTGGTTGCTGTCAATAATGGTTGTTTGATTGTGGTCTTAATGCTGCTTCTTGGCTATTCAACCATGGAAAAAATGCTGATTCCGACAATCATGGATGCTGATTCCGACAATCATTGCTGCTTGACAATAGTTATCGCCAACAATGACGGTCAGTTCTCATTAGTCATGATGAGTAGCAACGGTGATATTGAAACAAAGCATATTGTTGGTGCAAAGCCTCTTGTAGGATTCTGGTAGTTGCCAAGTTTCATAAGGCATTCGTGCCCTGGCCAAACCGGTACACTTTCTCAAGGTAGATATGCATCAGGAGAAACTGCCAATACATCTGGGGGAGAACAACCGTCCCTTAGAAACTACTTGACCATGCGGCAGTGCTTGTTCGCAGGAAGCCTACCAATACAATCGAGAGAACTTTCTTTATGATAGAGCCCTGCGAAGGCGAAAAGAGTTTCAGGCAGGGCTCGGCTGAGGGATGCTGCCATGTCTGGGATGTCCCTTCCTCACGATCCACGAAATTGCAACTGGAGTCATCTGACTTGCCATGTCTCATGGTGTTCACAACACGGTGATCGGCCATTTTTTCGCTGCTCATCACAGCTCCTTTGGAAGTGACTTGGAATTCTCAGCATTTGCGAAGTTTGCCCTTTCCGAGGTACAGAAGTTTCGAGTAGAACAAGCTGAGTTGTGGCGGCGCGACGTGCGAGATCTGATCTCCCTGACAGAAACCTGGCAATATGCAATCCTTTTTAGACATGTGAAACAGTTCATTTGGGACACCACAAAGCAGATCACAACAGTCAGCTTGGGGGCGGCTTGGGGTCAGCTTCAACTTTGGGAACCCACAAGCTCTGTTCACAACTTGGAAGTTGTCGCCGCAAACTGAGGAGTACAAGATGCACGTATATCTTTTGGTCAATGTGCTTTTGCTGGGAATCACAGTGGCACTTTGGTGCCAAGGCAAGCTGCCGCATACAACTCCAGCTGCTAAGCTGCAGCTGTTGCTTTCGGCCAATTTGGCTCACACCGTCCAGCAGCTGAAGCTGAGAAACCAAGGTTTGGCTGATGACGGGAAATGCCTTGGCAATGGCTGGGGCTTTTTCCTTTATCCTGCTATCCATTTGGATGGCAATGCATCTGGACGTTGGTGAAGCTGCACACAACAAAAACCGCTATCTTGGGGGTGCAACTTCTATGGGATGCTATGAGCCTGGAACGACACTCCAGGAGCAATGTGAGTGTGGAGACTCTAGAAATCCCCACAAGTTCTCTGTGTCAGTCTCACCCCCACAAGTTTTTGTGAGGAACTTCCAAAATTCCAAAACTTCTGCTTGATTGTGAAAAGAGATTCTACACTCGCCAGTCGTGGATTATCAAGATCCTTCGACTGAAACTCCTTAGCAACCAACCAGTTGTTTGGAACCATCATTGACCATTCTTAGCCATCATTTATCTTACATTTTCTACGAATGCTGCGCAATCAAGCATCATTTACCCCGGTCAACAGTTAGTAAACTGACCAACCATTGTCAATGCCAGTCTCCATGAAGGTTGCTTGTTATCTGTTCTTATCAACCGTGCATGACTACTACAACTATCACCATGATCGACATTGATCAACCATGATTCTCAATCATTTTTCCATGATCAACATTGATGAAACATGATTCTCACCCATCTTATGTTTCTTATATATCTAAAAAACATGATTCTCAACTCTGTAGCTTTTTAGATCGTGGCTTTCTAGATATGTAACTATGTGTCACTATCTTATTTTTTCCACGGCTTTTCCACGATTTTCAGCCCCATTTCTCTGTAGAGCCTAGCCGCCAATCCATCCGAGGCATGCAGCCGTGTCAGCGCAGAGCTTTGAGGCTCGGCTGCTGACGCAGATGGTGCGTTTGCCCATCCCTTCCTGGCAGGCGGGGTGCCGTCTCTGAAGGTTGGAGTGCTGGGTTTATGAATGATGATGATGATGATGATGATGATGATGATCATCATCAACAACAACAACAACCGCTCGAACCTCCAGCGATCATTACCAATTCCAAAGTTACCATTTTGAGGCAGGTGCACATGTAGCGATTTCCAGCAAGGCTGCGCCTAAACAGCGACAGTAATCCCGATGGCTCGCGCAGGAGATCGAAGCCTGCCGAACCTATGCTTCAGAATTCGAACGTCTTGAAGTACAGCAGATGTTCAGCGGCTTGGATCATTTGGTGGCTGCAGCAGGGATTGTCCTTGCGTTCTCAGTCAGCATATTTGCCAAGAAACCCTTTTGTGAGATTTCCATTCAGCTCCAAGTATGGGATTATTGCGCGCTTGGCTGTCCTCCCAGGAGTTCCATTTGTCATGGGCAAGCAAGAGAGCCAAGTACCTGCAACAGAGACGGTAGATGAAGATGACACACCGAGCACTCGCTCCAGGACTCCGACACCCATGGGACTCACTTGGATGACATCACTCTTGAATCATCCATTGGAGTTGTTGTCCGTCCAACTCAGTTTAGCTTGAAGCATCTATTACAAGCTCTGAGCAGCATAAGGTATCATGTCTCATCCCCCCACTAGCCAAAGTTCATATCTGCTAATGGCATTTGCTGGCCATACATAGTCTTGGATGGTTGGAGGTTACCATGTGCTTCGTGGCAGGCGTTTCCTGGCCGAAGCCCATGTGGATCCCTGGGGCCTGGAGGGTACGGGCTCCAACGTGCAAGAACTGGGCACCAAAATGGGCCATGGTGACCTGGCAGCAGGTAACCGGAGGCCGCCAACTCATGGCTGTTACGGTGAACTCAGCTAAGTCAGGCTTAGACTCTGCCTGACTATGCTGAAATCAGTTGTGACTTTTGCTGAAATCAGTTGTAACATGTTGTAATTATGGTCATAGCTAGTGAGAAGTAATGGTTATAAGTAATGCTTTGTGCCGTGTGCTCAACTCTATGGTTGGTAACGCTCAGTAATGATTTATGATGCGTGTGTATGCTAGTCCATGGGTTTACAGAGGTTTGTATAAAATTGGTCAAAAGTGATTCGTCGTTGAGTTCTAGTTGCGAACAATCAAGTGGGGATCATCGTGCAAGTCGTGAACACAGGTCATAGTAGGCATCCCAATAAATCCAACCAGGGAAATGATCACTTTAATCTGTACAGCAATGGACCATAGCTCGCAGGCATGACTGTGAAGACCAGTGCCATAACCAGTAGAACCATGCACCGTTCTTGTCGCTGGTGATGTTCGCGGGTGGCTTTGGCCAATCTTACGACGAAGATGGAAGAACTGGATCCGTCCTTTATCATAAATGCCTAAATCAATCTAAATCATTCAAAATGAACCATTTATAGTAAGCCAACCATTTTGGGGCATCCCTCTTTTGAGAAACTACCAAATGAATGCACATACAGAGAAGGCAAGATGGATCGAACAGGTGCAGGGATTCGATCCGAGGCTATTAATATGAGCCAAGGTATGCACCTGGAACTGAGCAAACCGGCAGCAACAGAACGTTGCTCCCAAGATGTTTCCCACTCAAACCAGCAACCAAGCACGAAGGGCCTGGAAAAGCCAGTGGTGACTGCAGGATCGAAATCAGACAGATGTTGTGGCACTCATAGCTTTTAGAATTTCTTTCCATATTTCTGGCTCATTGGTCATGGCTGGTACAATCTGGGCACCAGTTCTGAGTTGGTGCCAGCTGACCCGCTAGTTCTCTACCGCAAGCAGTGCCACCGCCACGGTTTCAGTTCGGAACTGGCAGAACTACGAGGCCGCCAGGGTTCGGCAGCTGCTCCCGAGGTATGCACAAGTATCGCCACGTGAAGCTGGCCCGTCAAGCGATGGCGTTCTGGCAGAGCTACGATGCATTTGCCAGGACCGGGAGCCTGGTGGAGCTTGGGAAAGGTGAAGGATCATGCCATTGCCCATAGGTTACCTTGGCAAATATTGAGAAATAACATGCTCTAACCCTATACATTGCATATCATGCTCAACAATAGGGCAAATATTGAGAATCGTGTTATGCATGTTATGCAATGTATAGGGTTAGAGCATCAGCGATAGCATTGCTGATAGATGCAATGTGTAGTAATCCTCATGTTGTCTCCAGATGAGGCTGCAAATCAGGGCAGCAGACGCAACAAAGCTTAAGAGGGGTGAGCAGCCAACCCGAGCCATTTCAAACAACTTTGGGTCGCCTTGCTCAAAGGTACCCTGTAGTCACAAAATGTTTTGGAGCTGAGTCATTTTCGAAATTGTTCACTGTACAGTCCCTTTTACTGGAAAACCGCACCTGGTCCCAGGGGAACGCCTCAGGATTTGCATGAGCATTGGAGTGAACCAGTTGCTCAATGCGGCCAGTTACTTTATCCTGGCTTACTACATGACGGAGGCTCAGCATCGGATGGGCATGGGCTTACAGCTGTTTGTTCCGGATTGACGCAGCTTCGGCATGAGCTATTGAGCAGGATGTGTAAATATGTGTTATATGTGTATATTTATATATATATATATGTGTGTTATTTATATATATATATATATACATAGATACACAAGTAAATAAATGAACATAAATATAAATATAAATAAATGAATAAATTATATATATATATATACATTCATATACATATGTACGCAGACAGACAGATAGATAGATAGATAGGTAGGTAGGTAGGCAGGTAGATAGACAAATGCATGGCTCACACGGATGGCCTCCCCTCAAAGCGCCAGGCCAAAGTCCCATCCTCTGCCACTTATGGTGTTGCGGTGCTCACCACCATGGCTGAAACGCTGAACCG
>VSDK01014320.1:43212-93591 GCA_009767595.1 Symbiodinium kawagutii | reverse complement strand
CCCAGAGCTTATAGCGACCAAACAATTGAGGCTTGGCCAACAGGCTAACATCAAGATGGTTAATGATGTGGAATGATGCTTAAGCTAATTGGTCAATGATGGTTGGTGATGGTTCAACAATGACTGATGGGGAAGTTTTTGATAATGATTCCAGTGGTTTTAACTAGTAGTTTTGTTGTTGCTATGATGGTGGTTTCACAATGGCTGTAATGGTTAAGAATGGTTCAAGAATGGCTGTTTATGATGATAGTTAAGCGAACCGCTTAGTGATGGTTAAACTACCTGGTTAATGATGGATAGTGATAGTGGATAACGGCTGGTTAACGTTGGATAGTGCCAGTGGCATGACCCACAGCCAAGTGTTCTGGCTGAAGATGGCAATTAGTTCAAAATATGGCTTGAGGTCCGCGTACAAGTTCTGGACTGGACCAAACAACCTTTCACTGTTTTGGTGGTGACGAATCGGCGTATACTTCATGATTTATCCATCCCTGTCCTGAAGTGCACCCAATGATAAAACTGATTTAGGTACATGTTTGTTTTTCTCACCAGCTAAGAGTTTGCCAATAGCTTGGAGTCTGCTACTCAGCAAGTACGAACTGCTATTGCCAACCGCCATTCATCAGCATCAACCATCACTAATCGTCGTTAACCAGCATGAGCCATCATTGAACCATCACTAATCATTGCTCATCATCTTTAACCAGCATGAGCCATGACTGAACCATTACTAATCATTCACCAATGATACCACATGATGGCTGTCCTCCCCCCAATTTTCAGCTCGGACTCCAGGTCCTTGCTCTGGTGGCAGCTGCGGCTGATGCAACTGTTGGGAAACCAAGGAGGGGAGGTGCAGATCTACAGATGGTCACACACACCAATGGTTTGTATCAATGCTATCAACCAGTCATGGAACCATGGCGATCTGCAAAATAGCTGCCTATTAAGAGCAGCTACCTGTTTGGTATCTCTAGATAGAATCTGAGACTCAATCTTAAGCTTGCTGCAGTCCCGGCTTGTTACAATCCCAGTTCAAGGCTCAGGATCAGACAATCTTGCAGCAACAAAGACAACAAGGCAATCAAGATCACTTGCAGCTGCAAATCATTTCCCACGGATTTGCCGGTGGCATGATGATCCTTTCTAACTCCCAGGCACCCTACGACTCCCAGCACTTGCAGCGCTTGCCTAAGGTTCCTATACCTTGGGCCAGCCATTGCCACCGTGGCGGGCTGGGCCTGGGTGGAAGATGGATGGGAACTCACAGCTGAAGCCCTGGTGGTCTGTGCCTTCCTGGCGCATGCCTTGTTCCATGGCATTGTTGTGAAGGGAGGAGGTGCGCAGGGCTGGTGAGGCCTCACACGGGTAACCCAGACATGGTGATATGGCTGGTTTCTGTTGGTTTCTCGGTGAAGATTCGATCTTTTTGGGTTGTTAAATGTGGTGGAAGCATCAGTGAGGTGGACAATTTTGTAGGTCATGAGTTATGACTCAGCTATGGTCTATGTCCTCCTTGCGCACACATGGAATGAGATTTTCAATTTAGAATGCCTCCAAAGCTCGAGGACCAATACGATCCAGCTTGGACAGGCATCAACTAGGCTTCAGGCATCCACCGCCAGCAACTCATTTCTTGGCTTTCTCGGTCTTACAATGGTCCCAGCTATGCCTTCCCAAATGGAAACTATGTAGTTGTTCCTTACAATTTTTGAGCCTCAAGAAATGGCTGATTCGTAATTCCTTTTTCTTTGAACAGACCCAACTCGGCCGAAAATGGTGGCTGTCAAGTAGATTCTCCTGCTGATTCGCATGTTTTTCTCATGTTTTCCCTCTTAAAAAAGGATCGATGTCATTCGCTTTGACATTGTAGCCACTGCCAGCACTTGCAGCCAAGCCGAGGTACCTACTAACGGTGAACCATTTGTGTCACATGCACCTGGAGCACAATGGAGCGATGCTGCCGTCGGTCTTCCGTTCAGTGCTCTACCTGGATGTCTTTGGCTGGTCCAGTCAGGCAGTGCTGGTGCTGTGGGTGCTTTTGCTTGTCGTAACATTGGTAACATTAATGAAGTAAATAACATGAATGAAGTAAATACTAAGTAGACTCGTGACATTAGTAACATGAATGAAGTAAACTCCGTGGGATAAACTACTCGAGCACTGACTCTCTCCTCAGATTGGGACGCTTTGATTGGAGTTATGCCCATTAGAAAGGGAATCTTGCACGCAGGGCACTTTTGGCTGATTTTGTAGCGGAAAAATTGAGAGGCTTGAGTTTAATGTCTTTGCAGCACAGGATATTGTTTTGAGATCCTTTCTAAACCAATGCCAAGTTCACTGAGGAGCCCTCCAGGAAAAAAACCAGGTCACTTGGAGCTGTTGTCAAGAGGGAACTCACCAGCCGAATGTTGCATCCTAGAAAGTACTGGGTGCGCTCTAATTGCGTATGAATCCTTGAAAGCAACATCTGATGATACTGGTACTACAATTCTTGTTGGTTCCACATCCATGTATATAAACATGTGAGAAAAATGGGATCTCATATCTAGTGATGTGTGTCACCATCCCTCGGATGGGGTCTATATGATTCATGCGAGAAATCAGGTGAGGTTTTTTGGGTGCAGCATTCATGGCGCCAAATGAGCCATTCCGAATCCCCTGGTCACCAATCCATTTTGGGGCTTAACCATGGACTGCGAGTAGTCAGTACATGCAAGTATTGTACAACGGTGATTATTGGTAATGATAGATCCATAAATCCATGAAGCACATCAGCTCAGTGGCCGCGTAGGCCAGACATCAGTATGGTGCTGCCAGTTCCGCTGGCAGCCCCAGAATTGGCACGCCAATGACCACCGGCTCCTCTCCGGTGCCTGAGCGTCAAGTGGGACGTGAGGATTGCTGGTGTTGTGATCATAGGATCCTCAGTTGATAGTTAGAAGAACAATCCTAGGTTAGAATAACAATGCTAGGAATTGACCAATTCGATATTCAAAAATGGTGGTACCTGCCCAAGCGGACGCCAGTAAACAGGAAGCATAGCTGGGGTCCAACCTGGAAGCCACGATGGGAGTCGGGCCAAGACCTGTGACCTGAGCCAATCCCCTGTGCCAATCCCTTGGATGAACCGAACTGTTTCCCTCCCCAGTGAACCAGGGTGAACAGGGTTGAACTTGGATGAACTGAACGATGATCATTTGTCATATCTCACTAATGGCCGCTCTTCAACCACTATTCGGCATCTTGAAGGGCGGATCGACCATCATTCATGAGCGTGATCAGCGTTTTTGAACAGGATTATGAACACAATTACTAGCACTAAATGGATGATCAGCCCAATTGATAAATCCATTCGTAACTATCGAACAGTCATGAACAATCATCCAAATGACGCGTTTTTTTCAAACACTTTACACGTTTTTACACGTTTCTACCCCCACCATTAAGACCATTGTCATCTGTTTTCCGTGGCACTCAATTTGCTTCGCTCCAGGGCGGCCGCACCTTTCGACCAGAAGATACGGTGAAGCCTGCCACAGTCAGGAAGCCCCAGGGGCAGCCCCAGGGGCACCTGAAGGGATGCTACGGCTGGGGATCAGTTGATGAATGGTTGAAGAATGGTAGTGTAGTGACCCACCAATGGTTGATGACAGCGGACAATGGTATGGGATCAATCACTTGGGGATGACCATTGGCCGATGACGGCCACCAGGGCTGAGTGAATTTGTGTCTCCACTGGTCGATTTTTGGGCTGTCCAGTCACTGCTCAGTACTCCGTTTTAGCGACAGCTGAGTCTTGTAGGCTCTTGCCGACCCTTCTGCAGGTACTGTATGCTCTTCACATGAAGGCATGTGCACACTCGTGCACTATGCATTCATCTATGTAGATATGATCAAATATGTGCCTGCATATGTTTCATGCATGTGGTCATATGTCATTTGTTTCCCGAGCCATATGCAGCCCCAAGAGAGGCCACATGTCAGCAACAACAACAACAACAACAACAACAACAACAACAACAACAACAACAACAACAAAAAGAACAAGAACAACAACAACAACAACAACAACAACAACAACAACAACAACAACTGCAACAACTGGTAACCCTGATGATTGCCACTAATTTAGCCAATCACCATTTAACCAATGGTTGATCATAATAGTTCTCAATCACGATTCAACCATTAGTCAATGAGTCCATTTGCGTTTCAACCGTCAACCATGCATTCTCACAAGTTCATCACCAATTTACCATCGATCACATCCACCATCAGTGAATTCACCAAGTCATCTCAACTCAACCCATCAACTTGACCAACTTCACTCCACCAACCCAACTCACCATTCAGCAAGTCTTCCCCAGTCGCTGAGGCCATGGTGCAGCACGCCGGCCGCCGCCCTCTACCGCGGCGCCCAGAGCTGGTGGCTACAGGCCCGAATGACCTGCAGGATGCGTCCGGCGCGCCCGAAGTGGGCGAGAATGGCGACCACCCCGTTGCGTGGCTGCGGGGCACCAGGGGGGGCACCAGGGGAGGGCACCGGTGGTTCTGGCCATGGAGAGTGGGATCGCTGATGTAAAGCTTGATCCGAGGTCACAGGCTTCGGTGAGTTCTACAAAGCCGAGAGCTGGTTGAGTACTGCCAATGACATCCCAGATGAGGAGGCCATCATCACTGGATGACACTTGGCACATGGATAGTGCTAGGTGTTGGTGTATATTGGTCTTCATCTTCATGTCTTTGCTCTCTTTGAGCAACTGGTGAGGATCTATGAACGTTTCGCCAGGGAACAACAGGAGGCATTAAATTTGAAGTCATGTTGGACAGCTTGTGTCACGATAGATTGCGTGAATTCTCACCACACCGCAACAGGTGGTGCATCACTGCAAGGAAGTCTGCACAATTTCAGATGCCATCCGCGTAGTATCTTGATGATGGCTAGAATGATGAGCCCATTACAGCAACGACCTGCAGCAAACTCTTCCTTGGGAGCTGATTCGACTCTAAGTAGTGAGCTACACCTCGGTCGCATCAAGGTGAGCATCAGGGTGCAATCCTGCTGCCAAGACAAACCTTTTCCTGGGCTATGAACCTGCCACATGGCAGCACCTGGAGAGACGATCCCTGCAGCTGGATCAAGCTTGTGGCGCTTTCTTTTCTTACTGATTACTGTTGAAGATGTTAAACATGTTCACTATGGTTAATCGTGATATATCAACGGTGAATGCTGCTTAATCATGATATATCAACCGTGAATGCTGCTTAATCGTGACATATCAACGGTGAGTGCTGGCTGAGGTATATGAATCAATGAGAATCAATGAGAATCAATGAGAATCAATGAGAATCAATGAGAATCAATGGACATGGATGTGTCTCCGATGCCCTATCAGATGCCCAGGCTGTGCCTGGCCTGGATGGTCGCAGCTTTCTATTTTGCCTTTCTAATTTCAAAGGCGGAACTGGAGCCACGCTCGGCCGGGGAGTGGGTGGATTCTCTCAGCTGTGGGACTGTTTGAGACATGTGTGTCTCGCTAATGACCCAATGGCGGTTCTTTCTGGCGAAGGGAACATTTTTTTGAACCAAATTGAAGGACGCCAGGCAGTCTACAGTATCCATCCCATTTGCTAGTGCATCCTTTTGGAATGTGGAAACCTTCAACAAGTTCCACACGCAGGCGACCCTGATTAAGAAGCACGCCTTTTTTGAGAGGACGCAACCAATGGAAGAGCGCAACTGGGTGGCACATGTAGGAATTTCCAAGCACAAAATCGAGAGTGAAGATGGGAAGATCTATGGCTCCAAAACCGGTGCCTCATGCTTCTGACCATGCTGGATTGAAATCAAACCCAAGTTTCCAAGAGTAATTTGTAAAAGCAATGAAGCATGACGCCTCTTTTGGTTTGATGGAATTTGCCTCAAAGTCAATCGTTGCAACCCGCTTCCGAGATTTGGGATTAGATGTTGCAGATTCTGTACCTTTATGGATCCCTGTCGCAGCGGCTTCTTCTGTAAAAATTCGACATGGCTGTGTAATCTCAGTCAAAGGCATTCGCACATTCCACCGTGCATTTTCTTCCCCCTTCGGAATGCAGCACTGCTTCCTTTCCACCACCTGCTTCGGGGTGACGGGTGGATGCAGTTCTCACGGTGCATCCATAGATTCCGGCTCGAATTGTTGACATGGGTTGCTGGATGATTGTGGCTGGCTACAGCAAGTCCATATCCATTTCTGTTGTCGAATGTTTCATGATCACCTAGTGGTGACAATGGTTCAAACGGTGGCTACGACGGTGGTGGTGGTTGCAATGGTGGTTCATGGTGGTTCATGACAGTTCCCTGGTACACCACTGACACCATGGGAATCTCAACCTGGGCCCGCTCAGGTGATGGTTTTGCCAGCTTCCTCAGCTTCCAGGGTGACGAGCACATGCACGCTGAGGAACCAGCCGTATGCGGCGAGCTATGTGCGGGTTGATGGGTTGATGGGTTGATGGGTTGGCCGGCTTGCTCGCTTGCTTCCTTGGTGGGCTGCTGATTGCTTGGAGGCGAAATTCATGTCAAATGACTAGTCGCCATGATGATCTGCTTGGTACCTGCTTGGTTACTATCATTGGTGCCATCGTGAGACAGTTCATTTGGCACTATCGTGATCCATGAATGGACCACCTAAGCGGTGCTTTATTTCGGAGCCAGTGCAAGGATCGCGTAATATACCACAATGTACGAAAACCATCCGAAACTCCCGTTTTGGATTGTGCTTCAAAACCCTAAACGACTATTCCAAGACCATCCAAGACCCAAAACCATCCAAAAACTTCAAGGATTATTATTATGCTCTTGCTGGTGGTTTTGTGAAAGTTCTGCTGCTTTTGGTACCACTTTTCTTCTGATCGTTGATCGGAATGCTTCCAACTGTCAGACGGCTCCAGGACCTGCTTAGAGTGTCCTGGCCACATGAAAATGTCCTGCCGCACGGCGTGCAAATGGTGAATAGCCAACGGCTGGGGCCACTGGGTATGGGTCCAAAAGGTCGACGTCAGTGGCAACTCATTTGATTTTGTGGGATGACCTTGACCCTGAAAGTGGGCTTTTCAAGCTACTTTCAGGTTACTTCAGGCGTTCAACTGCAGAGTAAAGCAATCGACCGCTGGATACCACTGGATACCACTGGACTTTCGCTGAAACGCGCGTTGACGACTTGTCACTTCTGAGGCCTCAAGCTTTTGCTTGCGATGCGGAGGGCAAACAATTTGTCGTTTCTGATGCTCGGCTTCAGAAAAAGCGAGCTTCAAGCATCTGCAAGGAAAAGATGTCAAAGGACTGCAAAAGGTTCGGTGTTGAGACAGGCTTTTGAAACCCATGTTTGACAACTAGGCGCGTCCTGATCAGCAGGCATTTGGTAAGAAATCGCCGTGAAACTGCATGATGTCTCACTTTCCGAAACAAGTTCGTTTTACCGTTCAGACTTGAGCATTTCTTGCAGCCACTACGGATGTTTTGAAAGCGTCAGTACAGCCTGCTTTGCACTGTAAATCACCAGGGGTCTGGGTCGCAGCAGGATTCTGTACCGGCTGTATGCAGGGATTAGTAGGGATGAGGAGAACCAACTGCGAGTCCTATCCTGAACGAGCCAGTAGAATCTACGAGAACATGCATCACCACTACAAACCCTTATCAACTTATCAACGATTATTCACCATTAGCCTCCACTAACCATGATTAACCATGGTTAAACCTCTCCAACCATTACAGTATTACCTATGGGTTTAATGACTTAACCCCATGAATTACCAATGGCCAATCAGCATCAACGGCTGCCATCTCAGGATGGGTTGTCACTCTTCAGCGCGCGGCTGCAGACACCGTTGGAACCCAGCGCTCCATTGCTGGCACACTTCTTTGAGGACCCATGGCATGGTTGTTGAAGGACCAGGGAGGATGACCGTGAAACCATGAATCGTTGGATGCGCACAGGAATATGTATGTATATATATATATAGATATATATATATATACATACATACATACCCATGAAACCATGATGATGAATACGATGTACCAATTGAATTGGATACCATTGGAGTGGTTAATTGTTAGGTTACCGTTTATAATAGTTGGAGTGTTCATTTAAAAAATGCTTCAAGGAATTCCTGTGGTGAACCATGGCTGAGTACTGCCGGAGCTGAAAGGCTTCACCACCGCTGAGGCACCAACGGCCTGTCTGCCTGGTGAGAGCCTAACGGACGCCACCGTGCAATGTGGCACGGGAGACGCCGGGGCCAACTGCGAAGCTCTGGTTCCTTGGTTCAACCAACAAATGGCTATGGGTCAAGCAGTTAACCAAGCAACTAATGGGGGATTTCCACCAACAATAATAGGGAAAACAATGGTTAACAGGAGGGAACCAGGGGTACGGGGTTTTGACCCACTGCCATATGAGGAAAACCACTTCCTCAGGTCGAAGAAACTGCAGAAATCAACAGACTTCATCATAGCTGTGCATTGTTCTAAGACAACTTCTGCTTGTTCAGTGATAGCTTCACTGCCTGTAGAGTGATCGGAGGGAGTCAAACTGGGGGTACCAAGTTTCTGAAAGATTGGAGGGTAAGCTAGTAGACCATCGGTCTTTGACAATTTGAGGTCCCATTTTCCCCAAATGTCTGACAATCACTGTTGAGCCTGCTTTTCCCCATGTTGGGCCTATCGTCGATCCGATTCACATCATCATCACTATGTGTTGAAAGGAATGGAAGCCACGCACATCCTCACTGACCTGGGCAGTAATTTTGCAAAAGTACTAAAGCACTCCGAGTGCCAGCGTTTCTTGAGCGGTCAAAGACAGCAGTATGCCCAAGTAAACACCCCGGTGTCTGATAGATCTTATTCAGCATTATCTATATAGCATAATATGTTACATTCCCGAAGTATATATCTAGACTCTTCGATATATTACGCACATATAAATTTGCAGATTTTGGATTTGTGATGCATGGACCAAGCGACTCCAACCCCTGCGTGGGAATCAGAAGCCCCGTCAGGTGCTACATCGCTCGGGCCGTCGCTTGAGTTCCTGCCGTTTGGGCCACGCTGGTTCGTCCAAAAGCCGGGAAGGCGCTGGATGTGGGGCGCCGGTGATGGCCGGTGATGGCCGGTGATGGCTGGTGATGGCTGTTGATGTCTGGTGAAGATTCCAAAGGACATCCAGACTTTGAAGCTTTGGATGAAGGCATTTGGAATGCCAAATTTTTTGGGATTCAAAATCCTGCAATGATTTTGGATCAAATTGAGCCGCTGACTCCATGTCGACGGTTAATGGATGAACAGTTATATACTTGGCACGGCTCTTTATCAGGGCTGTCCTGGTCACATGTCGGTGAACTTGTTTCCAGAATGCATGAACAATGTTTTAAGTGTCTTGGTTTTGCAAGTTGACATGACTTTCCAGCAGTTGAGCAGTGGCCAAAGCCCTACGTTGGTGCAAGCGCTGCTAGTATTTGCAGAACACATGTTCACACTTCTTGGAGTTATAGAAAACAGCATTTAACTGGCCTGGTTGAGTTGTTTGTAGAATCACGCAAACTACTCAACCTGTCCCATGATTCAAAGTACAGCTGCCGGTTATCCATGTAAGAAACCCAGCAAGGAAGATGAGAAGTGCGCAAAAGCGACAGGGTGTTGCTCTACAAATAGGGTTCTCCACAAATGGCGTACCAAAGTTGGCGGGTTCCTTAGGGATAGGGGAACACCATGGCTATGGACAACCTGATTCAATGGCCATAGGCAGAAGCAATGGCAGATCTTGACACTGCCCAGATACCAGATTCCCACTGTTTCAGTGATCAAGAACCTGTGCAGCTATCACAACATCCGTTGAACAATTACTTGTCAATACTTGCTGATGCTTGTTGTATTTGGCATAGCTTTGGTACTTGTTGTACTTGGCATCATAGCTTTCATAATTCTGATATTTATCACTATCAAAACTCTCCGAGACAGTAAACCAGAACATGAAACTGTGGCGAGTATCCGCAATCATTATTGAGCAAGCAAGTCTTCAACAATCTGCTTGTTGGTCATTGTTGTTAGTCACTAGTGTTGGTCATTAGCCTGTAGTGCTGATGATGTTTGTTGTTTTTGCTGTTCCAGTCTTGTGTTCGTGAAAAGGTTGTCCCTTCTACAGTTGGTCGCTATTGTTGACTCCTACTTGTTGGCAATGATTGCTGATGGGAGATCCGTATTACTCGTATTTTATGGCAAAACACCAGCTATGGGTGGTATGAGTTGGGGTGGTTCGCAAGCAAATGGACGCCCCTTTATTTGTGGATACAACCATTTAGTTGGTATATCCCTCGCATTGTAGATGATTGTTCAGTATTGTTCATCAACATTGATCGTTAACAACTAGTCTGTTCCCCATTATTGTTAGTTTTCCCTTATAGCTTGCCAGGTTTGCGCATTTTTCACCACTGCTAGGCATCATTCATTGGATAAATGATTACATAGTTGATAGCGTGATAATGACGATCCAGCTGTTAACTGTTGGTGATCATGATCAAGCATGACTGTTGCCATATGATTATTCACCACTATGCTGTTAACCCTAAAACTAAACCCTAAAACTCTAATCCTCGAAACCCGAAATGCCAAATCACTGCGTATAGCCCGTGCTTTTCACAATTTCTTGAGCAACGGTCAGTTGATAGGAAGTACCATATGCGCCTGTATAACTGCCCTTGGTTAACCATCATGAGCTAGTCACAGCTGGATCACCAACTAGTCAATGGCTGAGCCAACTTATTGCAAAGAACAATTTCTGTATGACCATGCCATTTATGGTTCAGGAGCATGATTAATCATTCTTGACCCTGATTCACATGATCATTGATTTGATAGTTATGAACCAACCATAGTCGTCAACAGTTGTTAAGCATTAGTTATTGTGAAGAATCATTGGTTGACCGTTGTGGTTGACCATTATCAATTGTTGTTATATGGGGGGGTTCTCAAAATAGGGGTACCCCCCAATCATTCATAGTCATTTTCAATAATCAACCCACAATCTTTTGGGGTTCCCTATGATGAGAAACAGCCAATTAGTGGTTGTTTGACCATTATTGTTGGTTCTTCATCCCAATTGGTAACCATTATTCACTATACATACCTGTCATTAACCATATAAACCATTATATAACTGTCATTAATCATATAAACCATTATATAACTGTTATAAACCATATGAACCATGATAAACTAGTAGTTGTTTAATCATATAGCTCGGACGGTCAGTGGCTCTCGGACACAGCAGCTGCGGTGTCGCGAGAACTGTCTCTGGGTCAAAGCGGTAGCTTAGCGGCCAAGTGGCTTGGCTAAATCCGCTACCTTCCGAATCCCTTTGGATCCGGCAAAAGTCCTGGTCAGCCCTTGAATGCGAGAATGCATAAAAGAACTAACATGAATCTCAATTCCATCAACCGGCATGCGAATACCAACATCGCTGCGATCAAGAGCTTTGCAGGCATAAGAGCCCAAACCTAAAATGTGAAGCCCTTGTGAAATGGCTTGCCGGACCTGTGAAAGGATCTGCGCAACCGTGGGGCGCAACAACACACCAAAATAATCCCTCATAATCCAACCACGTTCCTTCGGATCCCAAACAGGTACAGGCATCGAAAAGTCAGTGAGCAACCAAATGGTGAGCTCAATGAAACTAAACTCAACATGAATTTCAGGCTGTTGTTCTAAGTGACAAAGAGCCTCAAAAACTTTGACTACAAAAGCGGCAGGGAATTTCGTTTCCTCAGTATGCATCTGAAGCTGCAATTGCCAGTTGGCCGCAAGTTCATCTGAGATGCAGGAATGCTCATCATCGCTTTCCAATATCAAAGGTGCGGAGGTGGACAAGGAAACCTCCTCCTCGGCTGACTCATGCGCAGCCACTCCCACATAGAAAGCTCGAAGGCGACGTAAGCGCTGCAGCATGTCTTCATGATATGTGGTCAACTGAAGTTGAAGTTGCTCAAAAGCAGCACCACGTTGCTGGTTGGTCTGAACTGCACAGGCATCAGCTACCTCATTCCAAGTAGCAATCCACTCCTCCCAGGCGTCCTGGCATCGGGCAAGGTCCAAGTGCGAAGGTATCCAGCATATCCGAAAAAACCCAAGTGGAATCTCCTCAAGCAGTTGTGCAAGCAATTGCCAAAGGTCGTGGTCTTCAGAGCGTGCATCGGGGTAGGTCCAGGTACCTCGGATCAAAGCATCAGCTTTGCGCACCGAAGAAAGCGAGTCACTCCAAAGGCAAACCTCCTGCTGATAAAAGAGGCACCACTTGGCAGCTGCAATAATGCCGGAAATCTCCGCTCGAGATATACTTTGTCTCAGCCGGCCAATGGACCAAAGCCAGTGAGTCGACCCGTGGAGGCATTGACCACGGACCATGCTGCAACACTAGCTATCTTGGGGGTTTTTTGAAAAAAGGAACCATCACAAAACAAATGTTGGAGTCCCTGTCCTGGCACTGAGTGGAAAGAACCCGTGTCATCCGGCAAGTCGAGCAAGTACTGTTTCATTGCTACATAGGCTGGCGAACGCAAAGGCAGCAAATGATTCAAGGTACATCTGGGCAACGTAGTCAACCAGGTGTCATCCGAAGGCCATGACGCACGAAGGTACTCATACTTCGGGCAAGTCAGCCAATGCTCCTGAGTGTCTGGAACTCGACACTGCGAGCACATGCTGGACTTGTGGATGTCATACTTTGCGTGCTGGTGATTGGAAATGAAGGCTCCTGACTGAAGTGCCATCACCTGCCCCAGTTCTGGAGCCGTCAATTGGTCTCGGTCAAAAAAAGCCAGTGAAGGGTCCAAGCTGCTCAAGTCAGTCATGGTATGGCGATGCTTGACCTGATGGGTGATAGATTGCATCCATGCATCCTGCAGCAAATCATCTGATGCAGCATTGGAGAGACACATGAGGTTATGTCTGCAGCCATCATGGTCATCAAAGTAAGGAACCATTTGCAAAGACCAACCAATCTGGCCAAAGAGCTCGGCAATCTTATAGAAAGGACCAGCCGTGAAGCGGCCATCAAAGCGGTCCATAAAGAAACGCCAGAGCTGCATGATTTCCAAACTCTTGCCCCCAATGCGACGAAAGTCGAAGACACACGTGCGCAAATGGTAGTATCCAGGATCTGCTGTCTGTGGCAAGGAAAGGGAAAGACGAAGCAAAGCATTAGCTCCTCCACGTTGAAGGCCCAAATGTTTGATGGCAGTCTTCCTCAGAGTATGAAGATGCTGTGAAGCAAAGTTGCAGCCAAGACAGCCGTGAAGGGCTGCAGACCAAAACACCGCAGGCAGGCATACCAGCTTCTGAACCAAAGGAGCTCGAGAGATCCGCAAGCGAGTCCACTTGGTAGCCAATCTGGTTCCCCGTTCAAGGAAGACTCGCGCTCGTCGGGCGGCGCCAAGGGTGAGGGAGCCACCAAGCTCTGCTGCATCAGAAGCCACTCGAAGTCCCAGTGGTACCAAAGCTTGTCGGGCATCAGGTGTGGTGCTCCATGCATAAGACTTGCCGACATCAATCTCCAAGGCCCACATGGCTAGAAAGGCCTGCAAAGTGAAGAAGCTCATAACGAGGTGTCCCACATTGCATGCCATCAAGGAGATATTGTCCACAAAGGTGAGAGTACGAACCGGGGGTGCCAGTGCGTCCATGTAGACGTGAAGACTCCAATCAAGGACTGCCATGGCCATCACGATCAATGGGTCTCCTTCCGCAAAACCGACATCGGAAGCGATTGGGTCACTAAGGTTGTTGTGTACCTGGAAGCGGCGAGTGAATCCATCTAGGAAACTCTTCCAAGGTTGAAGGATCCGGTGAGGTACTCCCACATGTGAAGCCAAACAAAACCACTGAGGGCGGCCAATGTTGTTGAAGGCTTTGCGAAGGTCTGTTGCCAAGCCTGAAAGGTTAGACCGTGATTGCAAGGCCATCTCAATGCTACTCTGGATCTGCAGCCAGCTTTGCATGGTCTCTCTTCCAGGCAAAAAACCATGGGCATCTGAGTGCATCGCCACCTCCATCTGGCGTAAGAGTTGTCGGCATCTGGGCGATCCCCAAATGCGGAAGACCATTGAGAACAGCACTATCGGTCTGTATGCATCTGCTTGGTGGGCCATGGAGTGCTTTGCCAAGGCCAAAACAAACCCTTCCAGCAACTGCTGTGGCCACTGTCAAACTCCCTGCTCAATTTCCATAAGGAAAGTTAACAAATCTGCACATAAAAGTCTGGCATCATGATGAGGTCTTGTTTGGCAAATCCATCAGGACCTCGTGCCGCTGTAGGTTTCAGCCGAGCTACTGCACGTCTCCATTGTTCCAGAGTGATGTCGCCCAAATTGAAACTGTGCTTGGGCATGAAAAACTGTACAAAGTTGGAAAGTCGGGTGACCATGTGTTCATCCAAGCTACGAAGACGTTGCCATCTGGGTTGCCAAAGGTCGATCAGCTTGGAATGAACTTGTTCATCTGAACGTGTATGAGAGTGTAACACCAAGGTATCGCCAACTTCAAGGTCAGGCCATGCATGGAACTTGATCATCTCTTCCAGAGTATCTCGTACTGAAAGCAAGCAACCATTCTTGTACCAGGAGCCATCCACCATGGGGGTGATGGCCTGGTCCAACAGGGCAGATCCAGTCTCCTCTCGCACCGCAGTAACCACATAGCTGCGCGAGTCCCACAAGACGTCGATCTGCTCCGGTGAAGGGTCGCGAAGGTCACGGTAGATGGCCTTGTAGGTCTTGTCATACTTCATGGCGATAAGTTGGTTCTTGGTGTTCAGGTGCCATTGTTCGAACTTTTTTGAAAGCCGCATGGAAAGTCGTGAAGATCCACTGGGCTTGTTCCACCGCTGGTGGCGAGGCTGGAATAGGTCCAACCAAAGTATCATAGCCTTCAGCACTCCACCACCCAGCAAAGCCATGTTGAAATCCCGTGGAGCGGAGGACCGCGCGCCACAGGTCGCATCGGTACTGAATTGCTGTGGGGGTGTAGTTGGCAGCCTTGATGGAGTGCAAGTAGGATTGCAGTCTTCTGAGCTGCTTGAACCATGTGAGAACAGCGGTTCCCAGCAAATCGTGCTTCATCACCACTTCGCCCGCTCGACTGGCTTTTGAACTAACTGGTTGAAGTTCACGAAGAACAGGTGCTAAGCGAGCCGCACGCCCACAGTGCGACTGGGATAGCTGGGAGCCCGGAACGTTGATGTGTCCAGTCAACGAGGTTTCATAGTGCGAAGCAAACTGACGGTACATCTCGGTGGAGTTCTCGACCGAGTCAAAGTGCTGGGCAGAACAAGCTTGTTCCCAACTGGTTCGATCGACCAAGTCCCAGGGGATTGGTCGTGGTTGCGGCCAAGCATTCATCTTGGAGGCCACCTCTGGGAGTTGCAAGGTGATGGACACTGTGCTGTGCTCACTGAACACATCCTCAATGGTGACCGCGGTGCAAAGTTGTTGAACATGAGGAGATAGCCAGAGCAAGTCCCGCTCTGTTCGACCTTTACAGGTCGGCTGCCATGGTTGTTGCCAAGCACTAGCGGCCAGTTCTTGGGCTGAAGTCCATCCAGCTGATCTCCAAATCTGGAAATGTTCAAGGTCGTGTGGTCCGAAGTTGTAGTCACCTGCAATGATGACCAGTCCGGAATGACCAAAGATAAAGGTCTTGGTGAAGAACTCCAAGATGTCATTCATCTGCTGCGCCGCTTTTGGCCAAGTTGGTCCACGAGGTAGTCCATAGATAGTGATCAGTGTGATCACATGTGGCCCCACGTAGTGCTGAGTTGCAAGCACTCTGCCGGACTGCCAGAGCTCTTCTGGCCAGTCTATTTGAAGCTGTTTGGATCTGAAGTCTGAGGTGCAGGCCACCCCAGTATAGGAGCCTGCCCAGGTTGATCTTGATCTCAATGGAGCCGGGGCACCGAAATAGGTGCGCAGGAGACGACCCTGCTTGGCGGCTTCAGCTTTCAATGCCTTCGAAGCTGTCCGTTGTGTGAAGGCAGAAAGTTGGGTTTCACTATAGGTCCATATCCCCGGACCATGTTGGATGGCTAAAGCCTCCTTGGAACGAAGACCGCTGGGATTCGAGCATCCAATGATCAAATCAGAAAAAGGACCTGGATGAGAAGCCTCTCCAAGTCGAGCACCAAGCAGAAGGGAGTGCGAGGTCCAAGTACCATAGGCTCTCCCAGATGGAACAGGTATTTCAGGCATGCTGCTGCCGTCCCCCGACCGATATTCGCGGTCACCCACAAGAGCTGCGCTGTGCTGGTAGAGCTCGGCAAAGGGCAAGGCAAAAGCATGACTGAGATTGACGAACCAAGCAAAGAACAGCAAGAACCAGAGCTTGGGAAGGCATTGAGCCGATCGATGTGTGCTTGTACGATGGCTGGGCTCGGCAACCATCGAAGCACCCGATAGTCATTCAGTACGGAGTTTCTTCTCCATCAGCGCTTCAAGGTGGTCGAAGCGCCGAGCAAACTCCTCGGAGAAGTTGGCTTTGAGTTCACGGCCAACTCGATCTGGTACTGCTTGGATCTCTGAATGAAGGCCAGTGAGTTCACTTTGATGAGTGCTCAGGGTGTATTGAATTGCTTGCACCGCTGTGTCGGTGGCCTTCACCTGCTGACCCAAGTTACCGAACCACTGAGAGAACTGCTGGTTTTGTGCTTGGATCTCTCCCATCGTGGTTTCAAGACGTTGAACTCGAGTGTCTTGTTGCATCAGAGCTTGCTGAACATTACTGGAGGCTGCTGGTGCTTGGGAGGTCTGAAGAGTTTCCAATTACTCATTGATCACGCTTTGCATCTCAGTGCGAAGCTTGCTGGAGACTTCTTCGATGTGCTGCTTGCCTTTGGAAGGCTGCTGGCTCATCCATTGGGCCCAAGGATCCTGTTTGAACACATTGTTGCCAGTCTGCCAAGGATCTGTTGTGTCCGGACGAATGGTGGCTGAGCTCGAGGCGGCCTCAGATTGAACATGTTTTTGAGTCTTGCTGGAGGCCAGGAACCGGGGGGGAGGTCGAGGCTTCGTCTCCTTGGTGAGTTCCGTAATGATGACTTCTTGATCAAAGGCCGTGAAGACATCTTTGGGTGGACCTGAAGATGCACCCACATGCCAGGACATTGCTTGGGCACTGCTTTTGCCAGGCTGCAATGGCTTGGCCAACCACTGAAGGCCCGTGAGGAGCTTCTGAACCCCTGCCTTCTGAAGTCCATGTGGCAAAGGAAAAAGCTGAAAGATTCGCTGGACCTGAGTGGCTACGAATGTGGCGTCAGGTCGAATGGCTTTGAAGGCAGCTTCCTCGTTCTTCGCCAACACTCGGATGCCATACTTCTTACGCAGGCGAACCAGACCAAGTCCATGTAGACATGTGCGGCATGCATGTTGGGCTTCCGAGAGTGTGCGTGATGGCAACCAGATGACCCTGTAGTTTTCGTCATGTCCCTTGTCTGCTGATCGAGGCTCAAGGTATACTCCAGGGCACTGAACTTGCAACAAAGGACTGACCAGGGCCTGAGGTACTCGAACAAACACCCAAAAGGTCTGGGCTTCTTGAGGTGCTGTTTTTCCTCCTTCTGCTTTGGCAAATGAACGTGACCAGATCTCCATGAGAACTGTGTCGAAAGGATCATCCACTGGGGCATGTGATTTGCCACATTCTGCTCCACATTCCTTGCCAGGGCACAGTTGAAGGCGAGGAATCATCTGACATAAAAACCTGATCGGGGATTCAGTGAAGCGGTCCCAGCTGCCTTCAAGCTCATCTCGGTACACAATGATCTTCAAAACTTGAGTGTCAATCAGATCAGGTCGTTCTAGGCTCTTGGGGATCACCCGCCGTATCTTCATGTCGCCAAGTTGCTTGAGGGCTCCATAGATGATCATGGGCTCTCCCGTCCCTTTATAAGTGGCAGTGAAGGTCATGGGGGACACCTTGAACTCCTGCATGAAGGGTTCCGAAGGCACTTCCGTCACCAGGATTGCCAAAGGACTGCTGCTGATTGAGGTGTTGGTCTTCAGCAAATGTTCACCCTGGGACAGAGTGCAAACTGCAATGCCGTGCGCTTCAGCTGCAACCTCAGAGAACTCAATTTGCGGCGCATCATCCTCTTCGGTGTCCATGAAACTACCGGGAGAAATGGCAAGTTGGGTGGGATCCACTGAAGCTGCAGATGGCTGGATCTTCTTGTCCCCCTTCTTCTTGCCCTTGGCATTGGGAACCATAGCTCCAAATCTGGACTTGGCAACCTGACTGGCATGTTTGGACAACTCGTCTGCATGGACTAGTCGGAGGGAGATCGATGGTTTATTGGCCAAGGCTTTCAGGTAGGCCCATTTGTTCTTGGCCCGAAGAGCTTCAAGCACGGGACCCACTCCAATCTTCTGCACCACTTGTTGCGATCGTTCCTCCACCATGAGGAAAGGAACTCCATGGTCACTGAGAAGGGTTTGCAATTCGTTCATTTGCTCAGGGCTCAAGCCTCCACCATGCAGAATGCCAATGACTGACAGATTGAGGAGCCAGTGGTGCAACGTCAGAATCTGCTCAAGCGAGGGAAGTCCAAAAAGTCCAAAATGGTGAGCAGCATGTAGGAGTGCTACGGTCCCACATGTCATCTGGGCTTGCTGACAAATCCATCCATCAGCTTCCAAAGTCCAAGCGGAGAACTGAAGGATGTGGGTGATCTGGTTTGCAAGCTGAAGGGCAGCTGGGTAGACTCTTACAGGCAGGCCATCTTCATAAGTCCAGATGATGGTATCCACACACACTTCTCCCCAAAGCAGCGCCCAGTGGTGGTCTGCAAGGAAAACACAACAAATCTGACCATTGGACTCTGCCAGTGCTGCGTGAAGCGTTGATTCGTCTGGACTCCAGGCGTGATTCAAGATGGCAAAGGCCTCTCGAGGGTGAATCAGCATTGGAGACGGTCCATGCCAGTGATCCTGCATAGTGCGAAGAGCATGCCAAATGTGACCATCATGAAGACCCAACGGACTGAAATCAGGTCCGGCACCTCGTAATGGATTCGAGAATGAAGGTGGCCAATTCATCAAGGTGCGAAGGCGGTATGAACGCCACACCCGGAAGTCTGCCCCATAAATCCGACCTGCTGTGTCAATCAGGAAGTTGGCCTCAATGTTGGCTGGACGAAGTGCCTCAAAGAGGAATTGGCCTGGACGCAGAAACTCTGTGAGGTATTGGCCCTCATGCACAATTGCAATGACCAAGAGTCCATCAGGCCGATGTCTCTCTGAGGGACCGGGGCAAGTCGACATCTCAAAGGGGCCCGTGGTGGTGTCCATGTAGGTGCTCAAGGGGAGAACTCGTCCATCTCGTGCGATGCCACCTGATTCGTTCCATCCCAAATTGATGCGCTCAGCCATCAAGAGCTCACCCACAGTAACCGAAGTGGCACTGACAATGACCAGCTTGTTTCCTGCAGTGTCTCGAAGAGTGAGATGTGAAAGGATGCCAGGGTCCTCATGTTGGAACAGGTGTGCGCTTTGTCGAAGGAGCTCACGCTGGTACGATTGGATCCAAATCATCGGATCCGAAGGAAACTCCTGCTGTTGATGTCGTGCTGCTGCAAGGCGAAGATGTCCATACACCCAGAGCATTTGCATTGGCGATGCAATAAGCCCCAGGAGTGCGAGGCATGCTCGTGCTGGTAAATCCTCGTAATTGACCATGTCGGGGACACCCAACAACAGTGCGACTTCGCGGTGGTGCAGGAAGCGAGGCGCTCCACTGACTCGAGAAGCAACGAAAAAGCCTCGGAGGCCTTTGGCTTGAAGCTGATGTTGACTAATCGAAGATAGTCTGCAGTTGCAAGGACAAGCAGTCAGCGCGTTCCCGTATGAATGCAAAAAGGTATTTGCTACCTCCTGCATGGTCAACACTCTGGGGTCCGTGCCCATCGAGGGATCCAAGTAGGTCTGGTACTCCAAGGCCGAGAGCTGCAAATCCTCCTCATCGAGCTGGGGCCAACGCCCCCGGTGTTTTATGACGTCCCCCACGACCACTGGCTCACGTGTGGCTGGCCAAGCGGGAAGAGCATCAAGTGGCCATTCTTCAGGGAGTAGCAAAGCCCACCAGCGCCTGCGTCTGTTAGGCCAAAGTGCCTGAAGATCCAGCTCGGTGGTGAAGCACTTCCAACTCATCGCCTGTGCCAGAGCCCGAAGTCCTCTGCTGCTGGAACACATTCGAGCACTGCTGATTGTGATTGGGTGAGAAAGATCACTCGCAAGCCTGCCCAGAAGACTTCAGATCTGGTGTCCTGGGTTCCTCGTTGTTGGCCCTGCTCAGAGAAAGGTTGGCAGGGGAATCCTAAGGTGGTGGTACCTGGTTGTCCTTGAAAAGCTTCATGGATGACTCTAGCACTGCTTAAGTCCATGAGATTCAAAGAGAGCACAGTGCCATGGTTGTTGTTGCGGAGATGCCTCACTGCAAGGTGATTGTTGTCCACCGTGACATGTGGCACCCCTCCTAAGAATGAAGCACCAATGCCCATCCCACCAAATCCTCCACATAATTCAAGGAGGTGATCTGAGAGACCACTCTGAGTGACTGGAACATCGCAATGCCAAGATGCATCATCCAGCTTGAGGTAGAGCAGTTCATCCTGTTCCACGACCAAAGCGTCGTAGATGCTGACACGGCAAAGCTCGTGGTGGTGCAACAGAAGCACCGGTTCACCCCCTGGAATTCGATGACCCAAAGTAGTTTCATCATCCAACTTGCCGGTCAAAGAAATGACCCCTGTGAATCTGTCCCCCTTTGATGGTAGGGGGGTACCGAAGACATGTTTCTCCATGGCGGTGGTCACGGAACACCCGACCTTCAGCCGTCTCAACCTTACCTACTGGAAGGCACTCGGGCCGAAAGCTTTGTTTAATCATATAGACCATCTATTAACCAGAACTAACATTTACTAACCATATATTCACTCTATATATATATATATATATAACTGTCATTGACCATAAAAACCATTATATAACTGTTATAAACCATCTAAACCATTATAAACTAGTACAAGTAGTTGTTCCCCGCAACCCCCTGGTTCGCCCAGAGACAAAATGCCACTCTGCAATGGAGGACGTTGTGCAAAGTCAAGATGGCTTAGAGAAGTTGCGAAACTACTGTCAATACCCAGTGATTTGTGGTTTAGGACTTTAGGCTTTAGGGTTTAAGGTTTTGGGGTTTATGGTTTTAGGGTTTAGGGTTTTAGGTTTTAGGGTTTAGGGTTTTTGGTTTTTACAGTGCCACGGCTGCACCCCCCAAGTCATGTGGCGAAGGGGGGTGCGCCGTCTTAGCATTTGTTAGCCCACCCAAACCGCCCAAACTTATACCTTTCACGGGTTTAGGGTTTTCTACCCCCCATCCCCCTATCAAGGGGGTGACTCATTTTCTTCCCCCCTATGCAATATTAGAGTTTTGCCGGGTTGAAGATAGATAGGTTGGAATACTTTGACGCGATGGAAAAACATCAATCAGCAGGAAACCGTCATCATCATCATCATCATCATCGTCATCATCATCATCATCATCATCATCATCATCATCATCATCATCATCATCATCATTCGCATCATCATCGTGATCATAATCATCATCATGATCATCATGATCATCATCATCATAATTGTGATCATCATGCATCATCATCATCATCATATCATCTCGGCATGATCATCATCATCCCCATCATGATGATCATCAACATCTTCATCATCATCATCATCATTGTCATCATCATCATCACCATCATCATCATCATCATTATCATTATCATCATCGTCAACATCATCGGTATCATCATGACGGTCATCAGTGTCATCATCATCATATCATCTCGGAATGACAGTCGTCATCAACATGATCATCGCCATGATCATCAGGCTCATCATCATCATCATCATCATCATCATCATCATCATCATCGTTAGCATCATCACCATCAGTGCATCATCGTCATTTTCACCATCATCATCATCATCCGCAACATCATCCAAAAAAAATCTAAAAGGGCTGGTTAGTTTTCGGCGCGCGGGCCCAGCTCTCCGACAAAACGTTGCCCGCGCCCAGCCTTACAAGCAAATGGGGTTCTGGGCTCGAACCCCCCCAGGGGCAGCCCCGGAACACGGAAAATCCAGAGTTTTCAACATGTACGGCGCGAAACGCGCACACGAAGATGTACTAATGAATTCGGGTGCAATTCCTTAGCAAGCGTTTTTTCGTTTATTTAATTTTTTTTCGCTCGGGACGCTTTTCTTCCCCGTTCGGTTTCCTTTCGTCCTTTCTTCTCGGCTCTTCTCGTTTCCTTTTGTTTCTTCTTCTTTTCTTCTCTTTTGTTCTCTTTTGTTCTCTTTTCTTCTCTTTTCTTCTCTTTTCTTCTCTTTTCTTCTCTTTTGTTCTCTTTTCTTCTCTTTTGTTCTCTTTTCTTCTCGTTTCTTCTCGTTTCTTCTCGTTTCTTTTTGTTTCTTCTCTTTTCTTCTCTTTTCTTCTCTTTTCTTCTCTTTTCTTCTCTTTTCTTCTCGTTTCTTCTCTTTTGTTCTCGTTTCTTCTGTTTTCTTCTCTTTTCTTCTCTTTTCTTCTCGTTTCTTCTCGTTTCTTCTCTTTTGTTCTCTTTTGTTCTCGTTTCTTCTCTTTTGTTCTCTTTTGTTCTCGTTTCTGCTCTTTTCTTCTCTTTTTTTCTTTTTTGGTACGTTTCGTCTTGGTACGTTTGGTCTTGGTACGTTGTGTCTTGGTACGTTTGGTCTTCGTACGTTGTGTCTTGGTACGTTTTCGTCTTGGTACGTTTGGTCTTGGTACGTTGTGTCTTCCGACGTTTCGTCTTGGTACGTTGCGTCTTGGTACGTTTGGTCTTGGTACGTTTGGTCTTGGTACGTTTTGTCTTGGTACGTTTCGTCTTGGTACGTTGTGTCTTGGTACGTTTCGTCTTGGTACGTTTCGTGTTGGTACGTTTGTTCTTGGTACGTTTGGTCTTGGTACGTCGTGTCCTGGTACGTTTCGTCTTGCTTCGTTTACTGTTCTTGCTGTTCTGTGCTGCTATGTGCTGTTCTGTGCTGTTCTGTGCTGTTCTGGGCCATTCTGTGCTGTTCGATGCTGTTCTGTTCTGTTCTGTTATGTTCGATTCTGTTCTGTTCCGTTATGTTCGGTTCTGTGCTTTTCTTGCTGCTATGTGCTGTTCTGGTTTGTGAGCTGCTCCGTCTGTTGCTAAAAGTTTTGCATGAGAAAAAGATGTTGAAACTTAATGTTTGATAGGGGGGGGCGGGGTGGGACCAAAAATACAGCTTCGATGTTGCGCATTTTCCTTTGGAATGCATGTTTGGTTTTTGGAAGATATGTTCTTTTTTTTGTATGCGGTGATATCGAAGTTTATGTGATAGTTTTGTATGCGGTGATATCGAAGTTTAAGTAATAACAGTGCTAAAGGATGAAAGAATAAAGACACACATCAAGCCGACATCATAGTAAGTCGATCGTGCTATCTTTTTTTCAAAACGAGTATGCGTGCTTTGGGTTCAGCAATGTCAGTTGCGCTTCGGGTGCTGGTTGAAAAACAAATTCGCATGTTTCCGTTATCAAGACAAGTGAAAAACTTTTAGCAACAGACGGAGCAGCGCAGGATCACTTTTCGGTGTAAAGAGAGAACCGCAGGATCACTCCTCTGTGTAAAAAAGAACCGCAGGATGCAGGAGGGGACTTTCATTTGAAGATTTACGCGTTGATGCAGAGAGGGAACAATTTTTGAAGATGGTGACTCATTTTCTTCCCCCCTATGCAAAATTAGAGTTTTGCCGGGTTGAAGATAGATAGGTTGGAATACTTTGATGCGATGGAAAACCATCAAGCAGCAGGAAACCGTCATCATTGTCATCATCATTTTCATCATCATCATCATCTATTGGGGATTGAATTCCTTATTTCAGTTTTGAAGTTTCAGGTTGAAGGTTTGAATTTTCAGGTTTCAGGTTTCTCATATTTCGAGGCATCCGAGTACCTCCAGGTTTTATGTTTCCAGGTTTCCGGAAGACTCTGACACCTGAGGCTCAGAGCGGAAAGGAAGTTTCGCAGCTGAGGGAAGAAAAAGACAAGCGGACCCACAAAGAAAGCAATCATAGGAAATCCATCATACTGTTCCACAAAATGTCCATGGTGTCTTTCACATTGGTGAGAGAAAAACCTTGAAAAATGAATCCGTGTCCTATAGTCTACCTTTTTTTTGCGATTTGTGCAGATACCTCGGCAAGTTTGCTCATTGTGCCAGTTTGGCTCAAGTTGTTCAGGTTCAAATTTAAAATCTCACGCACCTCGCGTTGTGTCATGGCCCACTGTGCTGTGTTTAGCAGCGAGCAGCTCCGCCTGCTGGTGCTTGCTGCGGATGGCAGCACTTCGCACGGGATTGTTCCGGCGGCAGCCAACCAGCTCCAATGCGCCTTGGCATCATTCCTGTACCTGATGGATTGTGTCTTCGCCATGGGCATCTCACTCCAAGCTCATTTGCGTGAGTACGTGGGACAGCTGCTTTCGGAGACCTTTCAGATTGCAGGCGCAGTTCTCTCCAAGGATTTGAACTATCTTCAAAGCAGTCGCCTCACTGACATCGATGTTTCCGAGTTTAATCCCCAACGAACTATCCTCGTGTCTGAAGCAGGACAGTTTTTCGGGGATGTGGCCTCTTGGTTAACTGTGCAAACCAAGGCCACCCAACTTGAGATGACCCGGCTCATTCACAATGTGTCGGCGAATCTGGATTTGGCATTGGATGACCGCACATATGATGATAGCCTGCTGCGCTGGCTGCGCACTCAAGTGGATGACCTACTTCCACAAGCAGCTGTGCTAATGGCCTCAGCTTTGCCGTGGGATGACTAGCCTCGTCGGGCATCTGAAGGGGTTTTTCAATGCCTCAGTTTGAACCTGACTGATGGCTCCTCGTGTTGTCGCAGCTTTGCTTCATGACCAAACAGTGTTTTCACAGTGCCTCGGAATCGGATCCTCATCGGGTGACCTTTTCAATTCGACGTTCAATTATTCAGGCATGTTGTTTATTTCTGTGTATCTTGAATTTTCTGTTAATGCGTTGCTTGTGCTTTCTGATAAATAGAAAGATGGAGAGAGAAATAAATCAATCGATAGATAAATGAATCAATAGATAGATAGATAAAAAAATAGATACATAGAGAGATAGATAGATAGATACATACATAAATAGATAGATACATAGATGGATAGATAGATAGATAGATACATAGATAGATAGATAGATAGATAGATAGATACAAAGATAGATAGATAGATAGATCCCTTTGAAGAATTGAACTTTGTTCATCAAGCTTCTGTCCTTCAACCCTTCCTTCTTTTGAGCCTTCCCCTTTATTGTCGGAGCCTCCTTTCCTCTGATGCGTGAACCGACTGCTAGAAAAGCATTTTCGTTATGAGGACAAGAACAGGTTTGAAAGGCGGATGAGATTGGCACAAGGCAAGAAGACTAGTTGACGGCCTCCCTGCATGATACTCTCGTCCTTGGATCCTTCTTTTCCTGGTACGTGGTGCCATTCTACTCTGAAGATTCTCCTGTTTCAAAGTGTTAGTGGCACGGAGAATGAAATCATTCATCCAGCTCGGAAAATATCGGTTGAGCAAAGAAGATAGTGTCGAAGTTCACCCTTTTTTTTTGCTGGAAGGAAAGTTGTGTTTTCTAGCGAGTATCATCACTAGGTTCATTCTTGTGCAAATGTGTCCATGAAAACAATCAACAACCCAGGTACTACAGAGACAGACGCAGCCGACAGCACAGGGCTGGCCTCCAGCGTATACCCTGCAGCAAGAAAAAAAGATTAGCTGAAAGAAGACAGATGGACATTTGAAGACAGTAGCAACCAGAAATGCTCGTGGAGCGAGAGCCAGACAGCGCCGGTGTTGCTTGTGTCCGTGTGAAGGCTCAAGCGCGTGTGCAACAGAACAGTGGACTAACAGAAGCAGCACAAGTAGCACAACCACCCCAACAAGAGGACAGATTTGTAGGCACGAGCTTCCTCCATCAGGCTTATCTTGGCCCAACAGGCGCGGCAACAAAAAACTTGATGAAGTCAATTCCCTTTCTTTCAGCCAGGTTTCGATGGATCGACACACGTTGACGTCAGCTCTGGCCTGAGTCCTGCAGTAGTGTGTGAGGCCTCGGAAAACGAAAGGAAGAGACGAACCACACAGATGTTGACAAACTTTGGGTGCACGCATTTGTGCACGCATACCTCGTTCGCAGCCTTTTCCTGAGAGGTTTCGTGTAGTTTGTTTGTATGGCTGTTGGTTGGCCTCGCGCCGGTCAGGTACTTGTGTACTCCTCGTGGTCGCCGTGGTTTTTCCAAGGCGCGGTCTGCAGCAGGAGCAGCAAGAACAGACTCAGTAGCACACACGGCATCGAACGGAAAGAGGGAAAGACTGTTGCCAAGCATTCATTGTGGATGAGAGAAATGTAATGTTTTGCAGCTGTTTCAAGATATACGTATCTAGCATCTATAATAAGACATACTGACATAATTATTCATATATACACATTTGTGTGTTTGGGTCAAAATATTGTCTCTATATTTCTAGATTGCATATATGTACTAGATATACCGGCATGGCTTCATACCGTTGCAGACGGCAGAAGGTGAAAAAACGGAAGAAAGACAGGAAACAAAACAAAAAAGGAGATTGCCAAAAAAAACAATCCCCCCCAAAGGGGGAATTTTTGGTAGATACAAGGGAAACTCTCGCGAAATTTTTATTTTGCCTTTTCGGACCAACGGAGTTTTCGGCCTTCGATTTCGGCCTCGCCAGCGCGACGCGCCCCGCATGCGTGAAAATGGGAGCGAAACGCCTGGGTTTCGCACCTCGAAAATTTGGAAGCAACGATTTTGCCAGAAAGCATGTTAAATTGAAGCGCCGCAACCCGTAACTTATGACAAAAACGGCCGCAGAAATGTGAAGAAACAAGATTTTTTTCAACGATTTTTTTCGTGCAGAACGATCCTGCGCCAGCATGATTTTAGAGGCGAAACGCAAGGGTTGCAGAATAATGTTTCAAACCTCGGATCGCCAAAACCCCGCGAACGCAAGCCACACAACGCAAAAACAGCGAATGAGAGACTCGAGATCGTAGACACAGACCGCGCACGCGGAAAAAACCCTGAAAAAACCTCCTGTTTTGCATGTTAAATTGAAGCGCCGCAACCCGCAACTTATGACAAAAACGGCCGCAGAAATGTGAAGAAACAAGATTTTTTTCCACGATTTTTTTCGTGGAGGACGATCCTGCGCCGGCATGATTTTAGAGGCACAAATTTTGGTGCTGTGAACTGAACCATGAAAATTGTAATGTGAATCAGGTCATGAGGTAATCATGCTTCGATGTGGATGCAGAAAACCGAGCAATCGCAAAATATGCAGAAATTGCAAAACACACAATAGCTGCAGCCAGTCAGTGCCCAAGAAACAAAAAGAAGAAATGTTACCGCCAAACGGCACCCCGCTCAACCAGCTTACACGCTGGTCACAGGACCTGAACCCTGAAAGCAGGGTCAAGGCGCTCAGGTTTCTGTGTCGCACCCTGCTGGCGGAGCGACAGCGCTGGCGCGAAAAGGCGGGGGGGAAAGCCATGTGACATGTAGCTGCACACTGCAAAACGAGCCAGGACCTGGGCACTACGCTCCTGCAGTGGCTGGCGGTAGTGCTGGCGCTGCCAAGAAAGGAGCCACTGGCTCAGAGATGCAAGCAAAGAACCAGGCAATGTAACTTTTTGCAACAAATTAAATGGGTCATGGACATTTCATGGGCGTAAGGCGACGTCCTCTTCATGACGCGTTCCACGCATCAAACTACCCAGGAGCAGCTCAAATATGAAAACGAACATACCAAATGACTGAATGGCGCGCAGGAGCTGGGCAAAAGAATTGCGCACGAGCGGTGTCGCTCTTCGCGGCACCGTTCCTGCATTCCGCCAGCAAACCCAGCACGGTCGGAGAGCTGCTGGAATGCGTCCCCTGGCTGCCGACAGTGCCGCAGCGGTTAAGATCGATCATCTTCAGCTTTTAGGGGTCGCTGTTTCTGAGGCGCTGATGTACGGCGAAGGGCAGGAGGGAGAAGATGCCGGTGAAGTTACTCAGAGTATGCACCAGGTGCTCTACAGCCTCAACCTAGTGAGCTGTGCCTTGGATGCATGTAGAGACACAACAGCACGGTCTGCCTCTCACCTCTGCTGTCTGTTCCCCTGCAGACCTCGTGGCCGAAGTGCCCTGCAACTGCAGCTGGACTGAGCTGCTCGAGGCGATGGACAACTAGGGAACAGTCCAGCTCATACCCGCAGACAGCCTCGCAGAGGGTACGGACACACAGAAGCAGACAAGTCGTTAACCATGGCGTAGGGGTCGTAGATGCCATCGGCAAAACACTAGAAAGGTGTAATGGTTACCCCAGCAAAATATTTGGCGGTATATAAACCATTATATAACTGTTATAAACCATCTAAACCATTATAAACTAGTACAAGTAGTTGTTCCCCGCAACCCCCTGGTTCGCCCAGAGACAAAATGCCACTCTGCAATGGAGGACGTTGTGCAAAGTCAAGATGGCTTAGAGAAGTTGCGAAACTACTGTCAATACCCAGTGATTTGTGGTTTAGGACTTTAGGCTTTAGGGTTTAAGGTTTTGGGGTTTATGGTTTTAGGGTTTAGGGTTTTAGGTTTTAGGGTTTAGGGTTTTTGGTTTGTTGTTTAGGTTTATAAATCTAGAAGCTCAAAAACCGCGGCTCTGCGCAGGAATTTGAACGTAGGGAAACGTACCCGTCGGCCCCGGGCAAACCTAGGGGTTGCAGCGTAGTTGTTTAATCACTGTCATTTCCATGGCGCATATCCACGGCGTATCTCGTTGACACCACCGATCTGGCGGGTCCAGGCCGCGAGATCTCGGACGCGTGGCTGGAAGAGCTTCGGTCGGGCGGTACGGAGAGCCTGAGGGCACCGCATGCGCGGGTGGAGAAGGACGGCGAGGGTCGAAGGATGGGGGGGTCACCAGGTGGTCACCAGGTGGTCACCAGGTGGTCACCAGGTGGTCATGGGGTCATGGTTAGCAATGATGGGGTCATGGATCATGGTGAGGGTGGTCATGAGTCATGGTTAGCAACGATGATTGGTAGATGGTGGCGGAATTCTGAAAAAAATGGTTGGTGATCTACAATGATTCAGAAGTGATGAATAGTGGTGAATTGGGGCTTAGCGGTAATGGAAAGAATGGTTCTATGTTCGATGAGGGCTAATGATGCTTGTTTGTGATGGACGACAATGATTACATAATCATGGTTAAAAGTGGGTTGTAATGATTATGGACGATGAATTGTAGCCCTGGCTGTAACCGGGAACTTTGTGTGAAATCATGTGGGTCATCCCAATGATTACCATAAGCCAGCTACGGAAGTTAGTGGGATGATCATCCAAGAAAGCTGAATGATGATTGCTAACAGAGGCCAATTGGATGACTTTAATCAAAAACCAACTTTTCACCCAGCTGGGTATGGTTTAATGCCTCAGGTGAACGTCACAAGACTTAGAGCATTTATCATGACAGGTTGATGAAAATCTGTATCGACCAACCAGCCAGTTATTGACACTGCTCCTTCTTGGTAGCTCGGCTCTTTTCTGTTCCGCTTCACAGGCCGTCACCCTCACGTCGCAAGCAAACTGCACAGGCAGCTGTGGGAAAATTGGACCCTGGTAGATTGGAGGATTGGAGCATCATGATTTCCTGCTTGTGTAAAAAGAATCTGGTATAGAAGGGAAGGTACGTATTCTTGTTGCAGGTGAGCGCCGGGGGCGACTAGAAGGGTTGTTTGAACAGCATCTTCACTTAAGCATCCACTGCTGGTCAGTTCAGGTCACGGAGTGTACACTCCTAAATCAGATGGAGAAGTTGCAAGATGCAGATTTGTTCAGTCTGTTGACTCAATCTACTCGGCAAATGCTTTTGTAGGTGACAACTGCATCTTGCTGGGCACGAGCCGTGGCCGTTTGGTCCGTTTGGGGACAACTTCTTCAAGTAAGTTGGCACCTGTGACCCTTGGCGAAGCTGTTGGAGTGTTGGGGTAGAGATGGTTTTGGAGCAACCGGATCCGTCTTGCGATGGCCATACCTAAACAAAGAGCTCTGTCAAGGATGATGAGCTTATAATGGTTCCAAGCTGACCCCTGTTTGGGATAGCTACGTCGATAACAGGATCACCAGGATCACTTGGGTTTCCCAGTCGCAGAGAATGCCCTCCATGTTGGGGTTCTCCGAGGCAAGCAGTTCTGGATCGTGACCCTCAGGAGTCAGAGTATTGGGAGCCAGGCTTCGGGATGCTGAATGGCCACGGCTATGAATCCATGCAACTCTTTTGAAGAATATGTACATATAACATATGTAACATATTTATGCTTGTATATATATATATATTTCTTTATATTTGCATGTGCACGGTCTTGCACAGGCTCAGTGCGCGCGGTGGGCAAAGATCACCTCGGAGTCCTTGCGCAGAATGGGACCAGGCTCCAAGGGTGGACATGGCAATCATTCCAGGCACTGCCAAGGCACTCCCAAGGCACTCCCAACACCCCAAAACGACCAGAATTCTCAAACTGTGAACTGTGGCTCATGATGAATGGCCATGAATGATTGTTGAGGTTCATGAGAAGAATATTTGTTGGCATGTGAAGGAATCCAGCCATTTTGCGAAGAAAGCCACACTCAGGTGGGGTTGTCGATGAGGTTTTGTTCATCGCCGGGGCAACGTGAGCAAATGTCATTTTTGATCTTCTATTACCCAAGCAGGGTTGTTGATTTGTGCCATGGTTTTGTGGTCCGTTAGTTTTTTGCATGATTGATGTCTACTTTCCTACCTTAACTCCGCTTGAGATCGTTGACTACATCAGTTTTGTACTTGAGACCACAAACTCTTGATTGCTGTGCTCTGGTACCACCATCAGCCATCACGAGTGACTCAACCGACAGTGCACACACACATACACATACGTACATATACTCATCACTCATGTATATACGTATACATGTATGTGCTAGATATAAACAGTCATTCGTTTCTGATGAGTTTTCCAGTGTCTTTGACGCACCTTGCAGGGTTGGGAGCGGAGCCAGGCTTCACATCCATGGGAACGACGGTCGCCTGACCGGCCACCTGGTGCTTTCAGAAGCAGCTCAGGGCTTTTGTGCCAGCGGAAAACATCTCTACTTCATGGTGTCTTGGAAAGCAATGGAGTGAAACAGAACATGGCTATCCCAGTGGCTGGAACTCGGTCTGTTGATCATTGTTGAGGTGCTTCAGGGGTAGAACCCCCGTGGTGTTCGTTCAGACTTATGAAATGATTGATTCTGATCGAACCAATCAATCCCGGGTGGCTTGGAGACAGTTGGTGATTGCCGGGCCATCATTTGGCTTGCACTTTCACTGCAAGAGAAACCAGCAGTAATCAGGAAAGTGAAACCAGGAAGTCCATTGTTCGTCTATCACTTTCAGCACCAGAGAAAACACCATGGTTAACCATGCTTTTTCTTGAATGATGACTAGCTTCCCTCGTCATGACTGACAGCTTCCGTTGCGAGTGCCAGGAGATGGGACCCAGCCCCAAGATTTGGCGGCTCCGCCTGCCACAGATGAGTCACCTTTAAGGAGACCGCGGCGGCACGCGATGGATAGGGCCCGGTGCCTTGCTGGTTACCTCAGAAACAGCTCCACAGTCCATCTTGTGAAGAGACTCGTTTCGCCCGTGGTATGTATTGATGTATATTTATGATGTACACAGAAGTCATACATACATGTGCACATGAATCATGAATATCTATTTTTATACATACGCACATGCGGATGTACACATGTATACACGACATACATGGACATACATGGACAGAAACGCGTTTTACGCACAGTTTTTCAAGTCTTTTTTTGAAAGTCCCAGTTTTTGCAAACGGAGTCCTTCTCCATGACCAGTGTAGGAGCCGGCGCACTCAACCTGGTGCTCTGCAAAGTTCTGAACTGCGGAGTGTTGGGAAGTTCTGAAACTTAGCACTGCTTGAGTTCTGAAGTGAAATTTGGTAGTAAGTGAACTTTGGCACTTTGGAATCGTCTGGTTCTGCCTGTCCGTTTTTCTTGTTTGGCTCGGCAGACCTTTGATTAATGAGCAAGCGAGAAGTTCCCACTGCGCGTGGGACATGTTGAAGCTTTTTCAATAGAAGCACAAGATGAAAGAGAAGATGAGAATAGCCCTCCTGCTGTTTTGCAATGATTTGCTCAATTTCTTTTGTGTAGCGCATTCCATGTCCATGGAGGACAAATGATTGCATCGCTCAATATGTGATGCAAAATAATGTTCCTCAGAAGCCAAGACCCAGAAGCAACGAAAAAGTTGGAGATACTCCCCATACGAAACATAATCCCTTGTGCTAGACAACAAAACTCCAAGCAGCGCACCATGCTTAAAACTGGTTATGGGAAAGCTATTCATTGCTGCCGTCTCCATTCAGCCTTTGGGGAGGAAGGGAATGAAATGGAATGAATCTCACAAAGTCCTTGGGTGTTCCCCATGTCTCCATGTCTTTGGACATGGCTGAAATGCATCTGGGATTCGCTTGGACCACTTGCCCTTTTTTTTGGGCACACGATGAGCGACGACGCTGTGGTCTTGTGAAAAGTTAGCAGCGCGCAGGTTGCCGTTCTGGCCAGCTGCTCATTGGTTGAACAGAGGGTATCTAAAGGATCCGCATGTCATTTTTTGAGTGCCTCTGAATCAAAGAGGACCCTTGGCAAAACCATTCGTCAAAGGGGATTGTCATCCAATGTGAGAAGGCACAGATCTTGATCACCAGCTATGTGTGGTGCTTCGATACTCGGAAAGAACCACTGGAATGATTCTGGATCAAATTCCATGTGTATTAACTATGATATAGTTTTTGGACAACTTGGGAGGTGAAGACCAGCCTTGTTCGTTTGCTCCATTTCCTAGTTTGCAGTGGATTTTTTCCTGATCATTAGATATGGGCAAGACTCGGCATTGCTCTTTATGTTGGGGGTCCGGCCAGGGATGGTGGCCCTGGAAGCTGTATGCAAGCACTTCGGCAACGAAGTGCACCCAGAGTCGGAGTGGATCTACATGCAGAAGGAGAGACCTTTCGACAAGTTCCCGATTTTGATCTGGGATGAAGGCAACGCAACCAGCATGGCAAGAGCATGGAACACTCTGCTTTCCGAAGCATCGAACGGTACATTTCCAGGTGTTTCATCAAAGATCACCTGTTCTGTTCCATCCTGTTCCCTATAAGAGCATCAGCTTGTCAACCATGGTGTGTAGCTGACGGGTGACCACCAGTCAAAGCTGCCCTGGTCACGAAATGACGAAGCACTTCACAAGCTTTCGGCGCTTCTTCCCGGTTCTGCAGCGGTTTCCCCTGTATTGATCATGGATAAGGAGCAACCATACTGGTTTGTCCATGCGCGCTGTATCCCCAATGATGATGATGATGATGATGATGATGATGATGATGATGATGATGATGATGATGATGATGATGATGACGAGGAAGATGATGTCCCCAATCACACATCATGTGTCATTTTGGTGGTTTTGGGGGTACTTCCGAATAGTTTTATTTTACTTTTGGATGTTTATCGACGGTCTTTGCTATGTATTGTTCATATTATTCTTGTTAGTTTGATTAATGAATAGTAAAACCCATGGATAAACCACTATCACGTATCTGCTGAGATTCAGTACTCATAATTTAGTCTCTTTTGACCACTTTTTCAACCACTCTTTGAGGGCAATTCAACACGCAAGCGCTGCTCTCGAGGAGCGCGACTTTTTCATGCACATGCAGCTCTCCAGTGGCTTCTCCGAGCCCCTTCCGAAGGCGGCCGCCCTCCTTGTGGTTCTAAGAGGTGCCCTCCCTATGTCAGCAAGAGGTACCAGGTACGGCTGGGTGCGACATTGAAAGCAGCAAGACTTGTTGGTTTGATCAAGAGACAAATGGCGTTGAGATTGATCACGAAAGCTGCGTCGAGCAGCTCGAGTTTGGGTAGCCTTAGCTAGTTCTTACTTCTTGGGGGTTCGGGGGGACGGTCAGCGGGCGAACAACGTGAATCTCACGCAACCCCTCCCCCCCCGCGCATTGAACAACCTGGGCTCGATTCTCCCAAGGGCCTTGGTTGAGAACCATTCAAAGCACACAGATTTTTAGGGTTTCGCATTGCCCCGCTGCACTGCTTTGAGTGCACTCCCGAGGAAAAAGTCATTCGCTTGCCTGGGATCTTTCTTACGACCCCCTTACCACTTCACAACTTCTTCTGCCTCTTCCTGCCCTCTCTTTTCCATCATACCTTTCCGCCCCCGCAGCTTTCGTTCACCCCCCTGGCTCTCAAGTTCCTTACATTTCAGAGGGCAGGGTCAAACACCAGATCCAACTGTTTGTTTGTTTGGGGATGACCTGCAAGTGTGGGGTGGGTTTTTGCTCTTCGGCCAGTTTAAATGTTTTTGAATCTACTTAATCCACATATACATATATATATATATATATATATATGAAATGTATATATATATATATACAAATTTATGTAAATACATAGATAGATAGATGGATAGATAGATGGATAGATACATAGATAGATAGATGGATAGATAGATAGATAGATAGACATCCGCACAATTGTAGCTGGACTTTAAACAATAATCAATCCGATTCCAAGCTTCCGCGTCTTGACCAAAGTGTTATCCATGGGAAGCCCGGAAACACGACCAACCAGTAGAAACAATTCTCAAAAACTTTCTTCGAAACTGCTCAGATGGCGAAGGTCCCAACTGCTAAAGAACTTCATTGCAGTTGTCTCCACTTGGACGGCTGGGATCATGGTCCCCACATGTTCCAACTGGCGACCGGCGACCTCCAGGGCCCAAGGCCCCAGAGGGGCCCAGTGTCAGGCGGAGATTCCGGAGCACAACACCAAGAGCTTGGGCGTCATCACCTCCCCTGCCACGGCCAACGCGCCTTGGATGCCTTGGCACATGGAGGAAGCTTCCGTTGAACAGATAGAGCAGTGGAGCAATGCTGGTGAATGAACTTGATGATAGAAATTGATGATACTTGGTGGTGGTTAATGTCGAACCAACTCAAATCATCTAAATAGGTGGGTGTACCAGCACAGTGGATCAACCAGGGAAGCCAGATATGTGGTGGATGCACTCAATTCATTTTTGTGAGACACAAAGCAGTAAAGATAGGAATGGGTCATTGAATCCGCAGCGGTGAGCAAGGTATTCCCCCTATTTCTGATTGTTTTTGCGGGGTTTCTGATGTCCCAGCCGACGCAGGCTTTGTCCATCAACCGTAGTAATAAGGACACACACACACACATCATTTATGGCATTCAAGGGTTCTTCGGAAGTTTATCAAAGGACAGGTCCATAGTCTGCTTGGGTTCCCCTTTTGCAAGAATTTCTTTGGGGATTGAGATTGTATCCTCTTCAACACGCAAATTCACATCATGTGTTGCATTTAATGCTATACTTTTTTTGGCTTTACCTGTTTCAACTGTACCAAATAACATTTTTTCTCCTTCAGCCATGCTCCCCTGGCTCGCCAGAGAGTCGGAAAATGTGGTTCTTGTTTTAGGAGGCCTGGTTTGGCCAGCGATTTCTCGCTGGCACCGGACAGTGTTGGCCTCGTGGCAAAGTCACATAGATTCTAGTTATACATGGAACCACATACGCTGGATGATTCCTTTAAATGGCTCAGCAATGGAACGCTGCCCAGATGCTGCTTTGCATGGCTTAAGCATCAGTTAAGAGAGCCAACAGCTGCAGGGCCAGGTGGTTGGACAACATAGTACGGTTGTAAGTTGTAAGGACACGGCGATTGATGGATTCCCAAATCTTGAAGGAGCGCGGTGCCCCCTTGATGGTTGATGCAGTTGTTCGAAGCTTGTTACACGATGTGGCTTTCAGTGGTCCAAGTGGCCTACCAATCCAACCACAATGTATGGGTATATTTTTCACGTGGTTTTAACATTCTACTTCTCTCATGAGGAAGTGGCCAGCACGCACTTCCGCCCTTGCATCATGAGGCACGCTTTGAACATCACCAACCACTCCTGTGGAAGAAGTTTCGGATCGATACCTCTATGCAGGTGGAACTCTGCAACACCGCTGTAGACCTGGGTCCAGTCATGGTCACGCTTGGGGATTTTCACAACGATCGTTGCCTGTTGAATTACCGGGTGAACCTGGTAGTTGAGCACTGGCAAATCTGTCGATTGCTTGGCGCTTTGTTTGTCGATACTTTACTTTGGACTTTGGCGGAGCAGCGTCAAGCCGAGCAGTCTTTTCGTCATGGAAGGGTTGCAAATTGCATTTCCAAAAGGAGCACTTCACCTCTTGCACCATGAAGGTCCTGGATGGTTTGAGGACAGGTTCTTTCAAAGCTACCTCTAATGAGTACATTAATTTTCTGGAACTCTGATTATCAGTTTTACTACTATTATCAATAAGTTTATTGTCAATATTCTTATTATTGATAATCTCTAATTTTCTTTAGGCTTCTGAATGCCTTGGGGCAACCTTGCCCACACAGGCGCAGCCGCGAAAGACCACTGTGGCAGTGGCCTTGCCGCCACAAGGCACTGTAGCCAAGGATCAGCGACGGTAGTGTTTTGGGTGCAGGTGAGTAGGGTAGGGCACTTGGTTCATGGTACTGTCTGGACCTCATAGGTCTCCACCCAGCCTCAAACAGCTTCCCATCTAGGCCCCACGGAAGGCCCTGAGCCGGCCGTCACCGCCTCAGCTGCGGGGCGAGATTGAGTGCATGTGGGGTCACATGTGGGTAGCACATGTTGGATGCTTTCGAGATTTTTCATTGTTTGGATTTGTTTGCTGATGTGTGCTCGGGATCTCAGACCAACTTGGCTTTGGAAGAGATGCCCATTCCAACAGCGACTTCGCCTGTGACTCCCAGGCAGGCATCTTGGCGGGTCCATGTGTGAAAATAGTTGTGGCAAATCACTAGTTCTGGGGGACGGCACAATAAAGCTACTGGACTGCGACTAGTGGCCGGCCACAAGTTTAGTCTTCTTCGGATCCTCGCGGCAATTCTGGGAAGCAAATGGACTGGCAACTCATCGGTGGTTCACAAAGCGGGACCGCGAAGTCTGAGGTTGTTGTAGGCACGCAGGAAGCCACCTAAGTGATTTGGGGTACTTAGCTCCACCAAAAACAGCATTTTGCAATGGTTCCGCAACATGCAAACCACGAAACTGACGCGTGTGCCAGCCCACCACCCAATCAATCAAGCAACTAACCAGCCAAACAACCAAACGATGAGAAACCAACCAGCCTAACCAGCCGACCTTTGAGCCGCGGGTTGAGTCAAATGACAGCCCAAACTTGAACCACCGAGTCCAGTTCGAAGGAATGTCACCTTTGTTGAATGGATCCTCTTTTGTAAACTTCCATTATTTTTGTTTGTGTGCGGGTCCTCTTTTGTATCGTCAGCCATGTCGTCTATGTTTTGCGGGTTGTTCCTCCATGATGTGTTGTTTGAGTACTGTCAACACCAGAATTCGTGACTGAGATGAACAGTGAGTGGGACATGCCTTTACCAGGCACCAAGGTTGCCACTCATCAATTCTTTCCCAGCGTTGCACTATTTCCCAAGCATTCAGGAGACCACGGCGTTTCTTCTCTCATGCTCGGGTGTGCTTTTTGTAGATTGACATGGGCAAGCGAATTCATGGCAAAATAGGCCTACCCTGGCAGCGAGCCATGACTAAGGGTTGATGATGGTAAAGATTGGGCCAATGATGGTGAATAGCAAGACTAGCAGTAATAGTAATAGTAGTAATGATAGAAATATAACAATGATAATAAAAACAACAATCATTAGAACAATAATAAGATGCCCAACCATATCATCTCTGAGTCGGCTGCAGGGCGGTGGCAGACTCTCCAGAGGAACAGTTTCGACGACGGCCTCGAATAATCCTCAGTTCGGTCCACCCAGCAGCGTTGGCTGAAGACATCACGAAGGTAAGTGGTGGTTACCCTGGGTGAAAGAACAGTTTGATTTTTGCATAGTTTTCCGACTACAAGTGGTGGTTCTCCGCATGGATGTTGGTTGAGGCTAGGATTGAGCAGAATGAATTAAGGGTCAATCTCAATCATGGTTGACCAACAGTAATTACTATAGGGATACAACCAATAAATAAGCAGGGAAAGCAGAGTTTGGCGCTTGTGACAAGGACGTCCAGCGCTTCAAATGGGCGCAGTTTCGACGTATGCACTCCTGTGTGGAAAATGCCGTGCAAACAGAAAATTAATGTTCAGAGGAGATAAAGAAACATGCTTTTCTAATTGTTAAAATTTAAGCCATTGGCTTAATTTCAGGAGACTCAACTTAGAGTTAATGGCCAATGTTGCTGAAGTAGGATATCGCGATGTATCAAGCCTACATATCTTTTTACAGATCTGCAGACTGGCGGCTGAGCCTCACCATCGGACTGGCGGACAACTGAGGTTCCAATTCCCGGGTCTTCCAAAATTGCAGCACTGAGGCGCGATTGAGTTTTGGAACCAATGTCTCCAATAAACTGAACATATGTAGAATCAAGTTGGGGAAGCAATCCATCTTTTCTGTGGTTTTGACCCTATTCTTGTAGTTTCTGCCGAGTTGATCAATGATACTCACCTAAAAGTCACACAATCAGCATAAACCCTGGGACTCCCGTTTAAGTAAGGGTCAGTCTTTGAACACAAGTAGCACCAGCTCCCGCAAGTGGATGCAGGTCACCATGAACGAACGCCGAGCAGTGAAAGAAGCGAAGTCGCAGGTTGGCAACGGCACTGGTGGATGTACGTCCCCGGTTTGATGGGTCCAGATGTACTGCGGGAACATCCCAAGCCACAGCACCTGGTGGCGGAGATTTCGAAAAGCCACAAATTTGGAATCTCATCCACGGGATGAAGGTGTTTTTTTTGCTTTTCGGCTTAGAGTTGATCTTTTTTTCCAAGTTGCCTGGCCCTCCAAGATGGATGCGATGCCAGGAGTTTCCCCTTCCCAGGATGGAGAAGCTTGGGGACACCTGCAAGTTATGATGGGGTATGCACTGTCATTCATTATCCTTCATGGGTTCTCTCACCATTGGTATGCTATTTTCCGTGACATCTTGTCAGACTGCGATCTTGTTGATTCAGCTTGCTGTGGGAGGTATCCCAAGGAAGTGCTGTGTGCGAACCCTTGGTGACGCCTCGTGATACTGGCCTGCGGCTCAGTCTGGCCTCGAAAATAGGAGCTTTTGCGTGAAGAAGATGAATGTGCGACGGGGGCACTTGATTTTAGGATGAGTAATGCAACTTATCAATGCTATTGGGAATTATCATTGAACCACTATTCGGTGTGCCTAGTGATTGGATAAGCCCAACATGATCATGTGAGAGCAATAATTAATGACTGCAGCAATACGTTGGGCAAGGAGCCTACAATGATGTTGATGATCTCGGATTTAATCTTGGGTTCAAGAAGATGCAAAAACACCAGCTGCAGGTAGCAATCTTGAATGGTTCAGGGTTTAAAATTTTGTGGTTTCAATGAACGATGTTGAACAGTGCTCATTTCGAAAAAAAGTCAAGTAAATGGCCGAAAAAGTACCAATTCCCACGGAAAAATGCCATAACGGCCCATGGCAAGTACTTCCGAGCAACTCCTTGGACTTGCGTTTCCGTTAATGGGTTGAGAACCGATTCGCTTCATGCAGCTTCGACCTTTGTCCATTCCTGATTTTGGAGATGTAAAAACCTGGGCACAGATTGGCACACGTCTTCTGCTGCGATCTTTGCAGAACCATGTTCCACCTGCTTAAACAGCGTTTGATATCTTGATAGTCCTTCTTAGCAGATTTGTTGTTGCAAGTGATGCTCTTGTAGTCGATCTTTTTGCCAGACTTTTATTCGCATCATTACTATGCTGTTCTCCCAATCACTGTATGATTCTCATGTTTGTTCTTTTCGGGCATTCTCCCACAACTATCACTGAAACCATCATGTATATATATATATATATACACAGCTATAGATGGTTTTTCTTTCAATATCATCTTAACTGTTCTACCGTAGATTTTGGCATAGTTCTGGTAATTGCACCCGAATCTGATCTGCTGTATTGCTGGCTTTTCATGCCAGTTTGATCTGAGGTATTGTTGGAGATCATCTCCCCATTTGATCGGGGATGTTGTTGGTTCTTCCATCCTGTTTTTATGACCCATTGTCAGCAGACACAATACTCTGATGGATTCTAATTCTATTGTGGACTATACCATTATCATACTGAATTATTTTTCATTGTGGCTGATACCATTGTGCCATCGTACCGTTTTACAGTACAATAGAAGCTGTATCAGCAGCCAACATACTACTCCACGATGGGAAAGCTACGATTGTAGCAGTATGAAGTCTGGATATGTATATTTATGCTATATATATATATATTTATTTAGATTAGGAGTATATATATATATATATATATATATGTATATATATATATACACATTCATTTACTTATTTATTCATTTATTTGTTCATTTATTTATTTATTCATTCATTTATTCATTTATTTATTTATCTATTTATTCTAGGTTAAACATGCAAACATCTATATAATATGCCATGGTCATCTCATTCTCCATTCCCATTTCCTCCCCCACGTTCCAGGTAGCCGCAGCGCGCCGCCTTCGCGCCACTTGCAGAAGGGTTTTGCCTCGTCAAAGAGTGTGATCAAAGACGTTCCGAGAGGCCCAAGTTGGGGATGTCAACAGCGCCGCTCTATGAATAGCGAAGGGCCCAAAAAGCCGTCAATTAACCAGCTAATCAACCAGCTCATCAACCACTATGAACACAAATCCACCATCTTATCTGTTTTTTCTCCTTTTTCTTGATAGGAACATAAGGAACCAAGATGAAGCAAGGTGGTAAGCCATCCCAAGATTCTGGAGTACTCTATAGTTTTTTTAAAGAAACACTCTGATGATTCATTTTGACCGAATCGAGTCGGAAGATTTTGCTTGTTTACGGCCCCTAAAATTTCGTGACCTGAAGGGTTTCTGCTTTCACGCATGAATTAGATAGCTCCATGTCCAAATCACCGAAACGCAACTGTACATTTTTAGCCACGCAAGATGGGACGCGGATGTGCCTGTTTCTATCTTCGGATACGGAAGCAGGTTCCTTATCATACCAATCACCACAAAAGTGTATGTTTTTGCATCAAATAGTCAGACGGTGGGAACGTGGCAACTTAGCCCGTAGCATGGGCTGCTCTGACCGACAGATTTTCACCATTGGATCATGGGGGATCTCTGGAGTAGCTGGGAGTTGCCGAGTTGCCTTGAGTCAAGGCTTTAGGTGCAATGAACTGCAACCATCAATTTTGGCCATTAACGTTTGCAGGGTATGAATCCCTATTCAACATCGCTAGGCATAGTCTGGACATTTCATGTCATCAATTCCTGGCCAGGTCATTTTTGGGTTTAGATCTTGATCAACCAATTGGTGGGAAAATGTCCTAGCACAGACTGTCCTGTGCACTCTTGGGCATGTTTACCAAGTGCACTGTTGCACTTGGCTGTAAACTTACAATTGCTAAAGGGCTAGTTTGATTCCAAGCAGTTTGATTTCAAGCGCCTTCCAGGCCTGGTGTACTCAAATTTGAGGACTTCCCATATCAGATCATATAATATAGCTTCCATATCCAGAAAGGCAATTGCACTTCTCAAAACTAGCTTCAAATGCTAAAGTAGCAAGACTTCGACATATGAAAACTCAACAGTTGCCTTGTTATCTTCTTGTTGCAAATGGTTTTCATCAAGGACACTGAGCATCTTTCAGCAGTGCAGGTACACCACCGCCGAAGTCACCATCTCCATCCAACCCTCCGCCTGGGCGCAGTAGTGCATCCCCTTCAGAGGTTGGGATTGACCGACCCAGGATTCTGCAGGAGTCTGGTGCGTTTGTTAAGTGAAGGTGTCAGGGTATGTCATGGTGGCGCGTCCATCCAGACGTAGCATTCTAAGTTGGAGCCATCATTTATCGTGCTGAGACACCCACCTATACATTGTATGAAATGGTGCAGCATTGGGTCGCTTGCAAGTAGTGGAGTTTGGTCAACCCTTGTGGCTTTCTGAACATCATCCACGTCATACTGATCATCCGTTTGAATGGGAAGACTTGTTCATCCGTTGTTGATGCCACGCTTGTTAGTTCTACGGTTGTCAGTTGTCAGTTACATTTTTGCTACTGTCTTTGGTCACCTCCCTATTTGTCTTGGCCCCTATGGCCACTACCTCATTCATCTGTAGCACCGGTGCAGCACCTTCTGCTGTTGCTGGTTTGCCTCCTATCGCTATCACTGCCTCCCTTTCATCATTTCATTTTAATAGCAATTCATAACAACATTGTTCAACATCACCCATCAACAAACACTGGCCAAGAGAATGGCATGAGACAGCTGGCATTTTTCCCGATCATTTCCCACGACTGAACGACAGGCGCCCGGCAGTCCTCGCTTTCCCACTGGCTTTCCGGTCACGCAGTTGGTTCCAGTGACTCCAGTGGCCCAGCTGCAGAACGGTGTCTTCCCCGGGAGATACCAAGCCTAGTAGCGGTGATGGTTGACAGTAGGTGACAATTATGAGAGCACTCACCAAATTGTCACTGTAGTTCACTATAGTTGACAATTGGCACTGCTGGTGGACGGTGCCAGAACGAACACCAAATCCGCAGTTCAATTCTATGCCTGAGAGTTTCGGAACTGGGCAGGCAACCGATCATGCGCATAATCAGTTGATTGTTTAATCAATTACCAAGAAGCAATGGCTGCAGATGACCATGGGTTACGAGGGTCCAATTGCAACATGTTGACTTGTTTCAGCGGATTTCACTGGATCTCCTACCTGGGGAAGACACGACTTGGTACGGGAGCTCTGGATCTCCAGATGATACCACTGAATACCCTAGATCCAGGTGCGCTCCACCATCCACTGGGTGCGCCTTGGGGTGTGTGGCTAGCGTCAGGAAAGGCTCAGGTGAGGTAACCCTCAACCATCATGAGACCATGTCATGAGGAAACCATTCTTATTGGAATCCGTTAGCTACTTCTGCCAGCCAGTACCACTAAGAATCGTTTTATTGACCACCAAGAAAACCACAACTCTTGAACTTTGCAGCTGATATGAAGCATAGCTTGCACAAGCCAGTCAGGAGACTGCCAAAATATATATCATTCTGAAATTCTGTGGCTGAGGTGGATTCACCTCGAAACCATCGACCACGGCGAGTGCTGAACAGTGGCTTGCTCAGTGGACATCCTAACAAGGAACAGGTGCCATTAACCATGCCCATCCATGGCCCAGATAGCATTTGTTATGTCATTAACCATTCACTGTTGGCCACTAGCCATTAAACATCTGCCATTGACCATGAAGCACTGACCCTTGACCACTGGTTTTACGCTTCACTATCAACCATTCATCCGCATTGGTTAGAGCTGCGCCAGCTCAAAGGTTGATCTCCATCTTGGGGGACCCATGATGACCAGCTCAACTGTTCACCTCATCGAGGCCAACAAAGCTGTAGAAGTCGCACTGAAACGGACGAAGGGAGTTTGAGCGTGGACAGCCGAATGTTGCAGAGCAGTAGCCGCCAGAGTTGAGACTTGTGCCTTGTGCCTCCCCGAAGGGGAAGGCGAAGCCCCAGGGCCTCGCTGTTGTGATCATCGTTGCGAATAGGTTGCTGTTGTCATCGGTGAGATGAGAAACAACCGTCATTGTTACTTCTCAGCGAGACTCTGGAGAACCCGTTGGCCAGTTGCTTGGGTGTTAAAAGAGGGGTGAGTCCTAAACACGATCACGATCATCAATGTTGCAGTTACTAGCTGTTTAAAGTTAGAGGACTGGTGCCTGCTTTGTAGCTTTGACCTTTTTATTTTGAATTTGCTTGGACGATGTCACACACACACAAACAGACACTAGATTTTGTTTCCCACCTCGCAACTGCATGAAAGTTCACTGCTGGATCTTACCCCTGAAACGACACAAACAAACGCTGATTTGGAGGTGGAACCCTTCAATTTGGGTTAATCATTTTGAGCTCCGGGATCAACTGGCTTGAACAATCTGGGGTCAGCATTACTGGCATCCAGCTGAGAACATCAATACTGATGAGGGTGAACAAATCCTGGCTGATGATTCTGACCCCTGGAGAGTGACATGTTTGTGGTGACCGAGTTGTACCTCATGAGATGACAATGACAGCTGCTGCGGATCCACGAGTCTTCCACGCAGGGGGATGACCCGCCATCATCGTCGGAGTGCACCCCGGAGGCATGTCGTGTCCCGCACCTTTAGAATTGACTTCAATTGACTTCAATTGACTTCAATTGACTTAATTGATCTTCATTGACTTAATTGACTTCCTGTTTTTGGATTTGAAGAAGTTTTCGTTGGCTCTTCTGCTGTCGTCGGATCTAGATCATCATGCATCCACAGCGAAGCATTGCAAAGCCAGCAAAGACTACCCTTACTGACGGACGCGCAATGTCATCCACTAGTAGTAGCTAAGCATTGTCATCCGCAAGTATCTATGGTGAACCATCATTTACCAGTATCAAGCATCATCATTGATTATTGATCACAGTCCACCATCATTGGGCATGATTCTTGACCATCAGCAATTATCGTTAAACTATTACTGGTAAATTCAACTAGCATTAACAACCATTAATCATCATTCATGATCATCAGCCATTGTGTAATTCATTAATCTGACTTAACATTATCATCATCATCATCATCATCATCATCATCATCATCATCATCATCATCGTCATCGTCATCGTCATCGTCATCGTCATCATCATCATCATCATCATCATCATCATCATCATCATCATCATCATCGTCGTCGTCATCGTCATCATCACCATTACTTGCCGTTTTTAGCCATTCACTACATTAATCATCATTCATCAAGTGAATCATATACCATCGCTTTACCACCAACTTGCCGTCAATTAAGCATCAAAGTACCGTACGTGAACCATAGATTTAACATATATTTACCATATATTTATTTACCATATGTTTACCAGATGAACCATAGATTTAACATATATATTTACCATATGTTTACCATATCTTTACCTATCAACTACCCATCATGATGATTTTCAAAGCACCATCGTTCCGCCTCGCCAGGTGGGGCAAAGCTTTTGGACCCGACGTGCTGAGGTGCCATCCGCGCCGGGTGCTGGGTTAACGGCGGTTAACGCAGCTGGGTGAACGAAGGTGGAGCTGATGGTGCTATGGGATGCTATTGGCACTACCAGCAAATCATAGCAACATAGCAACATAGGTACTACCAATAAATCATAGTTGCTATTGGTAGTTCTATGGGAAGGTAGGAATAGGGTGCTGTTACCAGATGGTGGAGCTGATTGATATACCAACTAGCAAAATTTATGCGGTAAACTAGCGACACCCGGTCTTTCTGAGCGAGTTTTGGCTGGGTTAGATTGACCGAATAGGAGCGGCTAGAGTGGGTTACCATCACATATCGATCGTCGAAGCCTCAATGGAACTGCTTGTCCTGGTGGGTTATCCCCAACATGGTGGGTTACCACCACAGCACATTACCCCAAGAGCTGTTGGGGCTGGGGGGCAAGGCCACCAGCTGATTGGGGAACCAGCCGTCCAGGTTCTTCTGGGCTCACAGGCGGGACGGGCACTGTCGGGATGCCATGATCTTGCCAGACACTAGGATGACTGTAAAGGTAGATCCAGGATGGATGGTAGATCCAGGATAGATGTTGAAAAGATATGTGCATGCCAAAATATGGCACGATGTGCAACGATGGGGTTTTGAATTATGCAACTTTATTCCATGAGTTGCCATGGGAGAATCCTTAACTCGGAGAACTTTCATCGTTTCGTTCTACTGGTTGGTGAATAGGCCCGTAATGGGGTTTGACTCTACCAGCCAATACCATACCAGCCAAGGCTGCCAACTACTCATCAGCGCCACACTGACACCACTTGATGAGCACCACGACAGGATCATTGCTGGCTGTTTGATTTACTGCTTAGCCTACCAGTTTTTATGGTGGAAGGAGTATCATGATTGGAAAAACCTCAATGACTCAGGTTGTTTTTTCACCAAGTTCTGGACAACTGGTAGTTGATGTTGACATGGTGAACCTGACATGGGTTGTTGACCTACTGTGGTAGTGAAACAGCTCCTGAACTATTTCTTTACAGGGTGTTGATGTGGCTCAATAGATGTTTTGACCCTGCTTCCGTTTGGATGTCGTCATCATGCATCCTTTCTCAAAAACCATGCCAATATTGGCATTTTGGCAGGGAAAGAATCGTTTTGAGGGTGCGCTTCCATTGACATCTCCCAGTGGATGGGAGAAGTGAAGAACCCGGGTGCTCAGGATGCCTTCAGCACAGACAGTGAAGACGAGTCTGATAAGGAGCAGCTCGCAGCTTGAAGATGACCCCAGGTTGGTGACACAGAAACAGACTCAGATGGTGGTTAGCCATGTTAAGCCCATGTGTGAAGCTGGTTGATGATTGAAGCACTTCGTAAGCTCACGATGGTTGCCGCAGGATTACGAGCCAAAAGTTGTGGGTCCAGTTTTGTCCACTGAATTCCATTCTGGGGTGCTGACTTGGATGGCGATTCCCAGATTCTCAACTTGACAAGGAGACACACTGCCAACATTAATCCTGCATGCTAGATGATATATGTGGCGATTAGTTGCATTATGTGGATTTGTCATGGCATATATGTATGTATATGTGTATACGTATATATATATATATATGTATACGTATATGATAATTTATACCCCAGTACGATCTCAACATGAAGCCCTGTTTCTTGATGTACAGGTGCACCAGCCTGGTATGTCAATGTCACAACTACTGCACATCTTGAACCCTTTAGTTGTTTCTCCCTCCGCTCTTCAATTCTAGGAAGTGAGTGTAGGCCAGTGTGACATTTGGGACGCTGTTGAGTCGATTGTTGGGAGATGCAGCTGTCATAATCGGCTTGGATTGGCTATGTTTCTTCAATCCCATTGAAGACCCACCAATGGTGGCCATGGTTGATGGTCGATCGGTTGATCTATCACCAGTTTTTCTATGAGTACCAGATTGAGGTGACAAAATGCTACCTGGAATAGCTCAAACGTGATGCGCTTCCCCTAGCTGAACATCTTTGTTTTCTCAGGACGATGACCCACTGTCCCGGATGTGTCAACTGTTGTGAATCCGAATCGTAAAGGACAGGTGTATTAAGAAGGTTCTCATTCCCTTTGGAGGTCACAAGAGAGTGGATTTCTGTTTGGACAAGCGACATTTCCCAAAATAGCTTTGGCCCGATGATTAATCGCAGTAGTTGCCCACGTGGCCCACATGTGTAGAATCATAACTGTTGAAGGTCCAGGTAGGCTCCGAAACGCATCCCTTAGAGGGTTCATTGATTGACGCGCAGTTGCCATTCTCCAGTTGGCATTCGTCAACATGTTTATTGGGTGGGTTGGAACTGCGAAATGCAAGCACGCAGGATTCACCGCAATTCTGCTTGGCAGTGAGGCCCTGCATTCAACTCGCTGATTTGGGGCAGCTGTTTTTTTCATTTAACCTTATTCTTGCTAGTGTTGTTTTTGATGATGTTGTTGCTGTTTGTGTTCTTGTTCTTGTTCGTGTTCTTGTTCTTGTTGTTGTTGTTGCTGCTGCTGTTGATGATGTTTCTTTGTTGTCGTTTCCTGCTGTTTGTTGTTGTGGAGGTGCTGATGGTGCAGTGGTGGTCGTCGTCGTTGTCCTGCTCCATTTGTTCTTCAGGTTTGACGGATGCAATCCACGATTCCAGATGAGAGTTTTGCTGTCACTCCAACCATTGGGGAGAATTGGTTCTTGTTCATACTGCTTCCATCGCAGCAAACATTGTTCTGGTCACTTGAATCCGTAGTGCTCTTGTGCACACATGCATTACTCCCCTATCTGTCTACCGTAGCGTTTATCACCACCATTTGTGGACAAATCCATTGTATCATTGTCCATGTGGCTCACACCCTACGCTCTGATAGTCCAACTGCGTAGGCCTGCTGCTTTCGCTGCTACACTGGGTGCGGAACTTGCTGCTGTTTTCACTGGTCGACTTGGGGTCGATTTTTGGATGGGTCTGAGATTTAGAAAATGGCAAAAATCAAGGTCTGTTGAACCAGGTTCTTTTGTTATGAATAGGGGGTATGGATTGCCTAGCTTCGACTGGAACTTCTCAAGTGGAAAGTCTCAAGTCTCAATCTCAGCGATCCCACTGGCCTTTGTGCGACGAGGTGAAGAGCCCGAGGCTGGGAGAAAATGGGAGAAGAATCTGTTATGGGAATCCTTGGTGCATCGGCATTTGTTAGAAACATTGATGTTGCTTCACGTCGCCTCAGCAGACTCTTGTGATTTGAAAATGTCCCTTCAGGTGAAGTAGGATTCCCACCAGGCAGCTTTCCCGTTTGTAACTTGCAGAGCTTCAAGATGCGCGGCCCAACTGCACCAGCAACAGCAACGGCAGTATGGAAAGCGACCTCTAGATTGTTTCACTTGGCTTCCCGTTTTTTTCAAGAGGATTAAGGGGCTGAAAGTTTGCAGCGCTCGCCGAAGCAAGGTGAAACAGAAGGAGAAGAGGCGAGTTGAGTTGGTTGAGTTAACGGTCAAATGCTGGTAGACCCATGGAAGGTATGATAAGATAATGGAACGTTTAGGGAATGATTGCTGTAGGTAGTAGCTTGAGTTCTCAAGAATGCTTAGGTAATAATCTTTGGAAGGAACCTGCGAGTGATCGCATCCAACACCACATACCCCCCGGATATTTGATGATAAATCACCAGCATTCACCAGCTAGTTGCGGTTAAAGTGATGGTGGTTGAATCACGTGGATCTCCCATGCTATGTAGTTTATTATCCCTTATCATTAGCCAATTATCGCATGACTCAACTTTGATAAGCCAATTGGATCTAGGTGAGATCTAGGATTTATCTTATGATTCAGCATTTATAAGCCAATGAGATCTAGCATTGATCCTATAGGCAGCTCTCCCTCGGAGCGGCCGCTCTTCTACCAGTGGCTATCCAGGCGGAACGGCATGGCGGAAGCCCCCAATGTCATTGCTCCTTCAGCGATGTCAAAATGCCATGTCTTCTGCATGGCAACAGAAGGGCCGGGTATAACTTCTCGATTGCAGTGCGACACTGTCCACTCAATGCTTATGTTGGAATTTGGCAAGATGGTGCAACTTGACTTTAGCATGAGCAGAGCCCCAAACAAGCGCTGATTCTTTCGGTGCTGCTTCCTTCCAGGTAGGGGAAGTCCTTTCTTACTGTCCGTGAAGCCGCAATGCACCCCTGAACCGGTTCTTGGTCCTGTCCCATGCTTTGAAAGGTCATGGTGGCTTCGACAAGTCTCCATCCATCCTGGGGTGCGGACCTTACTGTGCTTCAGGCATCGGTGAATCCCAAGGCGAGTTGAGTCAATGCTACCAACTCATTGGGCACAGGGCAAATTTCACCAGCAAATCATGATAGGGAAAATTATGATAGGGCACATTTATAGGGCACATTTATAGGGCCTTTTATAGGGCACGTTTATAGGGCCTTTTATAGGGCACATTTATAGGGCATCAATATTTTCACCAGAAATTTCATAGGGCAAAGAAATGCAAAGAATGATTAATGATGGAGGAACCAGGGGTATAGTAGGCTGTTGACCCACAGCCATATCACCAAAAAGATCACCCACAAAAAACATTTGTCGGTGTGCAACCCTGGTCGAGTGAAAGTCTCTTGTGGATTGATTAAATGAATTGAATGAGATTGGGAAGCCGATTTTGATGCTGACCTCTTGCAACTGGGCTGCTCATGGGTGGAAGATTGAAGCTGCTCATGGGTAGCCGTCGCTGTCTCAGTAATAGTAGTGGTAGCATTCTCAAGTTGGATGACAAGAGTACTACTACTAGCAGCAGCAGCAGCAGCAGCAGTACTAGTAGTAGGTAGTAGGACTAGTAGTAGGTACTTAGTATGTAGTCATAGGGAATAGTGGGTGGTGGGAGTAGTAGCAGTAGTAGTAGTAGTAGTAGTAGTAGTAGTAGTAGTAGTAGTAGTAGTAGTAGTAGTAGTAGTCCTATTCCTGG
>VSDK01014320.1:23780-38139 GCA_009767595.1 Symbiodinium kawagutii | reverse complement strand
TGGTTGGTTTATGGTGGCTTTGTCACCTTTGCCTGTCATATTAGCACCTTGGTGCATGCTGTTCGTGCAGCTTGAAGGGCGAGGAGCAAACCGAAGGGTGACGCAGCACCATCCGGACCAGTGCATCCCAAGCGTTCAAGCAGTTGATGCCACTGTGCTACTGCTTCACACGCACATGTATATGTATACATATACTTATGCCATAAACACATATATACAATTTCCTCCTATCTAGAAAAGGGACATTTATGTACCAATCTACAGTAGATGTGCAAAGTGAATATCAATTCAGTCTCAACTGAGAGCACCACCTTGCAGTATAGGGACACCAGAATTTGGAATCTTCAGGATACAGCCAGGGCCCATAGTGATCAATCCTCTTTCCACCATGCCGGAGGTATCTAAGATGTCATCCACGTACTACTTAAGATCCCAATCCCCAAGTGAAACAGCGAAACAGGATCATCTTTAGATGTTCAGAAGTCCGCAGTTTTAGCGATCTCTTGTGTTTCTAAGATCCCATCGGTGCTCCATGGGATCCAGGTCCTCTTAAAGATTCATCAGCGCAGAGAGGATGCCAATCTGAGCTTCGAGGTGCGGGCACTGAGCCACCAGGATGATTTGGCAGTTTTGAAGCGATGGATTTGGCTATGGGTCAATATTAACCAACCAATAATGGAGGATAATGACCAAAAATGATAAGGGAAACAATGGTTAATGATAGGGGAACCAAGGGTACGGGGTTTTGACCCACAGCCATTTGACAGTTAAAACAAATCTGACCGAATTAGTTGAGCCCGTGGTTGAAATAAATCGAACATAGTTGAACTAATTCCAAGCCATTCCCACATGTTCCCACATGTTCCCACATGTTCCCACATGTTCCCACATATTCCCACACTGGCCAAATAGGAGAATCGAAGTGTTGAGCCTTTAAGCACCTCTTGCCTTGCCGCCCACAGGTATTCTAAGTAGTTTCTGTGCGGAGTGCGACATGTCATTCGCAGGTTTGGTCCTCTTCTGAGGGGAAACAGTGTGGCCGGCTCGCTTGCACGGTGACATGGGCGAAGTGCTGCAAAGTGTACCGCCAATAGGAGTGCATCAGTGGTCATTGATGTTTTTGCACCCGCACGAGGCTACTTTGACCATGTTTGGCTGATGTGTTCAGAACAGATGCACCTTTGCGCGCATTTTCTATCATCCAGTGGTGCTTGCCAGCGAGTGTAATGACTAATTACTTGTTCTTCGCCATCATTTTTCTGGGCCAATGTGTGTTCTTCCCAAGCTTAGTAAATTGATGAACTCTCACACGCATTGTGTGAAGCTTACAAGCAAGGTTCATGATGCATTGATATGAGACACCATACTTTGCTTGCACGTATATATTACATTCACTCGCCAATTTTCACTGTATAGATCCCTACATTTTCACCAGATTCGCGAAATTGTGCAGAAAAGTTGTGCTCGATCTCACTAAATGCAAAAAAAACACTAGATTGTCAGGACTCAATTCCTCCACATGTAACCAACCCTCCTTATATCTCAACAGATGCGTAGCTTTCTCTCGCTGGGCTCTGCAAGCTTGAGAGCAATTGAAATCGTTGACTCGCCTGCCTGGCCTGAAATGGAAGATGGTGATTCGCTGACTCAAAACACCACTTTGATGGTGACAAATGGAGTTGTTTAACGCATGAAAAACCCTTGCATAGCACCACTGGCCCTAAATGTTAAGGACCATGAGTTTAAAACCAGAATGCGAAAAACTCCCTACATACTGTAAATGACGTTCCCATAATTTTTCTTTTCTCTTTGACAGAACATAATTGTTCTGCTTGTCAGTGGCAACAGGACTGATCTATGTCATGCCGTGGTGCACATGTTCCGTTGGGTTGCTGGTGCTGCCGAGTGTTGGAGTGTCTACTAAGAGGACAGACTGTGTATCCGATACATTCGCAGCATTATCAGCCGCATTTGATTCTTGGGTCAGCGAAACTTGGGGGAATAGCTATCTAATACAGGTCGGCTTACAGCTGTAATCTCCAGCAAACATGGCCAAATCGATGCAAATCTAGCTGGAAACCTTTAACGGCAGAGTGTTGTTTGGAGGAGGGTTTACTACGATTGGTATACATATACAATCGTCCAGGGAAGTTGCAATATGAATCAGACAGCAACAGATCTGTGGAGAGTCCAACCCCCCAGGATCCACCTTTCCCAAAGACATGAGGACACTTTTGATGTTCAAAAACGGTGCGTGAAGTTGGGTAAGCATTTTCTCCCAGGAAGGTTGCGTCATGGTCAGCAATTCTTTGGCAAGGTAGGAATTTGTTGCGTTATTTTCAACAAGTCTTGCACAAAAACATTATGCCAGAGAATTGAAGCTGTTGCAGGAAGACCAGGAAGTGTTTCAAGACATGCGTGTTGAAGTTTGCCATTAAGCAAAGGTGGCTCTCGGTCGTGAGTAGGCAATCCTGGGTCAAGTGGGTCTTTTCGAGTTGAAAAAGACACATCCAAGGGTTGTTTTTTTCTATGGCAGAAGCCAGGGTACATGATCCTCAGCGACTAGCGATTCCCATCTCGTATATGGATTTTGGCTGTAGAAGGATATCTTTGCTGTTCCAACATTGGGAAAACGGAGTGGGTGCATGAACATCCCAGCATACATTCTAGTCTTTTCATTTTTGGGACGCTTGCGCCCAGATCCGTTTCAGTATCGCTTAGATGTGCCCCGCAAGAGAGGTGGATTGAGCTGGAAATTGTGAGCTGGAAATTGTGCGCTGTTACAAAATCAGCGCGGATGGGACTTGAACCGCACAACCAAAATTCATCGCGTAGCTGCAACCATTGAGCCATTCATTTTTGCTATGGAGTTGTGGCACAAATTTCCTCAGACCTGCAGACATCGCAGAAAACGTGGCACCACTTCGGCGACTTTGGCGAAACCTCGCGTGAAAACTGGACTGCGCTACGCAAGCGCCCCGAAAACCAGACGCGGCTCGGAGCCGAAAATGCGCGTAGGCGCGCATCATGGAGCCGATGCTGGGGAAACATTGGCAAGGTCGCGCTTGGTTCGCCAAACCAACGGTGAGCCAAGAAACTTTGGTTGATGGTTGGTTTAGTGAGGATTGAAATGCCGATCATGGGAACAGCCATGAGCCAAACAGGAAAACCAGTCCTGGTGTAATGTTACAACCTGTGGCGCCCGTGTTTGCTGCAGCTGTTTGTTGGGAAATTGCTCAAGTTGCCAGGATTCCCATGAACGTTTGTGCAACCACAGTGGCTTCATCGGTCAGAGAAGTTTTGGCGCGAAGGATTCGCGGAACGAACGCAGGGGTGAGGCAAACATGGCACCCTAGATTTTGTCTTGAGGGGCGTCCGAAGATGGGCAAAAAATGACTAATCTTGTTTATCTGTTACAAAAACGTAGAATATGCAAGAATATTTCGGCGCAAAAAGGTGATTCATCATGTTGGTTGAAAAATTCATTTCACTGTTGAAAGTAATTTGTTTGACAGACGCTAAGATGTGGAGAAGGTTCAATGGGGCCTTCATTGGTTGAAATGGATTATACTGATACTGATGCCTTGTCACGAACATATCAGGAGTGAAAACCTCGAACGTATCTAAACAGGCACGCGTTCCTCACATCCATGGGCACTCTAGTCAACAATGCGGTCGCAAAGTTTGGGCCATTTCTAAGTGTTGTTAGTTTCGCAAGTTTCGGGAATGCATATGGATAGTGTGTACGAGCGTTCAAAGTTTCATAGTCGCAATTCTGGCACGAACCAAATGGGAATTGATTGCCAACAGGAAACATCTTGGTGGTAAGTGCATGGCTCTCGGTCTCCATGATTCTATGGTTCACTGGCCTGCTGGAAATTTGTGTTATTTTGGTTATTTTGGTTGCCATACCGCCTCCAAACCACACTTTGCATTCTGACAGCTACCAAACACACAGCATGAGGAAAAATGAAATTACCACCACAGAGTTGCACCTTTCCCCCCACAAATGCCAATATTGGAGGGTTGCAGATGCCGGGACTGATGTGAAGGAGTCCATGGCTATCGTCATGCCTGGATGCGAACGAAGGTCGCAGCCTTTGGAACGCACGGAATGTAAGGATGTCTCCAAGGTTGACCCCGGAAGTTGTCACCAAATAGAGGCCGAGGGTTGCAATCAACAATGTATATTGTAGATTGTAGACATGTGTGTATAAGTAAAAATACATGATATATATATATATATATATAAATATTTGAAATAGTTGTAAATACGTAATTGTACATGTTTGTGCAACTGTACATGTGTACTTCGGCATATAATATCACCCACATTTTCGGCAAACATCTCAAAAACTGAATGCCAATCGTCTTGGTTCTGGGGGTGTGAACAGAAGCGAGGCACATGTCCGGAATTGAGAAAGTAAATTTTGTACACTGTCAATGGGTGTCTATAACTCTAGGGCGGTTGGTTTCTCTTTGGGGTCTGCCACAATGCGATATTCAGTTGGGCTTTTCATTTTGGAGACCCCTGTTTGGGCGGTTGGAAATTCTTGAGAAGATTCTGTTCTGGGCTGTCAGGGGGAGCCAGGATGTGCTGTCATAACCAGGACCCTCATTGCCATCCATCACCAGCACCGTCCATACCATCCGGTTGGTCGGTTCCCCCGTTGCTGCCAGCCAGCAGCGCCATTGCCTTCCAGGCTTCACTGTGAGCCATTCCTTGGGAGAGGACAGCTTTGAGGAGCCGTGCTGGTGGATGCTGGGGGATTCATGGTGAACGCCACGTGAATGGATGATGTTTCAGATGATGAATGATGGTCCAATGATGGTCCCATGATGGGTTAAGAAAATCATGGTTCATGATAGTCATGGTTCATGATTCTAGCAATCGTTCAGGATCAACATAATCACGATATGGTTAAACGATAGTGAGAGCAAATGGTTTTTCATTGACTCCTTGATGATGATAGGTAACGGTGGCCCATGACGAAAATTGGTAAGACCAAGTGGTTTGCTAGTGGTTTCTAATAGCATCATTGTACCCTACAACTCCCGACTCAACAACATCGCTAATCAGGGAAAATTACTCATGTCGACTAGGAATTCATGACTGTTGGGTGAAATCGTCCTGCTACTAAGCCCGTCCATATCACAAAAAGTTCGGTGATTGCTCCTCAACTTACTTTTTTCCCTCCAGAATGATGCCTATATTCGGCGAGTCGGATATCATGATTTTGCTCAGCCTTTGACCATGGCACCATTGGTGTTCTTGGTCACAGCCCCCCGAAGTAGCTTCTGCAGGCAGCTCTTGTTTGGTCACGAGTCGCACTGGAGCCATGTGAAAGGTCAAACACACACCCGACTCCGCAAGCTTTTTCCTGGAAGGGGTTGTACCGGAGTTGTACCACCTGGCATAGATGGAAAGGTATGAAAGGTTGACTTTTTCCTTTCACAACACAGGGATGATGGTGCCAGAGCTTTGGGCACTGCTCACCTGGTGGGTTGCACCACGGATGTGCAGCAACAGGAGGTTTTTGGTTTGGATCAGTTCGGGCACTCAGTTGTTGCATAGGTTGATTCCTGCTACAGTGACTTGTAGACATAAATCTATGCACACTGGTCCATACTTAGCCGTATCTATTCATATATCCGTATATACTCCTACATATCTGTGCATACGGTGAAGGGAAGCTGGTGAGGATGAGCTGTTTGTGGGCATCTTAGTGATCTTGATGCTGACTACTCAAATTGACAAGCACGAACCAGTGCATTAGCCAACCAGCCAAACGGATAGATTTGCCAGAGAGGGAATGGAGATGGAGCCCTTGACACATTGGCAATGAAGTTGCACTCCATAAAACCCTCGCAACAAGTGCACTCAGTAAGATACTTATCTTGCATCCCTATGTGGAGGGTCCAGGCCAGCCTCATGTTTTCCATGACTTTTCTGTCAGACATGTCAGACGTTGGGTTTCCTCTCCGGTCCCCTGTTCCCTGCTCAAAGCAAGCACTAAGACTATGAGAGAAGATACCTACTTAAATGACTCTGTGCAGTTCCATTTCTTGGTTCTGTATCTGTCAAAGCTGGTGCTTAAGCATACCAACCAGACACCGTGGCCTAGGGTGGTGACACATTCCCAGCAGTTTGCAGGCTCCCTTGTTTGGTAGCGGAATCTAGGGAACTTTCATTTTAGGGTCTACTGGTAGGAAAAGCTAAGATTTTGGAGAACGGACTCGGCTTGATTCAGCGCGGCCCTACCGTCATCATCGATCATACCAATTCAATCTAATGGCTGAGCCTGCTTCATCACCGACCAACATGTGTAAATATATATATATATTAACGTGAAGGTTGGCTATAGCTCTTTTCATGGTTGGTCTATGTTGCTCATATAGGTTCACTATTGCTGGCTGTCATCAGTGTATTCTTTGCAGTTGGTTGCATATCTCGGACGGTTCCATGGAGTGTCACAGCCATCAGCCAAGGCATGACGCGGTCAGTGGCAGTGTGCAGTGTCGAAAGCCCGGAGACCGAGCGCCCTGTGAAGTGTGGTAACAAGCATGTGTCATATCTGGCTATCAACCAGTACCAACCATGGTCAACCAATATTCACCATCATGAATCAGTCATTCGATCATAGCGTCACCGCTATTAGTTGGTCCCGGATGATCAGCCGTGATTTATATACCATGACCAGCCAATGGTTGTATGGGAGATGTCTGAGAAGTGCACAGCCAAGGGTCATCAATACAAACTTTCAAGAGCCGTGGTGGTACAACTTGGCCCTAATCCCCAAGACTGAACCCCCCCTATCCCCCCTGTTCCTCCGTAAAGGGGGTAGTGTAGACTCATAATTCTCAAGAAGGGTTTCTGACGGGATTTAGGGGCAAGGGACCCATAACTCCCTATGATGAGATGGTAGTTATCAATCATCATTGTCGGTGATTCGATAACTCCGATGAGAAACCGTTACCAATCATCATTGTTGAAGATTGTCGGTTATCGGCTACAATTTCGTTTTATATGATTGACAAGTGATTAGGATTCTGAGCCATACGCATCGATACACCATTGAGCATGGTCAACCTTAATTCAACCTTAACTCAACCATTACCTAACCATTGTCCAACAAGCATCGTACAGTATTAATCACGATTAAACATCATTCGCCATCTAGCTTATCCATCATTTTGCAATCACTTGATAATCATTTAGCCATGTTCAATTATCATTAAACATGATTATTATCATTATTATCTGGCATGAATAAATCACTAATCACATGATCATCACCGCTTCGTGTTCATCTCTCCGTGCACGCGGAGCATGCGAGGTTCGCCACGCGTAGCCTGGAGCTCACCATGCCTTCACGTGGTCCAGGACAGGCCAGGCGAGAGAGTGTCAAGGCACCAAACCTTCGAGAGATCAACGTGAGATTCAGCAGTTGATAAATCTCCAGTTTTCCCATAGAGATGACTGCTTGGTTTGTTCCTCATCATGACTGGTTAAAACTCATGGTAAAACTATCAGAGATCTATCATCATGGCCGGTTTGTTCCTCGACTGCGTTGGAGAAATCCAGAATAAGGACATAGAGAAACATAGAAGACCAATCCGAACAGAGCAAAGCACCAATATGTAGAGCATCTTCAGTACCCAAGTTCTCAGAATTTAGGGGAGTGAAGGGCTTGGAGGTGAAAACGGACTCAAGCCCATCCAGCAGTGTCGTTGTTCCTGTGTTCCAATTGATTCACTGAGTAGATGTTGGCTATTCGATTATCCCATTGTTGCTATTTTTCTTTTTCGCTTCTGGCACCAAGAAGTCAAGGCCAAGGCAAAACTCACCTGCAAATTTTGAAAGGCAGAGAGGCCTGTGTCTCGGCAGAGCCGCTCAGCTATGGTTGGCAGTCATATCCACAATAGTTGCTGAATAGTGTTTTCTTTTGGCAGTAGCTGAATATAGTAGTAAAAATGGTAGTTGTAAAAATAAGACAATAAGAATTTCTATTTTTACAACTACCAGAAGCTGAATAGGAACAAATGTTAGTTGTAAAAGTAACCCTCCAACAAATAGCCCAACACCAATCTCTAAGATGTTACACAGTGCCACAGGCTGGTTCATGTACTTACACGCACACACGCGTGATCACATATGTATTTACTTACAGTACGTAGATATGGACACAGTCTGATACTCCATCGCATCACCTGTTCTACATAAGTGCTGGGCGTTGAGCCTTTCGCCGGTGCTGCGCAGGACAGCATCTTCTGGCACCTGCGAGCCTGCTGCAATGTGACCAACTCAGTCGTTGAAGACTTGGGTGACTATGGCATGGTGGATGGTGGTCAACCAACACCAATGTGTTGGTTGTTGATCAATGGTGGTTGATAGCTCGTTTGAGAAAACAACAAGAACAACAGAGTTACAAGCAGGAATGATTTACTGACAGTGAGTTGTGTAGTTGGCTGCGCATAGAACACGGTGGTGTCTTGCATAGTTCTTACTGCTGCGTGTAGTCTGGACGGGCACTAAGGTGTGGAGTGGGGTGTGGCATGATGTCCTTTGGGATCGGTCTCTGCTGTCTCTTCGTTAGTTTTAGGTTCGTCTCGAACTGTTGACACGCTTCACAGGTCTCTTCGCATTGATAGCTTTAACAAGGCACTTGTTGCCAATCAAGCAACAGATGAATCATTGCCATCACGAGCACCAGGACCTTATTATTTTTGTTAGCGGAAAAAACATCAGCATCCTCAACATCATCCTCCTCACAAAACTGGACGACCATATTGACAACACAGTTGACAGACAATAACACCAAGCGACTGATCACAATGAAAGAAGAACGATGACCCTACCAGCAACATGGCTTCACCAAAACATGACCTTATCCGCATGAACCCACTCTGCGACAAAATCGTTTCGGCGATGTTTTCAGGCTACCGGAAACACCCAAAACCAACTCTTATTGGAACAGTCCGCTAGATCTTGAAAATGATTTTGCAAAAGACGCCATGTCTTTCCACTCAGCGCCTACCATGTAGTTTACCACTCTACAGTGGCTGTTCTTGGCTTCCCCCATTCCATGGTTTCAAACCGCGCCTATGGTCTACATGTGGAGTGCTACAACTAGGTATGTTGGTAAATAGGGGTACCTCCGATCATCATCAATCATCCAGGAAAATGATCATTACTTAGTGAAATTCTCAGTTCTGATCATTTCCCAACTAATCCATGCTTATTTTCCCACGATGATCATCAATTTGGGTCCACACCATGGACGGAACCCAACTGTTGCAACTTCATTTCGGCGGAGGTCTTGAGTTCAGCGCCCCAGTGGTTTGCGACTCAGCTACGCTGGTCATGCGAGTGATCTTGTCATGTTCCTCGGCAACCCTGGGTTCTCGTATGGTCTCTGTATCAGTGCAAGAGATTCCCTGGCAATTCAGCGGATTTTTACGAGTGAAAATGCAGGTTCCCTGACAAGCAAGTTTTTTTTGGGCCTGGTAGGAAAGAATGTTTGTTTACAGCCCCAAAACACAATGGCCATCAGATGGCATCAGTTTCTTCAGCTTCCATGATTTCTTGTCGGGCTGAGGGATCGATGTCAGTGAGAAGCGTGGTCTCAGCTGCTGGACTCGTGTCTCGGTTGCTGAGAATGGATGCAAGGCCGCCCAAGATCTATGATCATCCGTGGTTGTAAACACTATGAAAGGTACATGTCGACCATCATCGACCATCCTATCAAGTGCACTGGAGCCTTGAAACCGTGGGAAGACACACATTTGGTAGCGGAATTGTGGGCAGACCCAGCTGTTTTGAAACTGTGACATGGAGGTAGCACGCTTGCGCTTGGGCATTCTGTGCTTCTGCAATTACTCCCAAAGTCAGGATCATAGAATGCTTCAATTCTGTCTAATTACTCCCGAAGATCATGGTTGGGGCGAGGATTAGACAACTCTTGGGCCCCTCCTCTTTTGGTGAGTCCAAGATCTCAGTGGCGAGCTGCCAGGGTGGCCAGTGGCCAGCAGCACCGCCAGGCTGGAACCCAGCTCTTCACCATTCTGCTGTGGGCCTTCGTTTTGGGTCTCCGGGAAGTGCTCGAGGCCAGGGAAGTCTGTGTGGAACCTGCGGAGGTCTGCTCCCCTGCTCCCCTACCTGCCACCTGGCAACGGGGGTGAAAACTTCAAAGAGCGCGTGCTTTAACGTTCAGATCTCCTAAGATTTGTCCAGATATTGTACCCTTTACCCATCTTGACCTTAGCTGCTTGGCTCCAGACACAAACATTTCAGGCTTCTTGGTGCATGCTTTGATAGTGAACAGTTTCAAGCATTTTGGAAGCATCTGGGATATCTTGAGGTAAATCGGTAAATCGCTTGCCTTCGCTTACCATTGTTTCACCACCCTCGGGTTCTGCTTGGAGGCCTGTCGAGACATAGCTCTGGAACAGTTGGAACCTGCAACGGTGCCAGGGGGCTATGGGAATGGGCACGGATTCCATGGAGGGTCCATAGGGGTGGTGAATGATGGCCAATAAATGGTGAATGATGGCTGGTTTAGTTACTACAGTAAATGGTTCATGGATGGTCAACCATGGTCAATGCTGGTTGATGGTCAACCGCTAACGGTGGTTGCTCAAGGCGAATCGTGTTGGACGATGGTTCATGTCCCTGTGAACAAAGCTTTCGGTAGGCATGTTGTTGGGAACACTACCGGCTTCTGATAGCTTTTTGGTAATATACTTGATGAACTTTTTATGACTAGATAGCTTGATGAGCACTTTTGACGGTGAATATCCCGACCTTGGACTATACTCTTCAAGATCAGGATGTTTACCAGGGACAAACGGTCACATGCTGAAGCAGACTCTACAAATGATGGTTCCCCGCATTTGTTGATGGGAAAGCACCATTTGGTTCCTTCGTTCCTGTTCCGGTTGTTCATTCGTTTCATTTCCCTAAGTCTCTGGGTTCCACTCGGCGTTCCACTTGGGGCTTGTGAGGTGGACCAGGTGGACCAGGTGGACCTCCCAAATTGGTCGGCAGCCGTGGTTTCCACGCCTCGGCAGGTGGCGTTGGTTCTCGCAGTTGGACATGTCCAGCTCTGAGGGCGAAACAGCGTTGCCAAGTGCGTCAGTGGATGGCATCGTGTACCCATACACAGATGCATAGACAAATGATGATATGATTATGATGATGATGATGATGATGATGATGATGATGATGATGATGATGATGATGATGATGATGATGATGATGATGATATGACAATGATATGATTGAATGTATACATTCACATGCACTCTTTGACATGCGCATTCAGTAGTGTCTTTTCTATTGGGATGAGATGGGATGATGCTCGATTGACACACTGTTTCCTTCTGCGACATGGAAGCCGTGGCCTAGGCCATTGGTGATGACAACATGCTGCGGCAGGCATATTGGCAGGGTCCCTGGTTTGCTTGGATAATCATCAAACAAGCGGCGGTTCCTTGAGTCCTGGCACATTGCTTCGCACCTATGATTCTGCAGATGTAAATAATGATATTGATCATGTAACTTCAAAAAAAGTGTGTGTGCCCTCCGGGACCTAATCTCCTGCATCCGAGGTGCGTACGAGAATCCTTGTGCACAGCTGGAGTGCATCCCTCACCTTTGGGAATCCCTTCCAGTGCGGAAGAGCACCGAAGAATGTAGCGGGTCAAATGGATCTCTTGAGTCAAGATGAATTCACAGAAATCCAGTGACATCCAATCTGTATCGTCAGATTTCTTGGATGATCAAAGTGTGGATGTCGACCTCACCTTTCGACCTTTCAGCTGGGCGCTTCAGGTGCCACAAGATTGGCTCGATGCTTCTGGACCTGTCCGCTTGCTCAAAGGAGCGGGGACAACCAGGGGGCCGCTGCGGTGTAGTCGTAAGAGGGTCTACGATGGTGAGATGTTGCAACTTGGCCATTTTCAAGACATGGATCCCTTGTAGATTCAGTCACCAATGCTTTTCCACAAGCTGTTTGGAAATAGCCAGCATTATTCCACAAAGTTCATTCCGGCCACCAGTTTCAACAGGTTGAACACGGTGGGGTCGCATGCCAACTCTGCCGCACCCGTCCAGGAGGATACCTCGCGCATCGCTCCATCTGCAAGACGCCTTTGAAAGTGCTGTCCAAGGTGAAGATCGGTGACGATCATGAAGCGGTGATAAGAATGATTCATGAATGTTCATCGTGGTTCATAATGATTAGTCATGGTCAAGATGGTTATTTCTGGCTCGTGATAGTTCAACGATAATGGTTGATAGTCAATAGCTTGTTAGGAAGATTAGTGTAGTCAATAGAGTCCAGCAATTGCTAGTAACGATCAAAGGTAGCCACTCATTCATTCCCCCCAATACACTCCAGAAACCTTGGTTCAGAATCGTGAATTTATACGCTTGAGGGGGAGGAGAGGCAGGGATTACCAATTTGGTGGTTTCTCAAAATAGGGGTCCATAAAAATGGTTGATTCATTACTATAAATGACTAACAATGGATGTTTTGGGGTACCCCTATTTTGAGAAACACCCATTTGTTTGTGATCATTCAGCAACACTAGTTGGTACTGACTGGTCCAGGTTGAAAATGGTTGGCCAAGAATGGTACGTACAAGTGCGTTAAGCATGATTCATCATGAGCTGCTTGTAATGGCTGGGGAAGTCTGGTCACTGGATGGTTTGCCAGTGATGACTTGTAATATATATATATATACATACACAGTAAACAGCCATAAGTTTGCTGTGTCTCTGTCAGCCCACAACTTGAAAAAATGCTGTTGGCAGTTGATAAAGGAACTTGGCGACAGGTCAACGGTACTGCAAGCGGTTCTAGATGCTGCAGCTACCCCAGTGAAACGAACGCACGATGGTACGCACACACGCACAACAGGAAACACATGTGTGAGTCAGCTAATCCCAAATCCCAAAGTTCGGAACTTTGCGTTTGCGTTTGTTCCCATCTAATTTTGGACAGGATCCTCTCGATTTATCTTGCCACGGCGATGTCCTTGCAGGCCTTGTTGGAAGATGCGAGCCTCAAACAGCGCAAGTGGCTGACCTCAACCGATTGCTACACGCTCTGCCAGGCCTGGGGGCTGCCGCACAACCGTTGCATTCATGGCTTGCTGCAGACGGCAGCTTTCAGGACACATCTCTTGACATCTCCTTGATTTTTAGGAGATGTAACATATCAATTGAGTCTCTATTGAGACATCAGGAGATGTCAAGGGATGCTCACATAGGCTCGGTAGATTTACGCTTCTCCAATGTGCAGTTTCGGTTGCGAGGTGCACCGGAAGCGCTCAGAAGATGGAGGTTATCCGCTCCGCGGCTGCAATGATTGCTGGGGAGGACGTCGAAAAGCTGCTGGCTGTTGTGGGAACCCTACTTCTGCTGGATTCATTTGGATTTAGAGCGCTGGCCACGTGTCCCCTGGCTGAAGGGGTAGTTACGGGTGATCCGACTGTTACATGTCCAAAGTCAGCGACTTCTGAGGTTTAGTCCACCATGTTTATTGGTGCAATTAAGAAACCGGGTTGAACATTTATTGGTCCCTCCAATGGTGTTCCACTTCCAAGCTCGAGCCATAGGTTCTAAGTTCTTCTAGGCTCTTCTACGTTCCAATTAATAATTGAAGGCACTGCTTCACAGCAAACTCTGTGAAATTGGGTTTGACTCGCCCTCAGGCACGTCTATGAGTGTGGCAACCCGGTGTGCTTCTCTTCGCCCCGGGAGTGATGCCGATGGGCTGGTGGAAGCTTCCTTTGGACACTGCATGCTGTAAATATTTGCATGAATATGTATATATATATATATATAAGTGTAAATATAGATATAAATATTGATTCACACATACCTCTTGAACACAAACACATGAAAAAACACATAGATATACCCATGAATCTCAACATAAAAGTAAAGATAGGCACCCACACATGCACACACGCATCAAAAAATGCATACCGCTCATCAACACCCGCTATGGTCAACAGCTCCACGCCGGTGGGACGAGGCTTCGGTTGGACCATTCCGATGAAATCCTGATGTCGGCTCAAAGGCAACCGGCCAAGTGGACGAAAACCAGTGGCTTGTCGGGGTACTCCGATATCAGGAAAGACGCGCATGCATGCGTATGCATCTAAAGACCAACAAGACAAACAAAAATCCCATGTGCGCATATCCAACTTGGCATCAGTTTGTATAACCACAGCTGACATTGAGCACTGACGTTCCACCTGTCTTCATATCCCGGCAGATCCTTTAGTCTGTGAGTCATTTCCATGCACTCGGAGAATACGGTGACCCATTAAGCCAGTCGTTCAGCAG
>VSDK01014320.1:6850-22095 GCA_009767595.1 Symbiodinium kawagutii | reverse complement strand
GTGAACGTCATAGTTGGAAGTAATCCTAACCTTTCCGAATCTATTTTCATCTATCTATTTATATACCCATTTGCCTAGCTACCTATTTTCAATTTTATTCTGTTCAATTCTATTATCATTCTTACTCATACTCTTTTTCCCATTCATCATCTTCTTACTACTCTCACAATTGCAATTCTTAGTCTAGTCAAGTATATTCTATCTCTCTGTATTTGTACATGTACAGGGAGTAAGTACCATTCCGTAGGCGAACAACTGGAGCTGATACCATTGACATGCTGTGCACTGTGGGGGGTCCGCCTCCGGAAGGCATGGTTGTGCCGGGGATCACAAAGTTGATGTAGGCAACGGACCGCTTTTTTGGGGGGCTGATCCTGATTAAGGACCATTTTTGAGGCTGATTATGGATCCTGGTTCTTGGGGCTGATTGTTTTGAAGCTGGTTTTTGCAGCACCACTAATCACCGACAAGCGGACCATTGACTGTTGCCAGTGGAGAAGTCCACCCTTTTTTTCACTATTGATGACCGTCGTCCACCTTTGACTATCACTAGATAAGCATCATTAGTGATCACCAACATCAACAGGACTACTTGGGCTCTGTCATCCCCAACTTCTGGGGCACTCTCTTCACTCTCTACGATGCGGGGGCTGACGTGCGGTGCTGAGGATGAGGACAGTAGGTCGCCGTTCGCCCGAGTCTGCAGAGTGGTACTATTTCAGAAGGTAAGTAGATACATCCGCTGATATAAATAAAACAGAAAGAAATCATGTATAGATACAACTTGGATGATTGTGGCTTATGGCGGGCAACTGCTGTTCGATGGTTCATAGCTCAGCAAATCTAGTCAGGCGGTACCACTCTGCATGATCCACAATCATAACCTAAAGATGCGGAGAGGGTACTGCTGGGCTTCCACACATTGTTTGCTGATGGAAAAAAAGCAGAGGTTCAAGGGGGCACAGCCTGCTTGAAATCCCTCGGTTTGTTGATTGTCCAAATCCTCATTCTGCTAGCAGGCTTCATGATGTATGTGTTTGATTCCACCAGTCTATTGTGGAAATGTTCGAGTACACATTACGGTTGAAGGGATGTCACCAAAAGATTCGGTCACTGCTCAAGATAGGATTGTGATGTACACGTCTTTGCTACTCTGAGCTGTTCAGCCCGCCGTGGCTGTTTTCCTGACTGACACATGCATGTGCCCATACCCAACCACTCAACCGCAACATTTTTGATGCTTGGAATTCCACAAGCAACCGCTTGGGGTGCCCAGAAATGACACCCAACTGCTTCATGAACCCTTGTTGACCATTGCTAACCCTTCCAACCACTAGTTATATTTGTTGACGCTTCGGTTGAAGCCAGCGATTCGCTCAGATGGAAGCTTTGTCCAAAGATGCTGATTGGCTACAGGGTCTTCCCTTGAGGTGTCGCAGCCAGGGGCCAGTTTCGCATCTGTGGACGATGGGTGACGCGATAACCCTTGGGCTTTACTCAACTGATACTCCCCCAGTTGACGAATCGCCTTGGGGCTTTGGACTTGGCCGCAGGGTTTCTGGGTGAAAGTTCACCTGCTGATTTTGTGCTAAACAGGCTGTCATAAGCTATCCTTTTTCGTGGATGGCACCAGTGCTGTGGATAAGATACGATTCAATCTACTTCCCAATCAACCTTTCCACAAACTCTGGTACTGTATGGTAGGAGAACTTTGTATTCTTGCCCAGGGATCTGACACAAGTGAGGGATTACCTCACTGGGTGGTCTTTCCTTGCGAGGCCCAGAGAGGTTGTCCTGAAGATTGGCTACGAGACCAATGTCTTTGGGGATAGCCCCAGGCATTGAAAAGCGGTGGGTTCATGACCCGGCAGTGAATGTGGGTTGTGGGTTTGATTACTTTGATTCGTCAAAGACTCGCAATGTCCTCAACATTTCTCAACCATTGTTGGCTGTGCCACTCTCAGCCAGTACCATTAGTTTCAAACCATCCCTATGCCCAATCCCTTTTTCTTGATAAGTGGATGAACCAACAATCCAGCTTCCCACTTGCGGCTGAACTTCGATCAGTGGTACCTCTGATCAGCGGGACCCAGGTAACCAACACGCCATGGGTGTTGATAATCATAGCCACCAACTACAGTGGGTTGATTCTGAACCACCATGGGTTGAATATAGCGGGCACTGACATCCAGAACGACTGACAACATGGCTGTCTTAGCTTCAGGTTCTTCAGTTGAGCAGTGTCCAACCTCCCCTTGATCCGCTGGTTCAGGTTCAATTGTCTGGGAACCCATGATGGGACCACCTATTGACCAAGCGATAGAACTACAGCTCACAACCAGTAGGCACTGCTCAGTTAATTTCAATGCCTGGTTTGGAGCACTGGATTGCCACGATTCTGCGAGACATCATTGAGTTGGAACCGGCATCACTACCCGAATCCAAACTTGGCGACCCATGTCCAGCAGAAGCATCATCAACTCAGATCTCCCTCTGGTCATACCCCCCTGATTGGTCGATCATACTGGAGGAATCTGGAGGATAACCTGCTTGATGATTGGCCAGCTGGGTTGGATACTAAGACTGCTTGGACCGCCGCGTCAGGAAGGTCTCTGTTGACTTTGTACACAACAAAGAGAGGCAGTTTGTGACCAGTCGCTGGGGAAGAGCAACTGCAACCTTCATTGAGGTTCCCCACACTGAGCAGCGAAACTTAGCATGTCAATAAATGGATTTACCCCCAATGATCCCGAAGCAGTCATTGCTAAACCAAATTCACATGGAGATAAATCATTCATGGACATTCATGGACAACATCTATATGCATCGGCGTCTTATTTGGCAGTCATGAACCGGTGAACGGTTGTAGATTGTGTTTTCTCTTCTGTGCTCCGCAGTGTACGGTAGAACTAATCTGCCATAGCTGGCCTTGACAGATTCTGGATGCAACTCGTTGGCAATGTGCAAATGGGGCCGAGTCAAATACCTCCCGCAAGATTGCCATTGGAGGAGGCAATTTTGACAACATGATAACCACCAACCCATGGCAATAAAAAGCTTGGACCACCTGCGCCAGCGGATTCTTGAAAGGAGGATGGTATCTGAGATGTGATGAATTATGAGAATCCATTGCGGGATCCCTGATGCAATCTCTAGTGATGGTTCCGTACCAAGTCTCACCGAAACTGGGCCAGTGCACATCCACATGGCACCATTTCCAATGGTCACCTGAAGGTGCCACAGCCATGGTGTGGTAGCCATCGATGGGGACGCTTCAGGATGGGAGCCTGGGATTGTCATGACAGCTGTTTCATCTCCGACCACCGTTTCAGGCCGTCCATGGGAAACCTGAAGCCTCGTTGGGTGCGGTGCCCCAACTTGCAGTCTGCCATGGTAGGTGTGGCACCATAGGTGGAAGGGTGTGGCTCTGCAAGCAACACATGAGTTGCCAAACTGACTGGTTGCAAACAAGTCCAAACACACATTTGGATCATTTGGGTAGCGACTGAAACATACTGAAACCCAGTTGACTGTTGCTTGGTTTCATATTAAAAAAAGCACAGAGAAATTGCTTAACTCTCATACTCAAACCACTTACTTGACACATTTTTCCGCATTTCGGGAGTCCAAAGCTTTGAGTGATCAGAGATCCATGCGTGCGGCCAAGGACAAGAAGCTCAACTCGTATGCCCTGCCGTTTTTCGGGAGGGTGGGAGTCTTACACGGTGCCCGCTTTGATGTTCTCAGGTGGTAGGGTAACGTAACATCCAGCATTGCATCATTCCTTTGCCATGAGACTGCTATGGAGATATGAGTTTTCAATTTCCAAGATGAGGGGGTATCCAGAAATGGAAAGTACCTGACCAGCCCATGAAAGATCAGTTCTAGCGAAACAGTCACACGATTTCTGGACAACCTCAGACTTGCTGAGGTGAAAAAGGCCAGTGCCAAAAACTTTCAGCTGGTGGTAAATGGTGTCAGCTCCCCAGTGCTGAAAAGCCGAGGCCTCTTCTGGGGTCTCACAAGAGGATGACAGCCACAAGCAAAAACATGTACACATATCTATATATATATATACAGCAGAATATAGTTTGAGACTAATATGCTGTGTGCATTTGTGTATGTGCTTCGACCAGTATGCCTTTTTAGATAAACCCGTTTCATGTCTACCCATATGTACGCAGACATGCATTTACATATATATATATATATATACACTGTATGTGTATATATATAGATATATAACTACTAATATCACGACTATACATCATATATATAATATAATATATATTTTATATATATATAGAATAAATATGTACATACGATATAATAAACATAATATAATATAAGAAATATTTACATATATACATACATTTATCTATGAATACATAGACACGCCTGATATGCGCACAGACCTTTTTTAAATTACTTCTTGAGTTTTGGAGTGCTCCAAGGGAGAATCCCCTCGTAGGTTTATCTCATTGTTTTGAGGTTTCAAGGGATATCACGAAGTGCACGATCGTGAATGCTACCAGCATCGCCACTGAGGATCAAAACACCATCTTTCTGATGTTTGGGAAGATCTCAAAGGACCTGCCAAAACTGCAGCCAAACTGCAGACTTTGATCCTCCAAGAAGCAGAGAGAGAGAGAGGGAGAGATATCATATTTTGATAATAGCTAATAATAGAGAGTCATAGAGAATAAAAGAGTGAGAGAGAGAGGGTCGAGTTCATGTCTTTTAACGGCTATTGGGTACGGCTAGACATCTGGCCGAGATCCATTCGGTTCAATGAGGCATGTGCTCTCCTGCTATACGATCTAAAAGCATGCTGGCCCCTGACGTACATGAAAGATGCATTTGCTGAATGCTGGGCCAGTTCTCATCACGCTGACCCCAAATCCACAGCAATGGACCGCGTCTCATCTTACTGGAGGAGGACATACCTGATGCATCACCCAAGGTCACCTATGAGCATCATTCTTGGTACATTCCATGTTGCATGCCAGCTGAGCCCAAACTAGTTCTTGTTGCAAGACTCCCTGGAGCTACTTGATTCCAAGCCCAAATGACTCCCAAACCACCAGTTGCAACACTTGCGTACATCGTTACCAGACATGGCTGCTTATGCTGCTTTCCCAAGGGGAGCATTGACAGTAGGACAGTTGGGAGGGTCCCCCCATTCCAAGGTGCAGCTTGGGGCAGCTCCTGGCTGCGCGTCAGGACGTGTTCTGTTTGGACTTCCGGGGTCCCATCGCGCCACTGGAAGCCTTTGCCATTGCGCTGGCACCTCAGCGCCGCTATCGCAAGTTGGACTTCGAGAGGCAACTCAACATCTATGTACTCGTAATATACATATATATATATATGTGTATTTATATATATATATATATATATCTAAATATAAATACATATATATATATATATAATATGCATATATATATATAGATATAAATACATATATATATATATATTTAAGAATAAGATACTTGTAGATATATGTATATATATATAGATGTGTATATCTATATGTATATAAGATTGTAATAGATTGTATAAGTATATATGGTCCATACGGTATACAAGACACGTGGTGATTGAATAGTGAGTGAATGATAATGGTCGTGATGGTTCAGTGATTGGTTCTGGAAAGTATGGGGAGCAGTTGCTCAAAGTTGGCTGCGAAGTGTCGATGGGATTGAAACCCCGGCAACCGATGAAGCTCAGTGGCACTCCACCCATACGAAATGCCATGGGTGCACATGATCTATCCATTGTCAAACCACAACATGGGTTGGTTCTCCAACTTGTTTTGTTTCCTTAGTAACGACTTATTAACTTACTCGTTGGATGTAACGTACTCGTTGGATTATGTTGGATGTGTCACCTCCTTGCTGTTGACCCATCTGCCTGACGCCAGGACGGCTGCGTTAGCCAAGAAGCGAGCGGTGAGCTGACGGCAGCATGTGATTCCTAGGGCGGGTGAGCTGGCCATAGCTGGTCCATTCTTGGGGGCGATGTTGACCCTACCAGCACTGGCCTTCCCCAGCACTTAGCATAGATCTACTGCCGTTGGGATTGTCATCGATGAACTGGGAACTGCCGTGATGCCAGCTGGGTCTTCACCAACCTGCCATCGCATCCGAGTGGAACTCCAAAAGATGGGTCAAAGTTGCCCGGGAAAAGTGTTCCTTTGCAGTTTGTGGGAAGCTGTGAGTGCAGATATATTGGGGGTATCAGGGTCGTACCACGTGAGAGAATCATTGTAGGGAGTCCGAAACGCAGCTGGGCTAGCTTGAAAATAGGCTTGCGCATATGACAAGGCTGGTTTAAAGGCGGATGGAAATGGGAGTTTTCAATCAACAAGTTTGAGAGAAAGCTGTGAGGAAGTTGGGATTTAGACTTCATATACAGCTTGAGAAGGAATCTAAGCCCGACTGTAGACATCCGAGGAACTGATAGAATTGATGTTTATATCAAGTCATGCCCCTTTGCTCATGGGTTCTCCTTTCGTCCTTGATTCGCTCAATTTATCTAACCTTCACTCGCGGACGGAACCACTTGAAGGGGAACGGTTCCGAGTTCTTGACAACCTCAAAATGTTTTGGTCTCAAAAACTGGCCCATCCAAAAAATTTTATACAACCCCCCTCATGGTCACTGGTACCCAGCATGTCTCCCACCGCTCCACCGCAGATGTTGGTTCTGACAAACCTGCCCAGACTGCTCTTGTTGGAACCTGAGTGGATGTGACTGCTCAGTCGACTGCCGGCGCGCAGTTGAGCAATTACATACTTGAGATAGTGGTCATTGAGAAAACTGTGAAAGGTAAGAAGCAAGAAAGGCGTAACAAAACGACCAAATGGACTTTTGTCAAAGGGGCTAACTTTTTTTCTACCAGAAGGCAAGGCGATTTTTTACCAAATCAGGGAGCCTTGGCTAAAAGGATTTTTTTTTAACCAAAAGGATTAAAAATCAGAGACTCATTTTGTGGCGGTTGGCTTCCTATGTTGGGAGCCTCCGGGCGGGAGGCTGGACAGCAAGGGCCGACGCCTGGTGAAAGATGTCGATCTGCTAGGCCGTTTTGGGCAACGCCAGGGCAGAAGATTGCAGCGAAATGGCATGGTTTCCCATAGCTTTGCCTGGTGAATGATTGGCCAACCAATTACTGTAACAGGTATAATCATGATAATTACTAATTACGGTTATTGACGGTTACATTACAATAGGTATAACAGAATCCAAATGATTGTATTGCAATGGTTGTGACCATAAAGACATTCTAATTCTGATCGTAATCATGATCCTGATGATATTGGCCAGCCAATTCTTGGGCTAATGATGGACAAGGTTCAACACCGAGCAACACCGGCCAGTCGTCCAGAATAGTTTTGAAATGTCCATGGCTCTGTTGCCGCTTCAGTGAGCACACTTTATGTTTTAAAAGCCTCATGACACCAAGCATTCAGAAGTCATGTCATAAGGGGATTGGACAATACTAAACCTATTCCATTTTTGAAATAGTGACATTCCAGCACATCATTTATTTCACTCGCAGATGTTGAACAAATTGGAGGGATCTGACCGAGAATCATAAGCTGCTTTGCAGAGTAGCACACCAATGAAACTATCAAGGGTTGCGACGAAACAGAGTGCATTCACAGACACAGGTACATAACAACGCCAGCGTATGAATTTCCAAGTACTTGCAGCTTCAATAACCTAGATTTGTTGGCGTTGGAGCAAGGCAATGGCAAGTAGGACTTTACTTTTGATCCAGATTTCACTGCAAGGTCAAAACCACACAGTCAACATGTATATCGATACGGACGCGTACACAAATAAATGCACAACATTTGAAGGCTATCTTACATCCACTCAGGCAGTTCATCCGAGCAATAAACCAATTGCTAAAAATATTCTTGGGATCACTCAGGCAGTTCATCCAAGCAATAAACCAATTGTTAAAACTATTCTTGGGATTCGGAGTCCACCTTGTCAACACGGCCTTAGGTTTCAGGGGCCTCAAGTTGGACCACTTTCCATAGGATTCCCCCAGCCAGCATGACTACAGGTGGCGCGAGCTCACGCGTGAGCAGCATGTCGACTTGTGGGGATCCGAGCTCTGATGGTCAGGTCACTGCGGGGGATTGCTTCTTTCGGTTGGAGGACTAACTTGACTCAGTCATGACCACATCAAAAAGATTGGGATATAATTGGAATGAATGGGATATATGATATAACAAACAGTATTATATAGTATTCATAGATATGATTATATGTACATATTCATTCCCAGCATTTCTCATCTACCCATGAAGTTGCTGTTGCGTTTGTCGTTTTTGTCCTTGCTATCCCAGGCCTGGCGGATCCTGCCTTGAATCAGAAGTCGCGCACAGAGTTTGAGCTTCGCCGCTTGGCCCAGGGTCGAGGGAGATCTCATTGGTTTGAGAGTCATAACGGTTCCATGTTCTACACACTTTTGTATGTACACATATAATATATATATATAATTATATAATATATTTGTGTACATACATGGATGGATGGATGGATCGATAAATAGATAAATAGAAACATAGATAAATAGATAAATAGATAGGTAGAGAGATAGATAGATAGTGAGAGAAATAGATAGATTGAGAGATAGATATATGGGGGTTTCGCAAAATAGAGAACCCCCAAATCAATTAGTATTGATTAACGGTTAATGGCAATAAACCTCCCATTTTTGTGGGTTCGCTATTTTAAGAAACCTCCAAATATGTAGAGAGAGATAGATATTTGCATATGCATACATATATATATATATATACAGACACACACACAAACGCACATTTGTAAACATAATTGTAGATATCCACATCAGATGGACACTTATGTGTATTTGTATACGTTCGCAAAGAAGTAGTATGTCAAACAACAGCTTAGTGGAATTTGTGATTGACAAACCACCCTTTCAGCGGAAAGTCACAAGATGCCCAAACATGGTGAGGTATACTGTATGTATTGTATTGTCCATAGACAATCTTCAACAATCTCCAGTATCCAGCAGTTGTCAACTCTTTGCATTACTTTGATAGTGTTCGATAGTTCAATGCACTCCATTATTGATTTGTGATCATGACCATGGATCTCACAATCGGCCAATAAAGATAAACATCCATCAACCATCCAGTGACCATCCATACTTAGTATCCTAGGATCGGTGGTTATTATCATTGCTACCCATGATTGACCATGATTCACTAGTTTTTATTCTTGCATGTCTCACGGTATTCCAACTTTCCCCGCCACCTGTGTCAGGGGTCGTTGGAGTAGACACGGACTTCTGGTGTCTAGCAGCCGCGGATCAATAATGATGTTTATTAGTGCATGTGCGTGTGTGTGTGTGTGTTCAATGATCAACGGTGATAATGTTCAATTGTAATTATCGAGAATCAGTGTGCAACCCCTATTTGTTGGATATAGTCATTTTAAAGCAGTATTCTAACCAGTCCGAACCACTATTTTAATAAATATATGTATCTTTGGTTCAACTTTGTCAACCAGCCATGCTTATGACCCACAACCCTAACGCCTACTACGAACCACTGTCATTAACCACTATTATCCGCCATTGTCAACCATCATCATCATCATCATCATCATCATCATCATCATCATCATCATCATCATCATCATCATCATCATCATCCATCATCATCAACCATCATCATCAACCATCATCAACGAGGGATGAGACACTCTCGATAATCTCAACCACTACAATCATGATGAATCATTCTGATCATCATGATTAGCCATCAAAATGAGCATCCTTTTCACCATCCATGACCACCATCCACGGCCATCCATGGCATCAATGGCCATCCATGGTGAACCCATGATGAACCCATGGTCAGTTCTCCAGCGCAACGTCATGGGAGGTCTTGGAGGTCAGCGCTTGCGATGCCGGGACCATGATCTCGGAGCCGAGGTGAGTGCCATGGTGATGGACTCCCAGGGATGGGAAGAAAATATTGGCAGCTTGTCATAACCACAACCAATGTTTTTTTTCATGATAGTTGATAGTTAAGAGGATAGTTGTTAATAGTTAACCAGTATTGGTTAATAGATTAAGCTTGTTATAACAACAACGAGTGTTAATATGAACTAATGATAGTTGATGATTAATAGTTAAGACTGGTTCATAGTGGTTTGGAATGGTTAATAATGGTTAATCATAGGGATGAATAAGCAACACATTTGCGGTTAAACAACTACTAGTTGGTGGTTTCTTAGGAATAGGGTACCCCAAACATGTATGGTTTATCACTAATACTGATTAAACAAGAATGACTTAGGGGTACCCCTTTTTTGAGAAACCACCAGGCTTTTCCGTCCCCGTGGCAGTACCCCTTAACTAAAACACTAATGATCATTATTCGTAGACTCTGCTGATTTGTCGCGTTGAAAGCACCACGTTTCACTCGTGGCTGAGGGAAATGGTTTGCAGATTTCTAATCCGACTCTTGGGGTTTCGAATGGTCGTCCAATGAACGACCCTTGAATTGTCAGCATTCCTTCCAAGCACAAGGAGCAGACCTAGATGCATCAGCACACGGAAGCAGCACCCCTAGCCACAAGTGCATGGGTGAAGGGGCTTGGAATCAACAAAATGATGCATGAAATCAGCTGCGTGAACATCAGCTTGAAGTATTCGGTTCATTTTTGAGAAAGGATACTCTGTGGCAGCCACCAACTGAGATTCTTTGTTTTTTTGAGATCAGATGGGTGAACACCAAAATATCCACTGAACATGGACTAGATGCGTTTAATTGCCACATCATATATCCACTAAATATGTAGACATTTGAATCTTGTCCATGGTAAACCATGGATATATGGTAAACCGACCGTAAACCCATCAAAATCACATGATAAACCCATCGAATCCATTGGTTTTCCACATGGTGTCGCTGGGGAATCCAAGCCGTGACCGGTTGGAAACTGCTGCTTCGAACCCCGCGCCACAGACCTGGCTAGATGAGATTGCCTCAGCTCGCCAGCGGCTCACGGTGAGGGGCCCAGACGCTACCCAGTGGGGTTGGCAGCTTGGCAGCTTGGTATAACCACAAAATTGGTTCATAATGGCTATTGGTTGTTACTAATGGTTATTAGTGGTTACTAGTGGTTTATAGTGGTTCGAATGGTTAATGATGGTTCTAATGGTTGATAATGGTTAGGAAAGGTTACATAATAATGGTTGATGATGGTTAATAATGGTTAGGAATGGTTGGGAATGGTTGGGAATGGTTAGGAATGGTTGATAATGGTTGACCATGGTTACAAATGGTTGATAATTGGGATGAATAAGCAGCAATAATGGTTGAGCAACTCCTAGTTGGTGTTTCTTAATGTTTCTTAAGATAGGGGAACCACAAAAACGATTAAACGGTTGGTTTATCTCCATAGATGATCAATTAACCGGATGATTTGGGGGTGCCCCTATTTTGAGGAAAACCAATTTGTTGTATCAATGGGGTTGTCACTAAATCACTAACTACTGGCTACGGCTGATATTGTCTGACATTTTTGGAAGCTGCTTCTAGCATCGGGACATTTCAAAACTTATCCGAACACATGGTTTGTCCAGGACATGTTCGTCAATGAGCCGCTTCAATCCGAAGCTGGAATATCCAGTGTATATGGGGAACAGCCAGCAAGGCACTCGACATCGCCAATGAAACATGGGACACACCGTATTGACAAAAGTAAAAGGGATCTCGCACGTCGGGCAAACCAAGGGCCCATTTAAACAATCAATGGTAGCCCTGTTACCATTTGAAATAGCCCTTGGTTAATCAACCAATGGTAGCCACAGCTCTCCCTGGCCTGGTCGGCCTATTTTCAAATTCTGTGGCTACCCTTTCAGTTTGCGGATACCTATCATGGCACACGCAAAAATGACAGCCGCTTGTAGTAGTGGTCATGTGGATTTGAAATGTGCTGGAAGGAAGGTCTTCCAACTGGAGTCTACGATCGACTCAAGAATTCTTTACTTCCGTAATGGAGCAATTCCAACAGTGAATGCTAACCATTCAAGTCAACTTAACTTGATTCAAAAGATTGCTCCAACCACAGAGGTCAAACAGCTCTACCATGGCTGGTGGAATGTGGGAGCCACTTCAAGCATCAAAAACAAGACTCCTGATTTGTGAAGGCCTCTTAAAGTACCAAATTCACTACAGGCTCCTGTAGAACATCCATCTGGAACCTTAGAGATTCTTGGAGGTCTTTAGATTTGAATTCATCAATCATCATCAATCATCATTGATCCAATCATAGTGACGACATATCAGTGACATAGCTTGTTGAAAGATGCTATGGCTCACCTAGGCCGCGGCGTGGAGCCGTGATGGACAGTTGATGCCGTGACGGTCTTCGGTCGCTGAGAATGGCCGGTCTGCGCGGCTTGCAGTACTTCGTAGTTTCGTCTCATAAGTGCACCAAAAAGAGGAGAGCCAGGAGATTAGAATAGATAGATCCACACCTGCTCAGTACCGCTCATCGAAAACTAGTCACTTATATCTGTACAGGGGTCAGCCACTGTGGGCTGACAAAGGCTACCCTAAGAAAAAAGAAACTGGGCCAGGGCCAAAAATCGCTGCCCTTTGGCAACGATGGGCCAGGACAGAAAAGGTAATCACGGAAAGGCAGCTACCCGAGCAAAGCAAAAAGAAGACATGAGGTAAACACCAGCCCTTTTAGGGGGAAGGTACTCAACCTCGCAAGTAAATAGACCGGCCATGCACTTGGTGCAAAGGACGGGCAAAACCAAAAGCAGCATCAGACGTTGGAGCTGTCAAGGATCAAAGCTGCAAGGCGACGGAGACCATGAGCGAATCAAGGGGCTGGGCCATCTCCATACCCGATCAGGACCGCAGCACCACAGCAGCCATAGTCGCAGCGTGAGACGGGGCGTCGGTCAGAGCAGCGCCGCCACGATGTTGCAAAGCTGCCCGCCCACGAAACCCACGTACCAGCACGGAAGTCTCTTGGAGCAGCTCCGCAAAAAGGCCAGCTGGGTCTGCTTGCTCTCGCGCTGCAGCGGCGCGGGCAAAACTCTTCAAAATGCGGGCCCCGGCAGGGTCCCAGGGGCCAGTGGTTTCAACCACCAGTGGGAGAAAGTTCACGCCCTGCTGCTGGCATTGTGACTCCGTATCTAGATGGGCCTTCTTGACTGCAGAATAGGCCGCCGCTGCTGCTCCACCATGGCGTGCAGCTTCCGTCAAGCTTGCCTGCCACTGAAAGCCAGTCACGGCCAAGTCAAATGCAGTAGGCTTACCTGAGAAAGAGGGCGCAAAAATGTCAGCAGGACGACGGCGGGCCATGGCTGTGTCTTCAGGAGGTTGTGGGAGAAGAAGGCCGGGGCGCTCCTTCTCTGGCTGGAGACCTGTGCGGTCTGCCCAAGTACAAAGCAAATCTCTGAGGGCATGGTGGCGCTGGACCCGTTCACTGCCGGCAATGCAAACCGCAGCGTGTAGTGAAAAGGTGTCCAGGATGCCATCGCAGCGGGGGCACCACCCATCAGCCGGAGCATCCGGTACTCCAAGCCGGTGCCGCAATTCGGCGATGAAAAGTGCTGGCTCCATGCGCTTGCGCATGGCCGGGACAGCTGCCAGAAAGGCCCGTCCTCCAGGCTGAGCGTTGGACATCAACAATGCTTTGCGGCAAGGGTTGGCAGCATCCATTTGCAAAGTCCAAGCATCCAAGTCGACCTGGGCTACCAGCGCCCGCTGCCGCTGAACCAAAGCCGCTTCCACAGTCAAGGGGACGGCCACCTTCTGATTGCAGGCAGTCAACGCACCCACCACCGGGGGCGACACAGCAGCATTGCCGAAGCAGGGATCCAGGGCCAGGCAGTGCTGAGCACAGCCCCCAACAGAGGCCAAGTAGGCGGCTGGTGCATCGATGGATGTGGCGCGTAGGCCCAGGCCAGCATGTGCTAAGCCCCGTGTGGCCTGAAGCCACTGGCTTTGATCCAAGTGTAAACCAGTAAAGCTGCTGAAGCAGTCCCGCACAAGGGAGTCGAAGTGCTCCAAGGCAGGGTGTTGAGGCAGCGGGGGATTGCACCGCATGCTGTGCAGGAGGCGGCTGTGCCCGGCGCACGCCCGTAGTAGGCGCAAGGCGACCTGAGGATCTTCAAACTCAGCAATGGCCTCGAGAAGGGCTGTTGTCTTGTCAACTCGGCTGGCGGTGTGGGAGGCCACAAAACTGGCATCACCAACGGCTGCTCCAAGGAATTCAAAGTTGTGGAAGACCTTGTCGGACCCAGCCGTGTCCCATAGCATTGCAGCCGGCAGAGCAGGGGACAAGTCAGCCGCCGCATCAGCACCAGGCACCACCACTTCGCACTTGGAGAGGTTCAAGCGTAGCCCCAGTGAAGCAGCTCGTTGTTGAACATGGGCCACAGCAGCGCCGACCGCAGCCACATCGCCAGCAAGGACTCCATCATCCAAGTAAAACAAAGCAAGGTCCAAGGGCCCTTCCCGAAGTTCGGTGGCCAGTGGTTGGAGCGCAGCGGCGAACAGCAACGGGCCGAGAGGATCACCTTGCTGAACGCCAGCTGCCGACTGCAAAGCCGTGCCGCCGAATTGCAAAGTGGTGGGTCCACCGTAGCACCATCGCACCCAGCGAGTCAAGGAAGGGAAGTTGGCGCGTGTAGCGCTGAGCACCTCTTGCCTGGACACCGTGTTGAAGGCGTTCTGGAAATCCAGGTTGACCAGCACTTTGCCCTTGACTCCAGCATGTCGGGCGTGCCAAGCCCGGACACAGTGCACGGCCAACTCAGACCCGGCGGGCACAGATACTCCGACCTGTGCAGGAAAGAGCATTTGGCGGGCATCCTGGCGCACGAGTTCCATGAGGCATTTGCCGGTGAGGCGCCGAAGAACCTCGCCAATGGCTATGGGTCGCACCCCGCCTTGTTGTTTGGGGATTGCAACCAAATTGGCCCCAGCCAAAAGAGGTGCAGCAGTGTCACAGGCCAGCCCGGAGGCCAAGAGACAGATGACTCCAGCCAGTTGCACAAGGAGGCTATCCCGCCCACCCGGCCAACACGCTTCAAGGAGATGTTGGGCCCTGAGGCTTGAGGGGCCAGGGGCTGTGGCCGAGGGAAAGCTCCGTAGGGCCTTGGCCACAGCGTCAGGCATCACTTCAGGGCAAGGCGGCAACTCATGCACAGGTGGAGCCACGGGGGCT
>VSDK01014310.1:512641-525995 GCA_009767595.1 Symbiodinium kawagutii | reverse complement strand
TCCACAGCCCTGCCTGATCCCCAACTGTAAAAACAGCTTGAAAAACTTCCTTGAAGTTGTTGAAGGAAACGCCCTTTTTGATCTCAGCTGACTCACCAAGAACATCAGCCCCAATGCTCTTTTTGAAAACAGATCGGATATGATCCTCAACGGCGGCGAACTTCCCGTCGAACAGCACCTGCAGGGGGAACCTTGCAAAAGGAAGAACGGAAGTCCAACTGTTGTAGTTATCAAAAAATAGCATCATATAATATTGCAAATAAATAAATAAATAAATATATGTATATATTTACTAATTTACATATATTGGTGTAAAATTGTATTTTGTTTACATGCACTTTCATAACTTTAGCGCTGACCGGCCTGCTCCAAATGCGACTGCAACTGTACTACTGTAAGGGAAGCCGAAAACTCCACACCGTTGGTTGTCAGGAAAGCTGCTTTGTCCTTTTTGTTTTTGGCAAATCGGAATTCAAACAGTTGCTTTGCTGCCTTCTTGGCAAGCTCTGTGGTGACCTAGTTTCGGTTGCTGCAGAAGGGGAAGTTAGCATCAATAACATATATAATAATTAAATACGGATTCATCCCGTTCCGAACAGAACCGTTTCACAACCTGGGTCACAACCCAATACTTAGAATATGTTGCCACAAGCGCATTGTTCAATGAAAGAGATCTTTGATTTTGGTATGTATGCATTCCAGTCTTAAATGCGGAATTGTGGGTGTTAGCATGCACCAACCCATACATAGAATATAGTCCTTTTCACTGGCATGTTTCGTACTAAAGGCTGTTGCCAAGTGGTGGCTACATGTTACAGCCATATCTAGGCTCCGTGATCCCCCCATAAAAAGGTTTCCAATACAACCATTGCTTTTGTGTTTTGAAAACGTTAACCACATGCAATTCGCAAACAAGAAGCTGGATAGGAGACCACAATGGCAACGACAGGTTGGCCGCCAGTGATTGATTGCATCTTGATTTTGTCCGCAGGAGTCAGTTCGGGGTCACCCATACCACAGCGGATAAAACCCAAATGAGTTAGCGTGCCACTTTCTGTTGGGACATCGCTGAAGTCTTCGTGACCATTGTGAGTGATGATGGTAGTAGCACGCCACCCCAAAGATTTGTGCTGCCAGCCCCAAAGTTCTCCAACGACCGGCTCCTCAAAGCCCATCAATTTCAGTTTGTCTAGGCAAGTATGGGGTACTCGAACACTGGAAATTGGAAGATCTGGCCCCGTTGGCGGTTGATCTCTCGGGAACATTTCGTTCCAGATGTCTTTCCCCTCAGCAGGCTTCTGCATATAGGCAGGGTTGTCTTCTGGAACAAACACTTGTTTGGATGCCAGGATCTTCTCATAAACTTCTTGGGTTGCCTTACGGGTTGCCGATGCTGATTTCACAAGGTCGAATTGTCCTCTCAAGAGCTTCTTGTTGTTCAAAGATTTCAATATATCCAACCAATGCATGGCGTCCTCCTTGGTAGGAAACTCTTTCACAAGTGCCTGGTTCAGGGGAGATGCTTGAGAATATATAGGCTTACCCAAAGGGTTTTGATGAATTTGGTATGGTGTTTTTTGGTTTGTCAACCTTTTTCATATTCTATGTATATTGTTCCTGGCAAGGAACAAAAGGAATTTAGTGACCCAAAACTACTTAAAGAATGACTTTGCTGATAGGGTGCTGCTGTTGGTAACAGAAACATCGTTCACAAGTATAGATTTTCGCAGTGGGACTGGCCCATTCCCATATTCTATGTATTAAATTCACCCAGCTAGACAGGAAGAAAACATATATATGTTTTTGTTCCACAGCCCTGCCTGATCCCCAACTGTAAAAACAGCTTGAAAAACTTCCTTGAAGTTGTTGAAGGAAACGCCCTTTTTGATCTCAGCTGACTCACCAAGAACATCAGCCCCAATGCTCTTTTTGAAAACAGATCGGATATGATCCTCAACGGCGGCGAACTTCCCGTCGAACAGCACCTGCAGGGGGAACCTTGCAAAAGGAAGAACGGAAGTCCAACTGTTGTAGTTATCGAAAAACAACATCATACAGTATTGCAAATAAATAAATAAATAAATAAATAAATAAATATATGTATATATTTTCTAATTTACATACATTGGTGTAAAACTGTATTTTGTTCATGCACTTTCATAACTTTAGCGCTGACCGGCCTGCTCCAAATGCGACTGCAACTGTACTACTGTAAGGGAAGCCGAAAACTCCACACCGTTGGTTGTCAGGAAAGCTGCTTTGTCCTTTTTGTTTTTGGCAAATCGGAATTCAAACAGTTGCTTTGCTGCCTTCTTGGCAAGCTCTGTGGCAACTTGCATTGCTACAGTTTCGTCCTGCCACTCTTTGAACAAAAACTTTCGGACCAATGCGTTGTTCAGCCGCACTGCTACCCATAACTTGTACTGCCTGACCTGTAGACCGGAAACATCCCACCACTTCAGACCTGCTTGCTCGGCTGGTTGTTTGCTAGATGTTGCTTCCGCTGCTTTGCTGGAAAGCGATGGCTCCTGGACTTTGTTGTCTGCTGCAGGCTCTTTGCTGGGTGCCTGTTTGCTTGCTCCTCCGGAAGCTGAGTTGGTTTGTTTGCTTTTCACATGTACTTCTCTGCTGTGGGGGCGCAGTTTTGCGCCCAACTGTGATCTCTGTCTCTTCCTCCTAGTCTGCTCTGCTGCTTTTTCAAGCTTATTTCTGATGCTGTGGTTGTACTCCGACCTGGCAATTGCAGATTCAAGCACTGTCATAGACTCGTTTAGATAGGTTTGGGCTCTGGTTGCATCAGGGTGCTCATTCTTGTCAGGGTGAATGACGAGGCAGGTGGCATTGTACGCGGCTTTCAATGCCTAGACGGGTTCAAAAACGCAAAGAAAATGAAGGGAATTTCTTCAAAGAAACCGTGATAGGATCATCAAATAGATGCTGGAAAAGGCTACATAGAATATTGCTCCAAAACTGCAACACAAAGAAAATGAAGGGAATTACTTCAAAGAAACGGTGATAGGCTCATGAAATAGATGCTGGAAACGTATACATAGAATATTGCTCCAAAACTGCAACGCAAAGAAAATGAAGGGAATTTCTTCAAAGAAACCGTGATAGGATCATGAAATAGATGCTGGAAAAGGATACATAGAATATTGCTCCAAAACTATGATACATTGATTTGGAAATTGAAGCCAACCATGTGCTAAATTCAACAAAATAAGAAGTAAATATTGCAGAACCCAGCTGCTGCAGTAGATGTCGTTGACACCACTAGAAATGCTCTCAAGCGATCCTCCGGAGTCACCTCCTCCCCACCGATCGCAGGTAGCGCCCCAACCACAGCATAATGATCCCCACGCGCATGCCCCGCCAGCACACGATGCAGGACATCTGACATGTCCCCCCAAAACCACTGGCCTGTAACAGCCAGCCAAAGTGGAAGCTGAATCCAAGCGGCTGCATTACTCACTGCCAATGAGACTGACCCGATCCGGCTGGCACACAGGATATAGCCCTTGAATGCCCTTGTAGTTAAATTCATCAATTCGGGGAACCGAATGCATAGAATATTACGATACCGTATCGATACCCAAGAATTAACTACCTGATGAACCGATCAGGTTGCAGAACCGGATACATAGAATATGAGGTGTTCATTCTTGATTCTTAACATGTATAGAATTCATACTGCCATAGGCGATTTCCATCAACCCCCACTAGTATCAACCGTTGTAAACTATTTGTATTGACCGTTCTCAGTAAATGTTTTGACAAACTGATATCACCAGCTTGTACATTCTCAACTATGAATATTCTTCTAAACCATTGACCATTTCTGTTGGCTTTGAAACTCTCTTGTCCAAGCATTTGGACCATCTAGTTGAACCAATCAGGTTGGGCAACCGGGTACATAGAATATCACCTGTCTAATCCTGTTCATTATTAACCATGAAACCGTATACAGTGTAGTTGGTATTTCAGATTGTGCAAGAATCCCTGTACGTGCCTAAGAATGTGCTTAAAACAACACTTTTGACACCGGAGTTTACCATGCTAAAATCTCTAACCATTTGGACCCTGTATATGTAGTTGAACTATGTTGAGCCAATCAAGTAGGTCCTCTCTCTCAAACTTCTTCTTTTGTTTTTTAGCATGGGTGTAAAGAACAATTAATTGTCAATAGTATCAACATTATCAACAGCGTAAGATTCCATATTCTATGTACATGTTTTTTCTTGGTTGTTCGATCTCACGGGGGCTTGAACACATTCTATGTATATGTTTTTCGTCGTCCCGGGTTCATCCTTTTCGATCTCACCTGTATTCTATGTATATGTTTTTCGTCGTCCCGGGTTCATCCTTTTCGATCTCCCGGGTGCTGAAATATATTCTATGTATATGTTTTTTTGCTTCAATTCCGGGACCCTATTTGGGACTTGAAAATCCAATTCCATATTCTATGTATTCCAGGCACGTTATATATGTATATATGTGTAAATGCCATATACACATCGTATATAGATACACATATCGGTATCCATCGATGTATACACACAAGTACACAATATTATCATGATATTCTCGAGGTAGAGCGATTCTCCAAACTCGGGGCCCAATTGATGGTGTTTCGGCCGAGGCCAAGTGCGTTCGGCCATTGCACAAAGGTGACGGGATCAAAACGCTGCGTTTGCAGGAGGTGGAAATGACGTAGGTAGCTGATGGTAGCTGGGTTTAGAGCTCGTGGTAGCGGGTTTTATAGCTCGTGGTAGCTGGGTTTAGAGCTCGTGGTCGCTGGGTTTAAAGCTAATGATAGCTCGGTTTCGCATTTTTGAGGTCGCTTCTCTTTGTTTTTTTAGGAACACGGATACAGATTGGCCCAAAAGCCCTAAGCACTAGCAGGGACCGTGGTGTTACACGTGGGGACCCTTCGGAGCTGGAGATATGAAGCCTGGCCACATTGAGCGAGCACAGGCTGGGCGTTCATCCTGATCGTAGTGCATCCGCTCCGCCTCCAGGTGCCAGCAATTTCCGCTGCCAGGGGGAAGCAACAGCTATCCGAGTGGATCATTGAAAAAGGGATGCTACTCCATCAAGAGACCGCTGAAGACTTGTTTCCAACAATGTGGGTGGCTCCAAGATGATTGGTGCCCTGATGTTTCCTGGTACAAAACGACATAAAACAACGACCATTCCCAACATTTGAACATGGCAGAAACAAAGATCAAGGCTGGGCAATTCTGGATGTGTGGTGGATGTTGAGCCTCAACCATTCCAGTTTGCAGCTGGAAGCCTGGCCTCTCCATACTGTAGTCTAAAGACCTTGTGCACCCAACAGTCACTTAGCACCTAGCTTGACCACCTTTCTTGAAGCCCTTGAGGCCCTTGATACATCGCTGGGTTACCATAGCAAGGGCAAGCCATTTCTTGGATGACTGCGTGTCCTTGCACGTCCACAGCACTGCATCCATCAGCTCCACCTTGCCACCGGCCGAGGCAACCAGGAGGTGTCTTTATTGGCATTGGGTCGACCGGCCGATGCGCCGGTGGCACGATTGCAGGCCGAGTTTTTGCCGGGAGGTCATGACAGACTGGTCATGGCGGCCTTGAACCGTCCAGAGAGGTTGACATGACTAACTTTGGACTTATCATAGAGGTTGACCATAGCGGACTATAGAGGTTGTGACAATAGGGAATAATTGTCCAACAGCAGATTTTCATGCACACTCTGGGAGAATTCAGTGCATGGCAGTATATTGACGGTGGCTCGTGCGCAACGAGAACTATCCGTGGGAAACATCACCCAGCATCATGGAACTCTAGCCAACATGGTCCTGACCTTGGAACACTTGGTTGAGAACTTCGCCAAAACGAATCCAAGAGGCACCAACGTCAAGATGTTCATCTCTCCGTCTTTTTTGGGGTGGAGTGGTTTCGTAGTCGATACTGAACCACAGCCACTTGGGACTTTGGCTCGCAGGATAGCTTGGGTGTGTTCTGGTCCCTGTTCCCCATCACAGAAGTTTGTTTGAATTCTAGGGTACATAGGGGTTACTTCTGTATGGGGCCGTAAAGTGTCAACAGTGGTTCACCCTGGCCATGCACTGACCAGGTGAAATTGGAGGGTGGACAGAAAGTGCTCCTGAAGATGGAGTGCCATGCCACAGTAGGTGACCTTTGGTGCCCTGGTGGCAGTACGCACCGGTACACGGTCATGTAGCTGAAAGCCGTGGGTTATGTCGTGGATGCCAGGGTTCAGTCCCGGGGGAACAGAAAAGGATGTTCCGCAGCGATAGTCAGTGGTTGTAATGAAGTACAAAAAACTCTGAATCGGCACCATCAACCATCATGAATCAATATCAACAACCATTATCAACCTCCATGAACCAGTACCAAACATCATTACTCATTATCAACCACCATTGTAGTCGTTGCCAACCATGACTCATCATTACCAACCAGCATGAACCATTCCTGGTCAGCCACCGTGAAGCCGAGCAGTTTCCGAGGGAAGCTGTGGCGGACTGGCGCTCCAAGAGCAAACTGGGTCGAGCACGGCCTGGCTGCGTCTTGAGGTGCCGTTGGCAGCGTTGGAATGTGACCCTTCAGATGGCTGAGTCGTGGTCAGTCATGATTAGATGATGACGAGTCGTGGTGGATGACGGTGACTGATGGTGGATAATGACAAATCAATACAAATCATAGTTAGTGATGGTGGATGATGATGAATCATGGTTGATGGTGACAAATCATGGTTGCTTATGACTATACATAATGCTGGTTGATAATGCCGAATGATGGTTGACAATGGTTGGTTGATCCTGGCGAATGATGATTGATGTGGCCGATGACGATAAACAAACGATTGATAGTGCCCATTATGTGCCGATTATTAAGCCCTGGTATACAACTTTTGGCATTTCAATGTATAGACGGACCCTGTGTCTGTGGACTGATAGCAGTAGGCATCCCAAGTCACCAATAGGAAAGATGGGTACAACCACTGATATGGTGGTTTCTCAAAATAGGGGACCCCAAAAATGGTTGGTTTATTGTTAATCATAAATGATTAAGATTGGATGATTTATGGGTACCCCTATTTGAGAAGCACCCACATTTATATATCGGTATAGTGCATTGTGTGTACAGAAAATATACTTACATACATATATGGGCGCGCAGCCATAGGAGGGAGGATATGGGATGATTATTGGTTTCTGGTCCACAACCAGGAACCAGCCTCAACTAGTTTCAAACTGGGACAGTAATAAGAAGAAGACTATTGGCCTGTGCTGGCTTTGTCTGTGCTCAGCAACTGGTGCGGGGAACCCGTGCTAGCGACTTGACATGATTTAATTATACCTCTCACAGAAGCAGGAACGGTCTGGCAATGGTGGCTTGCCACTGGAAGCATGTTTTTGGAGAGGTACTTTCGGGATGGAAGGCGTTGGATTCCTGACTTCTTGGGGAAGGTTCCAAAAAATGGGCTTGGACAAGGTTCCCCATCACCTTCTGGCTGTTAGCTGCCGGCTGAACTGTCGCGCAGGACCGCCTTTCCGCCAAAGTCATACACAGCAACTGGGCTTGACTTGCTGCACTAAGTAGCCAACCAAAAATGGGGCATTGCTGTTTCACAAGTGCTGAATCACTAGTCAACAATGGTTGTTTCTTTGAATCTTTGATGCCATCATGAAGCAGCCATGGCCATACTTTTTCCACATCGACTGTGTAGTAGGTCATGGACACTCCGTGTTTTGTTGACCAAGGACCACAGCCAGACGGGGCCTCAGAGTGCATTTTTTTTGGGAGCTGTTTCATCTGATTTGTTAGTTGGGTCATGCTTCAGGGTGTGCTTGACCTTCAGAAATTGAGCGGGATGGCTGTTTTTCCTTTTGCAAAAAGGACAATTTTCCAGGATCTACAGTCATGAAACACATATATATATATATATATATATTTGGCATTTGTGCAGGGGCCCCAAGTTTTTGCCTCTACTTTTGGAATCCCGAACAGAAGGAGGGGGAATAGCACACTGTTTTTTTAATACGAAGAACTTTATGTGGCCTGTAGGCAGTAGCTCTGACGCCTGCCTCGTCTCCCAAGAACAGTCATAGTTGCCCCATTACGCAGGGGCAGGGGTCACGGTGCTGGGGCGAGCAGTGGTACTACTTAGGAGTCACACCAGGAGCAGGTGGCTTTTAATGGAACTCGTGAGTTTCCCATACTTCAGCCCTTGTTAGCACATAGGTGCTCCAAATCTCGCAGCTGTTTTGGACTCATAAGACAAACAAACTGTTTAATGGCTATCGCTTCTCCCTATCTTTAACCATCAAGGGCCCTCCACAAGGCGTATATTCAGTATAGCAGGGTTCTGGGGTGTCTGACACAAGGGTGAAGGGATTGCTGACATTGATGGATCATTCATCGGTTGTAGATTGCAGACTTGATATTTACGATCCAGGTTTGTTTATGATCTACTTGGATGATCCAGGTTTGTTTATTCACACGCACAACCAACGGATCATCCACTGGTTCCTTTTTGATCTTTTTTGGTCGGTTGGCTTTGCCCCAGGAGTTCTTGTCCCTTGTCAGTGTGAGATCCAGCTGTTCGTTCAGAAACAGCAAGCAACTTGAAAGCTGGCGATTTAGCATCAACCGTGGGTGGTTTATGTATTGGGCTATGGGTCAATAGTGGCCATTAATATTAAGCAACAATAATGATGAAAACAATGGTTAATGATGGGAACCAGGGGTACAGGATTTTGACCCACTGCCATTTATCTATGGAACTTCCCAATTGGTGGTTGCATCCGAAATTTCTGTTGGTGATACTCCTGAATTTGGGGAGTACCTCACCCAGGGAAGGGAATCGCAACACAAAACTACATCTCAGCACGGCGAAAGATGTGGCGCTTAGGACCTTGCAAGATGCCGGATTGATGCCAAGTGCAACTCTGTTCGTTGGTTACGAGGCGGGAGGCTTGGAAAGGTCGGCATGTTTTGTTGTGGAGGAGAAAGCTTTCAGAGGCATTTTTTCATGGCATTATTCAATCACAAGTTTGTTCTAAACCACACAAAGTGTTCAACGTAACCACCACTTTTCAGAGTATGGTTGAAGTCAAGATGAAGAGCCATCATGATCATAGTCACGCGAATGTATATGGACCAGTCATGTTGAGCTAAGACCCGCATTTTATGTCCACCCTTTCGAAACAGAGCCGTAGCAACCGTTACCAATTATCAGCCACTCTTGATGCCGATTGATTCGTGCCCACTACGAATCCTTATCCATACCCATTCCAAGACCGGCTGGCAGGATCTATCTGGTCCATCAATGACGTGACTGAGACGTCCCAGCCACCGCCGTGGCCCCTGTACATATGCAACGGTTGCAACCGCTTTTTCTGGCAGCCAAGCGCTCAAAAAATGCAGCGTCGCTCGCTGCTGCAGAAGGCAGGCGCCCTCATGCAAGCTTTGGGTTGGCCTGCCAAGGGGAAGTATGCCGTTTAAGGGCCAGGGGCGGTTTGATTTTAGGGAGAGGAGGCAATTTTGGATCACTCTCAATCTTTGTTTCTGCCAGATTCTTGGAAGAAACTTGGAAACACGGTCTGATGCTCGCAGCTTTTGCTCAAGCAATGGAGACATCAGGTGGTTCTGCACAGTGCCACCAATGGATAAACCAGCAGATGCCAAGCCAACCAGCAGAGCAGCATGTCACAAGCGTGCTGAGACCATCCAACCAGCCCTTTGGATCTTCAAAATCAGAAACTCCAACAGCAATGATCAGCAGTAGATTACTGTAGCAGCAGATCAGCAGCAGATTAGCAGCAGATCAGCAGCAGATTAGCAGCAGATTAGCAGCAGATTAGCAGCAGATTAGCAGCAGATTAGCAGTTTGCGGTTCACATTTTTTTACACGCAAACATGTGCAACAATGGTTCACAAAGGTTTACAAGCAAACATGTGCAACAACTACCACGAATCGGGTGACATTCCATGAGATTCCAGGGAAAACCAGGCATTTCCACCCCGTAAATCCTGCTTTTTCCATTGCAGCTGCGGCACCGCCGACCCAGAAATCATGGACTCTGCCGGCGACACGACACAGACCGAGGAGTTTGGATCTCAACGACTCGAGTCATACGACCATCATGGATGGGTCTGATAGTGAACAGTTTTCTAGGTAGATATAAGATACATTAAGATACAATACACACATATATATATATATATATATATTTATATACACATATACAGATATATACATATATACATATATACATAAATACATATATACATATAGATATAGATAGACATGTGCACAAGTCATATTTTTTGCCATTGGCTTTGCCAGATGATATGGTACTGTTCGTGGCTTGCTGGTGACAAACTTGTCTGTTGACCTGTTCACTTGGCATATCCAAGCAGCTGAGTGGGGCGACGCCCAGCCAACCCATGAATAGCTCTTGTTTGGTGTCGCTGATCAAGCCACATACTTACCCAAGATAGGTGTCCCACCCATGTAGCAATAGGTTGTTGACTGTTCATGTGGCTATGAGTCAAACATTGATCAACCAACCAATAATGGAGGATAATCACTGACAATAAGGGAAAACAATGGTTAATTATTGGGGAACCAGGGGGACTAAGGGTTTTGACCCATAGCTATGTGAACAACAGGAATTCTGTTTGCGATCCAAGTAGCTTGGATCGACATGCGGTGAAGCTGTCAACCTTCAAGGTGTCTGGGGACGCGTTCGTTGTGCGAAACGGTGAAACTGTAGCGGACTGCTCAAGCAGTCGGAATTTGGGATGGCTTGTCGCTTTGACATGGACTTGCTCAGGTGGAGCAGGCGTTTGATGATCAACATCATTCATGTTGGATCGATATCACTAAGCCAGCCACAATCGGGATAAATCACCACCTATGGGTCGGAGGTCAACTGGTTGGGTGGTCTGTTAAAATGGATCTGCCAGTGGTTCTGGTTTGGTGTCAACATCGATGGATCTCGCTTATGGAGACCATGCTGCATGTTGATTGCAATCTGTTTTGTTGGTTTGTCCTGAACTCGGTATAGGCACATGGTGCTTTCTCAAGCCATAGAAGACCCAGAAAATGGTTGGTTCGTTACTACAAATGGTTCATGAAGGATGATTTAGGGGTACCCTATTTTGAGAAACCACCACAAAATCTACATGTGCATTTGTGGATTGATGACATCTGACACGCATGCATACCCGCGGATTTGTTGACATGTGTATGTATCGCTTTTGTACACTTTTGTATCAACATTCTAGACCTAAAAATACATGTATACACAGACACATTATGTGATTCATGTTTATATAAGACATGCAAACATATGACAATCAGATATCTCCATGATATACATGAATCACATGAATCACTGATACATGTTTACATTTCCATGCGTCACCACATGTAACATATGGGTGTTTCTCAAAATAGGGGACCCCAAGTCATCATCCATTACTAGTCATTGATAGTAATAAACCAGCTATTTTTGGGGCCCCCTATGGCTTGAGAAACCACCATATCTACGTCCATTTCAGCTGGTTGCTTCCCCAGCTGTTTGTTCGACTGCTGGGTGGCATCGCTGTGCAGGTGCGCGAAGGAGGCACCAGGTCGGGATCCCCAGGGCGGCGCAAGGGTGATGGGCCATGGTGTTGGGGAGTTCGTATTCGATATGTTGGGTACATGATAGTGGGGTAAGTAGATGTAAATAGTAAATAAGGATGCAGTACCTGTTTTTTGTGGGCAACGCAAGATTCATTAGTCAACCCGTATCAACCAATAAAATCGAGGCATTAGCGGGTGCTCGGCTCGTCCTGCTATTGCATTTAATCATGACATACGCGCAATGCTTGTGCAGTGCAGGATGGTTCTTCAATTGATTCAACCCATGTTTTGGAGGACGGTCATGCACCAGACAGCAAACTGTTCCATGGATCTTAGTTTCTTGGTGCGAAGTGATTCTGTTGGCAGCACGTGCCGCCGTCATCACGTCGCTCAGCTCAAGCGTCCCTGTGGGGATCCGTAGCAACTTGCCTCGCTTTTGGCCCCTGATCCCGTGTGCGCCTCAGTGCTTGACAGCACTTGGGGCTGTTCTCGAGGAAAGGCTGCAAATTACGGCAGTTTTTGCCAGATGAACCACGCGGGAGCAGTCTCATGATGGGTGAAGGTTGAGAATGAAATGATATGGATCCGAACCAACATGGTAAATAGTAAGGACAATAGCACAACGATAATAGGATAACGACTGACAAGTGATAGGCACGGCATTTTCCCTTTCTGCCCAACCGTAGGAGTGTGTGAAGGCAACTGGGGACAAAATGGGATGGTGAGCGCATAGGTCTGGAACAGATGAATTTCGTGATCTGGGCATGCCTCCAATTCAGGCTTCCATCCCCCCCTTTTCAATCATTCAACATGGACCTCTGGGGCCATTCTTGATCCTGATTTTCTGGGGTCAAATGCCCATGTACCATTTGGTTTCGGAGCATCCCCATCCACGAAATCCCCATTTGCATTTTCCGCCTGGATTGCCGCTGCAGGTCTTCCATCCATGGCAGTCCTGGTTGAAGCAATGAGTGAGTTGAAGCTTTCGGAACCTTGTCCCACGGAATCCGTCATGGTGGAGTTCAAGGCCCCAAAATAGCTGCAAGCTTGGAAGCCACTTCACCTGGCTGGGGGGAAGATGTCCAAACCACAGATTTGAAGCTTTGCAGTTCTTGAATTGGTCGAAGTTTAACAGGTTTTAACAGTAAGAGAGTGAACGATGATGTGGATATCGCGTTGCTCATGAGACCCGGCACAAGAGCTGTCAGATGATCCAATGTATCCAAGTGACTTTCGTTTTCCAAAACGCAAGGTCGCTGGCTTGAAGAATTTCCAGTTGGAGTTGGAAAAAGATGCGAAAATTCGCGACGTGAAGAAGATGGCTCAGCAAGAGACCAACATCGAGCCCGAACACATGCGCCTCATCTACAACAGCCGTCAGCTCAAGGATTGGGACACTTTGGAGAGCTACAAAGGCCGGCGGCAGACGGCCATCCCATGGTACCTGGTAGGGCACTGGCTAAAGCAGAAGATGGCCAAGGGTTGTCTGATATTCGGCATGAGTCTCATCTTTATATGTGTACACCTACTGTAATACTGTATGTATATAATATATGTATAACATGTGTATAATAATTATGTACATGAATCTACCGCCACATCCCCTACCCGTCCCCATGCCGTGTCGTGTCAGGTGACTCGCCGATCCAAGTCTTCTTCACGGCGGGCCACACGGCCATGTTGGGCGGCGTGGGTGGCACCGGCGGCGGTCCT
>VSDK01014310.1:484016-512631 GCA_009767595.1 Symbiodinium kawagutii | reverse complement strand
CCGCAGAAGAACCCCTTCAGCGCCCCAGTGCGAGGCCTCCCCGGCTCCAAGGGCTTGCGCTCCAGTCGGGTGTCCGGGCGTCCCGGCGGCATGGCGCTCATCCGCAAGTATGGCATCATGATGAAGCGACAGGTGCCATGGCTGTGGGGGTGTGGATCTGGGGGTATCCTTGGGAATTTTTGGGGAGATTTTTGTGGAGCAGCATAAGCCATTTGGGGGTTACTCGGTGATCGTGAGACCAGTTGGTGCAGTGGAATCACGCAATGGCCGAGCTGTGGAGAGCGTTGATGGTTCTATGGCAAACCCGAATCCAGGTCAGGAGATTCTTCAACTCCATACACATTTTTTTTTGTGGGTACCGCTGGTACAACTTCCGGTGGGGTACTACTGGTATGGCTGGTGGTTGGTCACTGAACTCCATGCAAAGCTGTTTATCTTTTTGGGCACCACCGGCATGATGACTGATGCTTGGAAGGGAGAGATCCCACGGGAGAGCTGGTTGAATCACATGACAGGGCCAAGCCAACCAAGCCAACCACTTCGCGGCTGAAACTGCTGGGGAACCATTGGACCATTTTGATCTCGCGAGACGTGGCTATCGATACCGCTATGAACGTTTTGATGGCTATGAGTCAATATTAATCAACCAATCAATGGGGAATAGTATCCAACAATAGGGAAACACATGGTTAATGATAGGGGAATCCTATGGATCATCATCAGACAGCGTTGACGTCAGTTTTTGCTTGGAACGATGCACAATGTTGTTCGCAAGTTGACCCAACTTCTAGCGCTCATTTTGAGACGCGGAGCCCTTTTGCAACACATGTTTCTGTTTGATCAAATGCATAGGTTATAGCCATGGATAATCAATGGATTATTAATGTTCCATTCATGATCAATATGCTGAACAGTAGCTACTTAATTGTTCATCATGGTGAACCAACAAATTACTCAATGTTTCATTCATTGTCAAAAAGTGGTCAATGCATGATAAACCACGTTGATAATCATGAAGTATTTGGAAAACACCGCCAGTCCAAGTATAGCTAGCGATCTATCATCAAATAGCTGCTGGTTGAGCAATGTTGATCTAGCAATGATCATCATCATCATCATCATCATCATCATCATCATCATCATCATCATCATCCTCATCATCATCCTCATCCTCCTCATCATCATCCTCCTGCTCATCCTCATCATCCTCCTCCTCATCATCCTCATCCTCCTCCTCCTCATCATCATTCCATAGACATCATAGACCATCATCATGGTTCACATTCCCAGCAATTCACGGCCATCACCACTGTGCTTCCAGGAGTTCCGCGAGAAGGCCGAGGAGATTGGCTTCGTGAAGTACCGCTGAGCACTGGCTTCGCACCCGTCTGGGTCAGGGCAACAGTTACAAGTCAGTCCTTGGCCAAGACGACCTCCGTAGCCTCAGGGCAGATGCGAAGTCTTTCAATTTGAAAGTGACACACAGATGAGACGTACCAATCTTCGTTCAATTCTGTTGAAAAAGCTGCTGCTGCCATTTGAAGGAGCAAAATGATTGGCCATTTTGTAGTAGCCTTTATCAACCAATTCTCGCTTTATCGTACATTATCCCCATCCCAGTATCCATTCTGAAATATTGGTTTGCTATCATGAGGAATGAATCAACCAACGATTCACCATTGATTCCTCAGAAATTATAAATCATCCGTTAATGAACAACTAGGCAGCCATGAGTCAGATTAACCCTTGGCCGACCATTGCTTAGGCATTCATTGACCCTTGATGAAGCACTTGTTAACCATCGATTAATCATCAAACATGAATAGCAATCAAAAAGCCATTAAAGGTTGGTTTACCAATCATTGGTCAATTAATCATTAATCACTCACTGAAAATCCACCGTTGACCATCAATGAGTCATTTAAGTAATCACAAATCAACCATGAGTTAACCATTACTAACAATATCTAACAATATTCAATCATTAGTTAGCTAACCATTTGTTTAATGATTCATACTCAGCCAGGCCATGAATTCACCATTGCACTCCGGCAAACTAAGCTGAAAGTAGAAAATCCGCCATTGACAATGCTTTCACCTATGAACAATGGTGATTTTCGTGGCAACCAGGTTAGTTTGCCAGAATAGCCATCAAATCAACAAAATATCAAATCACACCAATAATTGACAATGATCGATAGGTACCCACTAATCATTATTAGGAAAATTATTCGCAAACCAGTCAACCATTAGTTAATCATTACTAACTATGTTCAATCATCATTCGCGAACCTTCATTCAATCATCAATAGTGAACCATAAACTAACCAATAGTTAGCTAACTATTAGTTAGTTAACCATTATTTAGCTAAGCATTTTTAGTTAGCCAGACTTAACCATGACTTATCCGCCATCAGTGGACCACCCTGGGTTGGCTGTGCTTCACCCTGCAGTGACCGTAACGTGGACTGCGGTCCGGGCTGTGCGGTGTCAGGTGAGTCCACGGGCGAGGAGAGCACGTCTCCGCTCAGCCCATCCTTGGAGGTGATCTGTCAGAACATGAGGAATGATGGATGATTGGTGGGTTTTTATAGATGTATTCAAATGATGTGATTTGATGGTGATTTGATGGTGATTTGATGGTTAATTGATGGTTATTTGCTGGTTATTTGATGGTGATTACTTGATGGGTAATTCATGGGTACCGCTAATTTGTGGTTGGTAATGGTCGTCTAATCGATTATTTTGTGTATATTCTGATGGGTCATGAACGGTTCATTGGTGGTAATGCAATTAGTTATTTTGTGGCTATTTGATGGTTAAGGAAAGATTCTTTCTGAGTTACTAACATGTTGACGGCACAAGGCGTTGACGGAAGCTTCCAAAGAGATTATAAAGAGAGGGTTGTTTGAGATGAAGAGGTGGATGATGATGATGATGATGATGATGATGATGATGATGATGATGATGATGCTGATGATGCTGATGATGATGATGCTGCTGCTGATGATGATGATGATGATGATGACGACGTTGCTCTGCTCCCCTTGGAACATCCAAAACTTTCATTTTTCGATGCTTTTGACTTGCCAATGCGCTTTTCGTCACACCGCCTGGTCACTTTGTGAACATCTCAGCTCAACGTCCAAAAACGTCCCGACCAGGGCAGTCTTTACGATTTTGACATGCAAATGTGCGGGATGCGAACAGCCAGAGGTACAGTGCCCTTGGCCCACAGCAATATTCGCTAGTGAACCTCCTGTTTTTCATCGACTGCCCAGGCAGAGCTTGCAGATTGGCGGCGCAAGGTGCCCTGCGCGGCGTGGGGTTGCCCTTGGGCTTGGAAGCAACGAGTGATGAGGATCAACGAATAGTCACCGACCAACCAAGTAAGGAACCCTAAGATCCAACGCTCACGGGCAACCGGGGCAACCGTCATTACTTGCCTTAAGCAGCATCGTTTGCACCACTGTAACTTGTCACTAATCCATCTAAAACCATGATCCTCAAGATGTATCAAGATGTGATATCTTTTATCGAAGCATGTTAACCATCATCGATCCTTGTCAGGTAACCATTTGTGCTAAGATTGCTCGCTTGTTCGGTGCCCAAAGACGTGGGCGGCTCCAGGTGCTTGCTCAGCGGGAGAGCATCGTGTGGAAGCTTGGATGGTGGGAGGGCGCCCACAAGCACCCAAGGGATATGACCGTTTGAAGGTGGAAATTACCATGGGGTTTACCTACTGATCATGGCCAGTTTACCATGGTTTACTATGGTTCACCATTGGTTTACCGTGCTTCACCTACAAGCTCACTGAGATCATGACCAGCTAGTCGATGGAAAAAGGCAGCGACTGAGAAGAACGTTTCCGTGAATGAACGCCGCTGAAGTAAGTGAAGGAGATATCCACAGTTGGTGAAACATTTTTATAAAGCACAGTAGAAACTCTTAGCATCTATTAGCTAAAATGACCCCCACAACTATCAACCATTCGTTACTCACTATTGATCACTATTGACTATCAACCAATTTTTATCACAAACCATGGTGATAAACCCATGATCATGTTACCATTATTACTTAACCATAACTATTAGCCACTAATCACAGCTACTCTTCACATCAAATAGTGATTATTACCATTCTTATCACTAATTATTATCAATCATTATTAACCATTACTAATCACTATTAACCCATTATTAACCTATTATTATTATTACCATTATTAATATTGTTATTATTATTACCATTAACCCATCCATTCACCATGGCCATCACCACCGTCTTCGCCACTCCGGGTCGACACTTCGCCACCTCACACCCGGAGGTTCAGAGCGAGCGCGAGCGTGGAGAACTCCGCAGCGAAGTCGAGAGGCGGTTCCCGCGACGGCGGCGAGGTGGAAGAGATGGTTGATAACGGTGGTTAATGGCTAATTAATGGTTAATAAGAATGTCTACCCAGGATTAATAAACCCCTGGTTGATGATCATAGGGGGTATCCCCCAAAAACCTTGGTTTTCCATTAAAATGGTTAATTCCATTAACCAATTAATGGTTAATAATAGGGGATAACAACCATTGATAATGGGTTACTGCTATGTTCATGGTTAACCATTGGCTAATGGCTACCCAGGATGAAGCTAAACCCCAGGTTTCTTAATTGGGGCGGTTCCCATTTTAATGGAAAATCAAGGTTTTTGGGGGATAGCCCCTATGATCATCAACCAGGGGTTTATTAATCCTGGGTAGACATTAATGGTTAATGATAGGGGATAACAGCCATTGAGAATAGGGGATATACCAGCTATATATGGCTATGGTCAAGCGGTGAACCAACCAGTTGGTTAAAAGTGGTTTATAACAAGGGATAATCACCAACAACGGTTATATGGCGATGGGTCAAGCAGTTAACCAACGAATTTCATGGGGGATAACCACCAACAATAGGGAAAACAAGGGTTAACAGGGGAGAACTAGGGGTACGGGGTTTTGACCCACTGCTATATGTGGTGAAAATGGCTATATAATTAATGGTTCACATGGTTCACATTCATGGCTAAATTGGCTAGTTACTGTAAGGGTTAACATGGCCAATTAATGGGTCAAATCGTTCAAATGAATTATCAACAATGGCAAATTGATGGTTCAAATGGTTCAAATTATTGCTTCATATGAGTGAGATGGTTAAGTAATGGTGAGTGGTTCACAAAGTAAGGTTGAGCTCAACAATGGCAAATCAATGGTTAAACCTGGCTGATGAATGGTTCAATTTGGTCAATGAATGGTAAATTAATGTTTAACCACTGGTTCACTGATTGTTAACCCATGCTTCATTGATGGTTGATTGACTCTGAATTCATGGTAAATATTGGTAACTTTCTGGTCAGTAGTGGTTACAATATGTTACAGTGATGGTCAACATTGCTTATTTGATATTGATGAAGTTGTGATTGGTTGATGAATGGTGTCCAAACCTTTCGTTAAGATTCGTTAAGCACATGGGGTTTGACAACCTCATTGAGCGTTTATGTGAAGTACTATCAACCATTACCAATGTACTGAATATGGCTCATTGACCACCGACCATTGAGGCTTTATTGTGTTTGACAAAATTACCAATGATTGTGATGATTTTCAACAGTATGACCAGTTGTGTCTCCAACAAAACAACCTATGATTGTATGTTTTTTGTGGCCTGATAGACCTCAAGTTGGCAAAAGCTGATCTTTGTGAACCTACAATTGTCATTTGAGAGAAAGGCTAAACTCTCCGTAGTTAACTTTAGTCTTCGGCTGGAATATCTTCAGGAAATGGCTCCGGGAGCGGTAAAACGATATAGTGAACTCCAAATTTTGGCTGGCGCAGCTACTGCCTGTAACAGAAACGCGCATCTCCAAGCCCAAGAGGTTCTAGTTCTCCAGGGATAGTGTGAGATCCATCTCAAGAAAGCCTCCATACTTCATGGTGAATCACAAGTTATTAGATGTAAAACCAGTGGAATATGGTTATTAGTAAAACTGGTTCCATACTTCATGGTGAATCACCAGTGGACTGAGGTTATTAGTTAATATCTGTTTGGTGAAACCTCAGTTGTGTTTCCACTTCTTGTGAGAGCTCTCTGGCATGAACCGGTCACATTTCCCCATCATTTTGCGAAGCGGTGCAGCTGCCAGCAATGGTACTTGGATGTGCACCCCCACTTAGTAAGTGGTCACCAACCATGGTTCCTAGGGGTTATAAGCTACCTTATAGGGGTTAGAACCATGGTTACAACCCCAGGTGCACATCCAAGTAGGGTTCCTCCGTTAAGGTCAACGGCTTGTACAGCAGGGGCCCCGAAGCACCCCATCGAAGCCTGCCCTGGTTGGCCGTTCGCTACGAGGTCAGGAACATCGCATAGCGAACCCATGGTTGAGGGTCACAGGCAAGGGCTGAGTATGATTGTATAGATTTAGTTGATCAGTTTATTATAGTGATTAGTTTATTATAGTTGAATTATAGTGATTAAGTTGATTATAGTGATTCGTGTCACAGTGTGAAGCCATAGTTGATAAGTTTATTGTAGTGATTGCCTCCCATAGTCAATTCGTCATCCACTGTTGATCACTTTGTGGTGGTTTCTTAAGCCATTAAAAAACCCCAAAGTTATGGAAAATGCTTAACATTGGATGATTTTGGGGTTACCCCTATTTTGAGAATCACCCACGTACTAGTTTGATCAACCAGGGATTATCCATTGTGTATCATCCACTGTAAATCAACTGCCGATGATTATACTGTCAATCAATCATTTCAACCATCTATACTAGTTGATCTATCAACCATGCCTAGAATCAATGATATTGGATCATATACTAGTCTAATCAACAGAATAATCAACCAACCACCATTGTTAATCAACTAGTCTATACAATGCACCAATTATCCTCCATTGTCAATCATCCACGGCTATAAAACAAGTAAAACCATGATGACCATCAAGTATAACCATTATCATATAACCATCTAATCTACTCTTAGTGAATTAACTAGTATAACCATTCTAATTGTTAATCATCAGAACCATTAGTATAACATATAACCATCTAATATAACCATTGTAATCATCTACTGTTAGTCATTAGTCATGGTTTACCTATGATCACCAACCAGCCCAGCAGGCTACAACAGAAAGTGGCCTCACTGACCAGTGTAATCCTCAGCCAGGTTGGTGGTCGCAGGACCTTTGCTCTAGAGTGATTGGAGCTGGTTAATTGACAGTTAGTTGATGGTTAATGATGGTTAATGATGGTTAATGATGGTTAATGATGGTTAATGATGGTTAATGATGATGGTAAGAACGGTGAAAAGAATGGCAAAATGGCTAATAAATGTTAGTGCTGGTAATAATTGATGGATTATGATGATGGTAATTGTTGGTTAGTGATACCGAATTCCCCCATTAGTTGTTCATACCAATATTAGCTCAACTATTATACGCACTTAGTTGTTTATTATATCATCATTACTTGTTAGATGTACCGAAATACCAGTAGTTAGTTATTCCCAATTAGTATACATCAGTTTACCACCATTACTTATACCAATAGTTATTCCTACCTCCTCTGTTGTACCACAAGTTGGTCATACCAATATTAGCACTTCTTATATCACTAAGATTATACTATTACTAGTCGGTGCTTGCAAAAGCTTTTTATTTTCCCCTACATTTGGAATGATTGGCTGGGGAATATTTTTGGTATGGGTTATGATCATGTACAGCCACCAGCAGATTAGTCGCCCCACTAGTTAATAATGCCCACCAAGTATAATAATGATATACAATTACTACCTTGCACTACTAGTTGGGCCAGTAGCCACTACCATGCCATCATATAATGATACAATCACTATTATTATGCAATTGATCATTCTAAATTATACTACTGTTGTACCAACAGTGATGGACCCCATTAACAGTATTCATTTGTAATTTGTAATTCTTTTCAAGAATCCGCTTATTTTGCGTGTTGTTGCTGAAGCTTGTTTTGGCTCAAAACTTCCGCGCTTCAATTTTTTTCTGATACCTTGGGTTTCGCTGGGCGCCGCCGGCGTCCCAAAGGACACATTGCGATTGCTGACAAATCATCAGTTAGATTAACAAATTGGCATCTTGCTAAAGTTCGATTGGTGTGCAGAAGCTGCTTGCAAGTTTCAATCGAAACATATAGGTATGCCTATACGGCTTTCCTATTGGCTTCTGTTTTTCCAAAAGTTTGTCCTTTCGCCAAGCTGTTTTATTTTATTTTGAGCGTTTGATCTATGCGTTTTTTCTCCGAAGCTGTTTTTTGTAGCTGCTTCAGCGCCCTATCCTCCAGGATTTGTTTCCTTCAAGTACATTGCCTGGCGCTCTGCGTTTGATTTCGTCGCCGGAATTCCTCCCTACAATGTTTTCTGGCGGGAGGCCTCCGGCTACACCCTTGGCAGGAAGGGGTGGACATATTTTTGCAGTGGGAGGAATGCCTCAGAACGTAGCCCGGCTCATTTCGGCATTTAAGCCTTATTGTTTCCTCGCGCAACTTGAGAATGGCGTGCTTGATTTGGAAAACCAAGAGCCGAACGTGCCGCTGGTTGATCCTTTGCATTTTTTGGCCAGCGCGCGGCAGACCAGGGCATTCATGGGTGGGGTCGGGCTGGCTGCTCTTGCCCCGTCGGGCTGTGAGATTGGCCGGGCAATACGTCAGCTTAAGGAACGTGCAGAAAAAAGCGCGTATGTCTGATGAATGCGCAGAGCTCATCGGCAAATTTCTTGGGACGCACCAAAACGACCACAGGAAGATCACTTCCACCGGCTTCGTCCTCACCAGGCAACAAGCTTCCCAGCTTGCGCGGCACAGTTGGTCCCTTGACGGGTGGGTGTTCGTTCCGCCAGATCATTAGCTACCCGTTTGACAGGGCGCGCGTTATGTCAACGCGGGGCCAAATTTGATGCTGAGAGCTTTACCCCAATTCTTCAACTGACATAGCAGCACGCCTGCGGGCAGACAAAAGAATGCGTTGCAGTTTTGTCATTGCCATCCCGCCTCGAATATGTCCAGCCGGCCCAGCCGTTTGCTTAGTTGCGCTTCTTCTTTGTTTTGTGCTCGGGCTTTTCGGAAAGCGAGGAAAATTTCATTGTTGTGAAACGCCGACCAAACCAAACGCGCGCACGGCAAGACGTCATGCTACACGCCCTGAGAATCGCAATCCTCTAGCAACCTGCTGCTTCTTCCCAGTTTCTAAACGTGCAAGAAAGCCAAGTTCATAAATTGAACCTAGCCAGAACCATCGTCTTGAAGAATACATTGGTTTTTTTGAACATTTCAAGCACGCTGTGAACTGTTTCAAACCTGCGTTTCACAACATGTTTGCGTATATGCGTTTGATTTTGCCAAGGGACCTTCGATCGATTCATTTCAGTCAGCGAAGATCTTGTTTCCGGTGTTTAGGCTCAAGTAAAACACAGCTGTTCGGGCGCGCTCTTATTTTCAATGTCCAGCTCCGATATTTCAGAGACGTTGGGCAGCTCTGATACGACCAGCTCGACGCCTAACCGCGGTGCCTGCGCTATCGCCCGGCCCGATTTGCCTGGATCCAGCGGCTCATCGCCGGAGGCAAAACACACCGCCGACACGGCGACAGAATTTCGCTGCACTATCATTGTACCATTACTATACCAACAGTGGGGTAGAACTCCTGGATTATACAAACACAATTCTTGTACCAGCATCATACCATTACACCATGATAATACGAGTGTATTATACCACCATCATACTAATATATGATACCACCATTATCATTCTACCACCATGATACAACCATATTCCATATGCCACTATAATGCCACCATGTACTATACCCACAGTATATGGTTTCACAACCATTGTTATACCACCACTATTATCATACCATTATTACTTCACCACATTATACACATGTTTAATGTTTATACACCATTATCATTGCGACATCATTTATCCATTATACCATCATAATATTCATACGGGTGTTTCTCAAAATAGGGGTGCCCCCAAATCATGCAATGTTAACCATCCATATCATCCATCTATGTCGAGAAACCGCCGCATATACCACCATAATATCCATAGTGGGATTCTCTATAGAACCCCACTAGTTATCACCATCATCGTACCAGTGGTTATACCACCCATATACCAACTGTGACTATATCATTGTAATACCAATACATCCATTATACACCATAATATCCATATACTCATGGAATATCCATATTACCAGTGTATGATACCACCATTAATTCCACTGGCCCCACCCTCGAGGTGAGCGAGATCGGCTGTCACGCGGCGGAGCCGCCAAGGAGAGCGACGGTATGCGCCGTGTTGTGCCATGCGGTCACGTTCGGTTGCGTCGTTGTCTTTGGCGAGCTGGGTCAAGCAGTGGACCAACCAGCCAACCAATGGTTAATGGTTAATCATAGAGGATAACAACCAATGATAATAGGGGATATACCAGCTATATATGGCTATGGTCAAGCAGTGAACCAACCAGTTGGTTCACTATGGCTGGAAATGGTTAATAATGGCTTATAACAGGGGACAACCACCAACAATGTTTATATGGCAATGGGTCAAGCAGTTTACCAACCAATTTCATGGGGGATAACCACCAATTTCATCGGGAAAACAATGGCTAATAGTAGGGGAACCAGGGGGACTAATGGTTTTGACCCACTGCCATTTGTGAAGAAATCTGCATATTGGACAACAACTTTGTCGCATTGAAATCAAGGTTTGGCAACTTAGTTTTTCTCATTATGGCCTTCAGCTTCTTTTGACATCCCCTTTCCCCCAATCTTAGCTGATTCTTCCCGACCGCCCATGTATGCACCCCCAATTCTTAACCAAGGACTTCGGGCAGTTTAAAGGGAGAGCATTAATTGTGAAGGCTGGGTTCATACCTCGCCCCCCCAGAACAGTCTTCAAATGAGTTTGGCCTCAAACATACATGGGGCAGGCCAACCAATCAGGGATTAATCACAGTCAGTAGTGGGACCCAATACCGCACTGTTTTTTTCCAAACGTGCAGTATGTCCCGGACAAATGGTCAGTCGCTCCTAAGAAACTATGACTGCCACATATCTTTTGGATTTGAAACAGTCAGGAAAACCCTTAGATTTGTGTTTGCTCTTCCATGATCTTTTGAATTTTCGGGCGACTGTAACCATCGTTTGCATCATCTTTTTCGATCGCTTCCGACGTGAAAAACAGTGCGACCAGAATCTCAGAATCATTTCCTGCTCTTTGGGAGATCCGTCGGATTCCACCATATCTTTCAACCTTTGCTGGTTAAACAATAGGTGGAAAACCATATCTTTCATCCTATTGTTCAACCAGCTCTTGTTCCCAATAGATCCATATAAATCCTATAAATCCTGGTTGTTCATCCTCTTCATCCTGTTCCCAAGGATCTTATGTTGTTCACAACAACCACTGGCCCTCCTTGCTCCGTTCACAGGATGCAGAAGATCGAACTCGTGAACTGGAGGTTCGGATGGGTTCCTCCGAGTCAACGTGACCCATACCCAGTTGGTTGTTACTTCGGCAGGTAGGCCCTGACCATAAACAGGGCCTAGGGGACCTTTTGGGCCGTGGTGAATTAGTGGTTAGCAATGGTTTCTAGTGGTTGATAATTTCTTGACTAGTGGTTACCAATGGTCTCTAGTTGTTAATTGGTGGTTACCAATGGTTAATTAGTGGTTAACAATGGTTTCTAGCTAGATGATTTACCAAGTGCTTTGGCCGGAGGCCATTCATTGGTTGAGGATGCAACCAACAAACAAACCCCGGGATGACAACAGGCATAGCTATCAAGCAGGCAGGGGCAAGGGGCTGGTGGATAGTCGGGAATATATTTCTTGTAAAAGTTGGTGGTACAACTGTTGAACTAGAGGGGGATAGAATCAATGCTGATTTGGTAGATCACCAGCCAATGTGACCATACAGTAATTCGAATAGTGCAAAGTGCAAACCACATGGGGGCTTGTGTACGAATCATGCAGCCCAGGGCGATGTTGACAATGTTACATGGCAGCCAGGGTTACCTTTGACAAATTGACAACCAGAGGGGAATGTACAGTAATCCAGAGTGTTCCTATGAACAAGTTGGTTTGGCCCATAGTTTCTTTACCAAAAAAGGTGCATTTCTTGGATATACCAAGGGACCGACCTCCAAAAAAACACGCAGTTTCTGGGGTCGCCTGCCATCGGGGGGCACCCCATCGATCTCTGGTAGCAACACCTGTCGCTAGGCGAAGCTGGAAACCTTGAGGGAGGAGAAGGCAGAGATCGAATCTGGCCACTTGGCCACGGCCGATAGCGCTGGTGCTCCAGCGCTTAACCTTCGTACGGGGCTGTTCAACCGAATATCTGAGAGCAGTAGGCCTTCGTAGCCCTCATCAATCTAGGAGGGCCGGTGGCGCGATATCAAGAAGGGGAGTGGAATGAAGTATCATGCATGCCTGTTCATACACGAGGTAGCTATGGCTACGAAGCCAAATCACTCTGTGAGGCAGTGTAAGGCTTTTATGGACTGGTGAAGTAACAAACCTGTTCCAGAAAAAGGGCAAAAATGATGAACATGTCTTTATAGGATTACCAAACAATCAGTGTCCTTTTTGTCAGGATTGTATCCCCTCAAGATATCATTTTGAGCATAGGGGGAATCACGATAATGAAAATGCTGAAAGACTTGGCCTTTGACCCAAGCACAAATCAACGCACAAGATCTGAACTCATCTACGAATGGAGCATACCCTGGAGCATACCCTGGAGCATACCCTCCAAACTGATGCTTTTTCCACAAGAATCACCACTGGCGGATCACCCTTCGCCCATGGACATCCCCACCTGAGTCCCTGGTGATTTCTTGGGTCTTTCCCGACTCGGCCCGACCTGTCCCTATTGACCAATGACCGTTGACGGCCACGTGTAGTGATTTGACCGACCATCAATCATCGCAAAGCGGATTCTTGAAAGTGGGTATTGACAAGCTGCTTCAATGCAATTACGTTAAAATTACCGTTGATGATTATACTTACTGTATTATAGCTGATGATGATGATCCCTAGTTGATAAGGTCTTGTTTTGTAGTCGAAACTAGTTGAAAGTAGTCAATCACACAAGTGGTTTCTGATGTTTTATCAAGAACAGGCTTTGTAACCCTCATAGTGATTGTGGTGTGATTGACATGGGCCAACATATTAACGGGTCATCAACATGGTTATGAATTCTATTCATCTTGTTGCAGGTATCATGAACCCCAATCTGGCTACCAATTTTCAATCCCCACTCAACCACCTGCTGACCATCAAATTACAGTAATCATGGACTAGACCACGAATCAATCATTAGCCTTTACTTAACCATTGCATACATTTACAAAGCCACGAGTTGGTCATAGTTTAGCCGAGCATAAACCATTACTCACGACGTCGATTTCGCCCAGGTCTTGAACAGCAGAAGGCCGAATTGGACTCTGCCCGCCTGACAGCGGCCAAAGCGGCTGAGGGGGCGGATGTACGGTGCCCGGCAAGCGGTGCAATGGGGCTGCTGCAATGGTTGAAGTGCGGTGAATTGCTATCAGGATGCACCGATGAGCTTAATGCTGGTCAACCATTATTTTGATCGAATATTTGCGGCTTGAAGAATAAACCACTGCGACAAGCCATTGGATCTATGGGCCGTTGTTTTTTAACAAGAAGCCTCATTATTCGCGACTAAAGTCCTCCTCCTCCTCCTCATCATCATCATCATCATCATCACCATCATCACTATCATCATCACAGTCAAGCAATACATACTTTGAGCCAAAGACCACCAACTCCTTTGGCATGGATAGGTGAGGTCCCATCCCCCTAGGTGGCAGCCAAAGAACTCTTGGAGGAGGAGCCTTGGATCGGAAAAACGGAAGATGGTGGCGCTTGATCATTGCAATGCTGTTGGTTCTTCTTTTGCATGGTTCTTCTGGTGGCGCTGTTGCTTGTGTCTTTTGTCTGCCGGTTTCTGGTTTTTATGATTGGTTGTATTTCTCTGATTGTTGCTGTGGTCATTGTCGGTGTGTGCGCCAAGAAAACACATTTTTTCTTCGTGGTGTTCTTCTTTTGGTGGGAGGACAAGGTCGATGATTTGGGCCTTCAAGAAAAAATGGAACGTTTCACATCTTCCCTGGACAGACCTTCCATGGCAGTGCGTCCAGAGCTAATGTCCTCCTGAACTCTGAATTGGACTGGCTTTCCAGTGACTCTTGACATGGCACATCATGGCACCATAGGTCGATTCTTCTTTGGCTGGCTCAAAAACGGTTCCGCTGCATGTCTGGAATTCTCATCTCTAAAATTTTGGCAGATCAAAGCCTATCAAAGGGTACCATCCATGGCATGACCCATCCATGGCATGACCCATCCACCCATGGCATGACCCATGGCCACCCCTGGCCGCCTCATGCATGGCCCCTGGGATGGTGGCACGCCAGGAGGCTCGCCTGGAAAAGCAACGCCAGTCCCTGACAGCCGCAGAGGCGACTGGGGCTTTTTTAACCGATATTTTTATGTATGGTTTATGTATTTTTACGTATGATTTATGTAGTGTTTTTTTCATGTTTTTTCCTGTATGATCTATGTATGTGGCTATGGGTCAATAATAACCAGCAACAATAGGGGATAATAACCAAACAGTTTAGAAGGAAAACAATGGTTAGTGATGAGGAACCAGGGGTACAGGGTTTTGACCCGCAGCCATGTTGATATTTTTGCAGGGTACGGTGGAGCCATCACACTGGATATGGCCATGGGTTAATATCAACCAACCAATAGTGGAGGCTAGTGACCAACGACAATAAGAACACAATGGTTAATAGTGGGGGAACCAGGGATACAGGGTTGTGACCCAGAGCCATATTGCATTTTTACATACAAATACATGATTTATATATTGTATGTTTGTAGTCATACACAGGTGCCATAGACATATACATCACATATTTATGTATATTGATGGAGGGGTACCGTACATATATATATATATATATTTATATTTATATTTATACATGTATTATGATATATCGGTTTGTTTACATTTATAGAGGGTACCATGTGTGTTTGTGTATACACTTCTATCAGCATACTACACGCATATGAGGTACATGCACATATTTGTAGGTATGTCTACATACATATTCTATTGTTTTTGGGTTGCGGAGAATTGAGGTTGTTGTGGTTTCTAAAGTGTGTTTGATGCAACTATAAAATTTACAACAATGAATGCTCATGCACGAGAAAGACATAGGCAAAACATCTATAAACATGCGCTGGTATGACTTGCTATGGAGAAGACGGAAATGAGGGAGTTTATTAGGAAACCCTTTGGTGAGCAGCTGTCCCCTGTCCTTCCCTGTCCCATTGATGTCAAACAGCTTGGGCTCCAGCCGCCAGCCTTCCCATGCAAGAACTTGATGAGTATACTGTCTTGATATCATTTTGAACTGACAGATCTCCAACACCTACCTCTTGGCAAAGTGAAGTCAGAAGTTAAACATCACCATCCTCAAAAAGTAGATCGAACCATCTACACCCCTTCAAGCGGAACCTGCAGTTTGCTTGATTATTAATCAAACGAACCTCTAACCCACCATGGCAACCATGGTTGCCCAACCATATGGTGGTTTCTCACGTCATAGGGGTACCCCAAAATCATCCACTTTATCAACCATTTATAGTACACTCCGGTAAACTACCATAGCAATGGAAAATCACCAGTTTTTTGGGAAACCCTGGGAAATCATCTATAAATAGTGAATTTTCCATTGCTATGTTAGTTTACCGGAGGGTAATAGACCCGCCATTTTTGGGGGGTTCCCTATGGCTTGAGAAACCACCATCTAGGCTGCCCGAGTTCGAAGCACGTCCTAGAAATCGGTGGAAAGCCCCGTGGCTCAGCGTGCGCTTTCAGGCGGCTGTTGCGGCAGCTGAAAAGCGCCGGGCACTCGGGCGATTGGTTCGGCTGGGAGTGTCCTTGGTGGTGTCGGTGGGTGACCTGCATCGTGCCACAGAAGGGACCATTTCTTGGATAAGTTTGGGTCATTTCCTCCTCTGAACCCCCAGACACTGTGGGTTAGTCCAAACACTTTTTGAAGGGAAGCCAGTAGGAGGGGATTCAACCCAACCCTCAGCCATTTGAGGACTGGAAAGCATGGTGTCTGTGGAAGAAGTTCAGCGCTGTGAAAAGGAAGCGCGTTCGTGGGTGCCTCAGGTCGCTGACCACACTTGCAGAGTTGATGGAACTAGGGACTGGTGTAAGTGGCTTAGCCAGTTTGTTTTGTGATTGACCAACAATAACGGTGATGGTTTACAAATGTTGAGAATGTCTATCCCCAGTAATGGCTTCGTTGAAATGATCGTTACCATTACGGTTACGATTAACGGCGTGTAACCAGTAATGCTCATTTCTCACTGTTAACTGGCCCTTTGGGGCGCTGTTGTTATCCCGGGATCCATATGAGGCCTCAGCAGCCATCTTGTGGCATGGATTTTTTGCACATGGATCTCACATCGAAAAGAGGAGTTTGGTAGGTTTCTCTAGTGCATGTGGTTAATGGAAATGCAAGGTTTTCAGGGCAAAGTTTCTTTATTTGATGATTTTTGATGTGTATAATATTCCGTTCTTTGTGTATTAGGCAATGGCAGTCTCACTCAAGTTCAAGCCACGGTTTCGTTGGAGGCTTTTGCAAAGTCTCATCACCATCAGCGATTTGTGATTTGAGGGCGTGAATTGATGGAGGGCCCCAAATCCTGAAGTGGTATGACCAGCTTGAGTGAGGAGCGTCTCAGGCATTCTCAGGTTCATTCTGTTCTGCTTTAAAGGTGACGATTTCGTGAAACTTCTCGAGCAACGAACGGAACTACTTCCTGCGCCACTCAACTTATGCATTTTGAAAGCTCAGCGACTCACCGCATCATGACACCGCATCGTCAGACCCGCCTTGCAAGGTACAGAGAAGCTCTGGTGTGACTTGCCTGAAACTTATGACATTCATAGTGACTGTCACCTAATCAAGACATATCAATACAAAACCCCACAGCTGGCGTCACTACTACAATGATTGATCATCAAAGATGTCTACAAACATCGTCCATTGGGGTCTATTATTTGGTCGGTGTGTCGCATCACGCCATCAATCAAAATGGCCCTTCAGTAGGAAATAATGGACAACTGGGACCCAAGATACCACCATACTCAGTGAGCATGGTACAAATGATGAGTAGCTAGTATCGTTTCTTAGCTGTTGTTGGTTGGTTCCTACTATTTATTAGTTCCATTCTTGGGTCCAACACGAGATCCTATGAATCACTCCACTGGATCCACTGCGCATTTGAAAAGGATGAACGCCATCAATGTTGGAGCACCCAAGGCCCACATTCGCAACCCTCAGAGGACAACTAAGCTGTAAGGCCCACAAGAGCCAGTGGAGCCCAAGATGAACAGTGCGAAGGTTGATAGAAATCAGCTCACCCGAACCAACTGTAAAGCCAGTGAAACAACTCCAATTGGGGCCGAGTTGGAGCAGGCATGCAATCTCACGATGAGATAGGGATCATCTTGTCCTATCGGATTATATAACTGGGATTAGATAAGTACAAAGCATATTTTTGATAATCCCTGTTTTTTAGAACTTACAACGAACATATTAGTATAATAACCAGTTTACAAAGAACCATATATATATATATTTAAATAAATATATATATACATATATATAAATTTAGATATTATCACAAGTCATAGACCAGTGATTGATTACCGTTCCGCAAGTCTCGCAGCTCTCTGTGGCCCCCACGAGAAACACCGCCCGTCGTCCGGCCGTCGCCTTCCAGCAGGTCAGTCGACAAGGAAGCGAGGCAATTGCGTTTGGCATTGGCAGAGGCAGCGATCCGAGGATCGGAACCATGACACTGGCGAGTTGGGTCAAGCACTTAAGCGACCAACCAAGCAGTGGTTAATGGTTGATAATAGGGGATAACAACCACCAATGATAGGGGATATACCGGCTATATATGGCTAGGTGGGTCAATATTATCAACCAACCAGTTGGTTAAGTATTTTTAGTAGTGGTTGATCATGGTCAATCAGGGATGATCACCAACAATGGTTGATATGGCGAGCTGGGTCAAGCAGTTAACCAATCAATAATAGCTGGTTAATGGTGAATGATAGGGGATGATAACTAACAATTATAGAGGATACATACCAACTATATGGCGAGCTGGGTCAATATTATTCGACCAACTGATGGGGGTTAATCACCACCAATAAGAGGGAAAAGAATGGTGAATGATAGGGGAACCAGGGGTAGAGGGTGAACTGACCGATAGCCATATACGCTGGCAATGCTCGAGCATATGGATTGTACGATACTGCGATACCAACCAGTCTAGACCTATGTTTCTCGCGCACGGATATCCGATCCAGGTTTATGATTATGGACCTGGCATGGTTTAGTGATGATTGGGAGGGATGGCCCCATGCCAAGAGCTACCAATCCATCAGTTTCGTAGGTGTCCTTCAATGGGGCCGTAGAACCGCCAATCAGATGATGATTTCGAATAGGGAAACCGGAGGCGATCTGGGGTCATCACCCGTGTGTCCATATCCAGGGCGCACACGGCGTTGACCATCTCATCCCAGAAGGGAATAACCACGCTTGAAAATACAACCGCTCACAATGCAACGTAATTAGGCGTTTCTTAAAATTGGGAACCCCCCAACGGATGAAGTTTATTTCGATAGATGGTTTACATTTGATTCTTTTTGGAGGTCCCCTCGAGAAACAACCATGAATGGTTTATAGATGTTCATAGCTGGTATATTCCCTATTCTGGTTGGTAAAAAGTATTTTGGGATCAACAACAAACCATTATAATCCACTGTTGATCACTAGTCTTCTTGCTTATAACCTGCTTATAACCCCTATAACCCGCTTATAACCCCTACAACCCTCCTATAATTTCCCCCAGAAAACCCCCTTCGTCCTTGCTGCGTCGAAAGATCCGTCACGCACGGGAGCGAGGCCTTGTCCAGTGGCACGGATTTGTCGATGGCCAACAAGGAGCTCCAAGTGCTTCGTGATGCACAGCAAGCTGCGTCGCAACGAGTGCAGGCGGTGCAATGGCTTCCACCTGGGTGAACAAGTGAGGATGGGGAGAAATGACCAATGAAGATGGGGAGTTTGATGGGAATTGGATGGAGAGGTTGATGGGAGTTTGATGGGAATGGGATGGAGAGGTTGATGCGAGTTTGATGGGAATTGGCTGGAGAGGTTGATGGGAGTTTGCTGGGAATTGGATGGAGAGGGTGATGGGAGTTTGATGGGAATGGGATGGAGAGGTTGATGCGAGTTTGATGGGAATTGGCTGGAGAGGTTGATGGGAGTTTGCTGGGAATTGGATGGAGAGGGTGATGGGAGTTTGATGGGAATGGGATGGAGAGGTTGATGCGAGTTTGATGGGAATTGGCTGGAGAGGTTGATGGGAGTTTGCTGGGAATTGGATGGAGAGGGTGATGGGAGTTTGATGGGAATGGGATGGAGAGGTTGATGCGAGTTTGATGGGAATTGGCTGGAGAGGTTGATGGGAGTTTGCTGGGAATTGGATGGAGAGGGTGATGGGAGTTTGATGGGAATGGGATGGAGAGGTTGATGCGAGTTTGATGGGAATTGGCTGGAGAGGTTGATGGGAGTTTGCTGGGAATTGGATGGAGAGGGTGATGGGAGTTTGATGGGAATGGGATGGAGAGGTTGATGCGAGTTTGATGGGAATTGGCTGGAGAGGTTGATGGGAGTTTGCTGGGAATTGGATGGAGAGGGTGATGGGAGTTTGATGGGAATGGGATGGAGAGGTTGATGCGAGTTTGATGGGAATTGGCTGGAGAGGTTGATGGGAGTTTGCTGGGAATTGGATGGAGAGGGTGATGGGAGTTTGATGGGAATGGGATGGAGAGGTTGATGCGAGTTTGATGGGAATTGGCTGGAGAGGTTGATGGGAGTTTGCTGGGAATTGGATGGAGAGGGTGATGGGAGTTTGATGGGAATGGGATGGAGAGGTTGATGCGAGTTTGATGGGAATTGGCTGGAGAGGTTGATGGGAGTTTGCTGGGAATTGGATGGAGAGGGTGATGGGAGTTTGATGGGAATGGGATGGAGAGGTTGATGCGAGTTTGATGGGAATTGGCTGGAGAGGTTGATGGGAGTTTGCTGGGAATTGGATGGAGAGGGTGATGGGAGTTTGATGGGAATGGGATGGAGAGGTTGATGCGAGTTTGATGGGAATTGGCTGGAGAGGTTGATGGGAGTTTGCTGGGAATTGGATGGAGAGGGTGATGGGAGTTTGATGGGAATGGGATGGAGAGGTTGATGCGAGTTTGATGGGAATTGGCTGGAGAGGTTGATGGGAGTTTGCTGGGAATTGGATGGAGAGGGTGATGGGAGTTTGATGGGAATGGGATGGAGAGGTTGATGCGAGTTTGATGGGAATTGGCTGGAGAGGTTGATGGGAGTTTGCTGGGAATTGGATGGAGAGGGTGATGGGAGTTTGATGGGAATGGGATGGAGAGGTTGATGCGAGTTTGATGGGAATTGGCTGGAGAGGTTGATGGGAGTTTGCTGGGAATTGGATGGAGAGGTTGATGGGAGTTTGATGGGAATTTGATGGGAGTTTGGTGGGAATTGGATGGGAGTTTGGTGGGAATTGGATGGGAATCTGATGATGAATTAGCAAGATTCGGATGGTTCATGATGGCGAATCTGATGGTTGAGAATGGCGTATGATGGTATCTGATGAAGTACCAACAAATCAAAGGAATCTGAAGGTGAAGGACGATTTGAATCATGGGGGATAGAATGGTTTGTGATGATGATCCAGCTCTTAAGCAAGCACTTATGTTTGCATGGCCTTTCTTCAAGCTCTTCAAGCTATTTCTGGTATCCAAGGTCTTTCCAACAGTAACATTTTCTGAGCGTCTCAAGGTTGTCCGCCAAGTCCCTGACCAACCAACCAGCTATAGTTGGTACATCTCTAATCCCTACGATTGTTTTTTATTGAAGCTTGTTAACCAACCATTAGCCATGACATTCTCGAGTTCATCTGACGGTTGTCTCACTAAAGTCACGTGGCTTCACACAGCAAGAGCAGTGGGACAGATTCCCTCACGGTAGGGCCATGAAACATGGAACACTTCACCTGCGGTTGATCACTCGTCTGGCAACTCTGCTGTTTCACTGTTGGGGGCTACCCCCAGGATATGTGACCACTATTTAACCATCAACGAATATTCTTTATCTCATTCAACCATCATCCAACTGTCAAACTTGGATGACCGTTGTGAGACGGCGATGGTTTATCCTGCGTAGGGGATGTTCATCCACCCATTAAAGAATAGGCATAGCCAACAGAAGGAATCTCAGCAGTTGGATTCCGACCACGGGGCTGTCCATTCACTGTGGGTACCTAACAACCATCCTTAGAACATGAGAAGTTAATCTGTGAGCCCATCATCTGGTGAGCTACAGCATTGATGGACGTTTGGTTGTCGTGTGGAATTCGTCCAAGGACAGCCATGGTCATGGTCCCCCAAAAAAGGTCAGTCGTAGCAACATTCGTCATTGTTGTTGGGCTCACTTCCACCCAGCTGGTGTTCCCAATGACCAGATTTAGCCCTACCGTTGATGATGAACCATCATCAAAGATCATCAAGCATCATTGAAGCACCATATTTAACCTATCAATGACTGGCTGGTGGTTTCAAACATTTTTCATTTTCCCTAGTAGTGATTAACCATTGGTTGGTCGACTCATATTTTTCATAGGGGTGGTTCAACCCTGGCTGAATTCAAGCCAGGCGTGTGAGGCATCGCCCGACCGCAGCGAATGAGAACAAAAAATAGTGGTTCAACCACCAACCAGCTAATGATCATGATCAACCACTCTAACCCTATATAACCATTATTCACTATTATAAACCACTAGTTAACCATTATTAACCATTACTATCAATCATGATTATCCATATATAACCATTATTAACCACCAGTTAACCACTAGTTAACCATGGGCGGTTCAACCACCAACCCGACCATCATTGATCCAGCCGCCGAATCTGCTGGAGGCACTGGAGGCTGTCAACGAGCAGCTCGAGAAGCGGATTGTCGGAAGCACCAAGCCCTGGGTGGCGGCTGGCGGCCCATCGTGGAGGTACCGCAAAAGTGATCATCGACCAGGGTTTTTGCAGTTGATAGGGGGTTTAACCTATAAGGGGTTTACCAAACTGGGTGTACCAAACTGGGTGTAGCAAACTGGGGTTATACCAATTAACCAAACTGGGGGTATTGACCAACTGGGGGGGTTTAATAGGGGGTTGATTTTTGGTAGATACCCCGTATTAACCAACTAGGGGTGTACTAAGCCAGGGTTGGTAGTATTATCATGGTCGATCATATTGACCATAATTACCATAATACTATTTCAGAACAATCATTGTAATGTATTGGCGGTCAACTGTTCATAATTAGTTGATAAGGGTGATACTGCAATTAATTTGCTGGCTAACATTCGCTAACCATGATATAGACAGTGATCATTGCGAGCACCATCATTAATGCCAACCCTTGATTAGTACACCCCTAGTTGGTTAATAGGGGGTATCTACCAAAAACCCTGGTTTCCCATTGAAATGGTACCCCCGCAATTGATAAACCTAGGAATTATCAATCCGGGTTGTCATTGCGATCATCATTGTCCTCATCAAGGGATTATGAGTTGCCAATCAAGCAGCAGAGCCCACCCCTGCACACGAACCCCTGTAATTCGATCGACGTTTGACATTGCTCAAACCATTCACAGGTTTATCATAGCAATGCACGCAGACTCACACATATCCTTGGACGGTAAACAAGGGTAGGTATGTCTATTGGGTGATAGCTTTGTTTCACTGTTGCTGATGAAATACTTAAACTGTTGACACCTGTGATGTAATTGTCAACTGTTGCCTCCCATATACACATATATATATATATATACATATGTATATCTGTATATACATATATATATATATCATTGAACTGTCGGTATAGCTGTTGGTTCCTTGGCATAGATTTGTGTCAATAAGTCTACCTAATGAGAGCTGTTGGTCCCATGCAGGAACTGGGGCAGGTTTCAGGTGGTTCACTGAACGCTAATGGAGGGTCGCACTTTCGGTTCGTTTACATGTTGAATCCATATGTTTGCACTTGTGTGTTGCTTGTAAAATATATCACGTACATGAACCACGCAAGCAGAGATACATATGTAGATACATGCGCTATGTCTTCAGAGAACACATGCCCTATATCTTTTCTTCATAGTTCCGTCACATGTCACATCATCAGGAGATTGATATACCACATCCATAGCCCGCTTTCGCACAAGGCAATCGCCAACTGCAATTGTACCCCCCCCAAAGTTGGTCTATAAGTAAGTTCACAAGTAACTCCAGCTGTACTAATCCTTACTTGCGCATTTTCAACTTACCCATTCTAAACCCAACCATTATGAACGCACTATTAACCATTATTAACCATCATTAACCATTATTAACCATTATTAATTATTAACCCACTATTAACCACTATTTACCATGCTTATAGCCATCATCCCCATGAACTGTTGGCCCACCTCCTGCGGGTCCGCCAGCTGCGCAACCCATCGAGGCCCAAGTGGAGGCTGAAATCGCCACTTTGAAGAAGGCCATGGGCCGATGGGCCAACCCAGGTCCCAAGCGGCGCTTGAAAATGGCTATGGGTCAATATTACCCAACCAACCAATGGGGGATTTCCACCAACAATTTCATAGGGAAAACAACGGTTAATGATAGGGGAACCAGGGGTACGGGGTTTTGACCCACTGCCAAATGGAAGCAGAGCGGCTATCCAAAGGTACCCAGGACATCCCAGGACCAGATTTGTATCCCCAAACTACTGCTATTTCACTTGATGTGCATCTGATATCATCTGATCATATCCGATCTCAAAAGGACAAGTCGTGTTCCGAATGTCCACCGTTAGATCCTGGACCCAAAAGGAATCACATGTGTTTCGTACAGATCTGGGTGGTTTTGTGGGATTTACATCTCAACTCTGGGAGAATCCAGACCCATTTTTGGTTATTCGCAGTGGTTTTCGTGCCCAGCATTGGAGACTGAGGACATAACAGCGTCATTGAGACTTCGGCAGGTGATGATCCCATGTCCCCGGCGGGGCTTTCTGCTTTCCAGGGCACCGTGGACCTACGAAGTGAGGAGGATCTCATGCGGGAGGTGGAGAGCTGTGCAGCATTTGCGTCGCTAGCACTTGCTGCAAGTTGCCGTTGGGCATAACCAATTTGGTTTGTTGTTATTATATACATTTAAAACATGTAGTAATAGCAACTTGAATTACCATTACTATGGCTATTATCAAATATATATATATAATTATGGTTCATTATGGCTTAAATAACAATAATTACCATAATAATAAACCATAATGATTAGTTTAGTTTAATAGCAATGATAACAATAAAGTCGTTTCTATTTTGTAGTTTGATGTGTTTGCCACACTTCCTACACTTGGATGTGGCGCCGCTGGTGCTGCTTATGAGTTGTGAACCGAATTCTCCCACTACTCCGCACTACTCCTAATCTTGATGCTCCAAGCTTGATGACTTGGCCCCCCCATCGGTGTGCCCGAATGATATCAGTAGTTTCCTGCCATGATTTTTCTGGGGGATGGTGTCCAGACATTTGGCGTAATTACTATGATTTGTTGATCCATCATCCCCTACTTCTATGCCACTATGAACTCTTAACGACTCAATCCGGCTCATTTGGGGATACAATATGTCAATCAAATGTCTTCCACATGTATTGTCACAGTATTGTTCATGACTAGACCATTTGTTACTTTATCGGATCGTCCTATCAATGTTTGCATCCATATTCGTGTCATGATTCGCCGCTGACAGTGGGACAAAGACCTGGCCGGCCCTCAGGGAAGCGGAACTCCACTGGCCGGTGGGTGTGACATTGGTTGGTGGTCACAAAGCATGAACCCTTGATCACCTGTTTTTAAACGTATCTAAACAAAAACAGGATCACCTATTTATCAACTATTGAGTTGAAGTGATCACCTATTGCTCATCCAGTTGATTGGCCATTGATAGTCAAAAACCATCGATTTTTGGGGTCGACTGTTTTGAGAAACCACCATATATTGTTATAATCGCCAGGCATAATTGATTCATCTCTCACACAATTTTTCCCATGCAAAAATTCCCATGTACCATGGTTGCTATTGCCCAACTTCAATCAGAATGATTGAAAAACACATAACTACCCCATATTAACTATTCATGAACCATGGTCACTATCATCATCATTATTACTATTTGTTTATTATTCACTATTGTCATCATTATTCCTATTGCTGCTATTGTTCTTTTTTATGTTTATTATTGTTATATATCATCATTACTATTTATTACTACTACTATTGTTATTATTATCATCACCATTATTCTTATTATCAGCTACATAACCATGATAATTAAACCAACCAATTATTGATTATCGCTATCATCATAGCTAAGATCTACCCAACTAACTTAACACTAAACATCTGCGGTTCACACCTCGCGGCAGGTCATCGTGTCGCAGAGCGAACAGCTGCTGCGGCGGGTGGAGGACTTGACCGCTGAGGAGCAACTGGCAGCGGAGGACCGGAGGTGCCGTGGCGGGCGCAGTGGCACGCAGGGTCCTGGTGACGCGACCTGGAGGTGTGAGGAACCACCAGAGACCACTAGAGACCAAAGATCATCAAAGATCCACACATTTTCTTGACCACATTTTTGTTCGCAAGGTAGATTAATCATTGGATAGAAGCGAAGTGTTTTGGGGACTCGATGTTGAATGAATGAAACAGCAAGGGGTAAAATGATTTTGGAGCGACGGCCGAAGGGCTACAGGCTGACCATGTTTGACCTAAGCACAAACGATCAAGCAGATTTAAGCAGCAGTGGATCATGAACCTACGACTCACCAGGGTCATGAGATCAGGTGTTGATAGGTGGACACAGGCAGTTGTTAGCTTTTGAAGAGGCAATTTGCGTCTGAAGTGTCCCAGAAATATTGCTGCCAGCATCACCAGCTGAACGGCACAGGGCATCCATGGAGAGCCCTTTGGCTGGTGGCACGAGACTAATGATGACTTATACACAAGATACATCATCATGACCTGACTTTCATCATCATCTAGCTAGTTGTTGCGAAGTTCCAGCTGAATAGCTTTTTGAGATCTGAAGGCAAACGCTTCTTTCGTTCAAGCGTGAAAGCCAGTTTGACAACGCATCCATGGACTGCATTGAACTGATGAGGAGAGAACAGGATACAGGTCTAGCATGGTCTGGAGATGATGACCAGGAAGTTTCTTGGGAGAAGTGATGCTGGGAATGGCCAGGTTCCCATCCTGTAAAACATCAAAGGCCTCGGAGATCTCTGCCACGGCTGGTGAGTCACACCTTGGTCACTAGACTTTGGCAGATCGGATTCAACCAAAAGGATACCAGTTTGAGAAAAAGACAAAAAGAGACATCCAAAGGATATCTATAGTGGGGAAGAATCCAAGTTAGGATCATGATCATTCATACCACGAACATATGAACAGTGGTAAAAAACTCGCCGTCGTGTCACCTGGCGATTTTGTAGCGACTGGTCCAGTCAAGAACAATTATATAGGCGAATAGGGACACTGCAGATTTTGCTGCTGCCACATGGCACCCCAGTCTGTGTCCTAGCAGGATCTAAAAGTTGGGGAATCCCCCAAGATATCCTCATCATTAATCCATCCTAATCAGGATCTAAAAGGGGGAATCCATCTAACATCATCTAACCATTAATAGTTAGCCATTGATTCGTGTGATCAATGGTCAAAGATGGAGGGCAGTGGACTCACCACGCTGGTGGTCCAGGCAACTCCTGACCACTGCGGCGCAACTCTCGGCCGAGGCAGGGGGGTGCCAGGGGGGCGCCAGGGGGCTATGAGCTACTAAGCCTCCACAAGCAACAAAGTCATCTAGGGGATGTACCAACTGCATATGGGGATGTACCAACATGTACCAACTATATGGGGGTTTCTCAAGTCATAGGGGACCCCCTGAATCAACCATTAATAATCAGTAATAAACCAACAATTTTGGGGTACCCCTATGGCTTGAGAAACAACCATATATATCATTGGCTAAGTGGCGAGCTGGGTCAAAAAAATCGCCATCCAAGAAACAGGTCGGTGAATATCCCCAGAGTTCGACGAGAGATGTGAACAGCACCAGGCGACCCATAGGCCATAGATGATTTACAGCTGCGATCCTCCATGATGTCATATCTGGAGCTGTGGAAGACAGGGTTGGCTGGAAGATGGGTCAAGATAGCGGAACTTATGATGAGTATGCTTGGACATAATGTACATATTTTGCGAATTGATGTGCGTTCAAACAGTGAAGCTTTGAAGAAGTAGAACACGAAGCATATCTGGATGGATGGCACATCGTTTTAGGTCAGTTCTTCCCCTTTTTGTGTCTTGAATGGCTTTCTGGCCCTTCCTGCTGGCATTTGAGCAGTGGCCGGTAGGAGTGTTGTGAACCCGTTTGTCTCATTGTGAAATGCAGAGATTGATTTGATCAATGAAATGCAATTCCACCCAGGATGAAACAATGAAAGTTATTTAACTGATGAAGATTCACGAAAGTTTATGCCCACAAAGTGGTTGCTCGTACTATTATGAACCAACTTGAATGTTAAGAATTTCATCCACCCCAATGACAGACCACTATGATTAAACATTGTTATTGGGAACTCCTTTTACTATCCATATTTTTGTTTACAATTACTACTGTGCCAACCACGACTATTTGACATTTTCATCAACCATATTTTGATGAAAAATCATCATTAACAATCCCTAACCATTACCAAGAACTATTATATCCAGTATGATTGACCATTAATCATTACTAACCACCATTCTCAACCATTACGAAACACTATCAATCACGTATGAACCATCCTTCATCAACTTATTAACCATCTTTAATCAGCTTACCAACCATAAATGAACCACAACTCATTCAATGAACCACAACTCATTCACCATCATTGTAGCCCGTATGAAGCATCAAAGTATCATCAACCACCGCCCTTGAACCATCGGTCCTCAGTCCTATGGGCCGTTGGAACGTGGATCCCGAAACATGCCGTTGAGGTGGAGAAGGCTGAGGCCAGGGTTGCTCGGCAGACCGAACTGGAGGACGCGCAGCCGAAAACCGCAGATGGCTACCTAGGATGAAGCTAAAGCCCTAGAAGGGATTCTATGAATCAACCAGGGGATACCCCTTTCAAGGGATATAATGGTCAATGGCTAATGAAGCTAAACCTCTGGTTGATTCACAGGGGGTATCCCCTAAAAGGGATGATTCATCCGGGGTTAACATTTGTAGGGA
>VSDK01014310.1:466091-483935 GCA_009767595.1 Symbiodinium kawagutii | reverse complement strand
TAGGGAAAGGATTCTAGCTGCTAGCTACTGTCAGAGTAATTCATGCACCATTGGATTTGTCAGATTGGCTGAATGGATTTGCAGATCGGATATTGATTGGAAAGACATTTCTGACATTTTGCATGGAATCCATTGGAATCAAATTGGAAAGACAGATTGCTGGTATTCTGTTCGTTGTCGTTTGGGTTGACCTCATTCACAGCCAGTGACTATCAATCGTCTTAGCAACTTCGAGAAAGGGAAACTCGCAATAGCACATGCAAGAATATGCACTGTGAATAGTGGTATTTCAACGATTGTTTGAAATGTTTTCTCTAGAACCGTGATGATTTTGCTTCGCTAGGTAACTCAACAGAGAGTGAGCAAGCAAAATGATGACTGTTGTACAGATATCATGGACTTCGAGGGCACGCCATTTATAGAGACACCCGACCCAGTTTTGTTTGCTTCCGAAATTAATATGGCTGTTGGTGAAAACCCAACACTACCATGGTGAACGCGACCTTGAATATAATAGCCGTTCATAGTCGGTGTTGGGATGTCTACCAAATTTGGCGGATCGATGGTTGCGACCCCATATGTTGAGTACAGAAAGGTTGTGATAGCAAGCAATGGGTGTAAAAATATGAGCAACGCGTTTGTTTCGCTTGCACACCTCTTTAGGTTTTAGGATTTTTTGGTTTACTCCATGGCACGAGGAAGTATGACATCCATGAAAATCCATCATTTAAGGCTAAGTGATTCAAATCGGTGATTACCAGAGTGGAGGGTTTAATGGATTTGTAACGTTCAAAAGCATGCCCGTGCAGGAACTTGAGCATCAAGAATTGACTTGGGGACCTTGGGTTGAGGATGTTGATGCTGAGGATGATGTATACAGATCTAGGACGAAAGTACAGCAATAATTGATGATGATAGAGTATCATGATTACGTACTATAGTCAGAACCACAGTACTTTCATTAATATGTACATCGATAGTTCATAGTCAAAAAACGCGATACTATAGTGACAACCGCAAATACTGGTAACCCAGGATTAATAAACTCCTGGTTGATTATTCCGGGGTATCCTCCAAGTTCGCCTTGGTTTCCTTTTAAAATGGTGACCCCCCCCTCAACCAGAGGTTTAGCTTCATCCTGGGTTACCATTAACCATAGTCAAAGTAAAACATGACATGCTAAGCAGGATGGTAAATGGTATATAAATATAATCCTGGGTTACCATTAACCGTAGAGAAAAACATGACATAGGGGTTTATTCAAAGAACATCCTGGGTTACCATTACCATCAACCAGGGGTTTATTAATCCCTCAATTAGTAATAGATTAAAAAATGTGAATAATCCTGGGTTACCATTAACCATAGTCAAATACAGGTTATGCCACAGTAAAAAAAAGCACATGACATGCTCCATCTTTAAATCTGTGAGGAGCAGTGCGCCCAGCTGGACGCTGCGCAGCAAACTCTGAGTGCCTTGGTGGCAGCCCGCAGTCGTCGTGCCCCATGAGGTGGGACCAGGCGCCAGATTCACCAGGTAGCAGCAGGTTACAGCAACCCATGAGCTGGGAGCAAATTGACTTAATGGCCAGCTGGGTCAATATTAACCAACCAATGGTTAACTAGCTGGTTAATGGTTAATGATAGGGGGATAACAACTAGCAACTACAGGGATATACCAGCCATATATGGCTATGGGTCAATATCAACCATTAATAATAGGGGATACTAACCAACCAAACCATAGGGAAACCAATGGTTAATGATGGGGAACCAGGGGTACAGGGTGAACTGACCCACAGCCATATGAGGTACAGTTATGAGTTCCAAATTGACTTGGAAAATTCTATAAGTTATGCGTTTTGCTGTGGTAGTTGTGACTGATGAAAAAATATGGGACAGCAACCAGATCGAGGAACAACTTGTCAGAGGTCAGAATCATCATTTACGTCGCAGTTTGGTGATGATGGAGATGCAATTGGTAGGAATTTGCAAATTCGCAGAAAGAATCACCCAGCAGTCCGCAACTACTTGACTTGTTGGCAAAGAAGCTAGCCAGCCTTTGGAAATGGTGAGATTGTTCATCAGCAAGCAACCTCTGTGGGTAAACGACCAACAAAAAATGCTGGTACAACCAGCTTAGACATAGCCACACAACGAACTTGGTCATTGAGCCACCCACCTTGTCCTCACGTGCAGATCCCAGAAATGGATCACACTCGTGTTTGGAGGCTCATGTAAAATATTTTTGGTTGAACATAATACGCTTGGTCGTGACCACTCTGTGCATTGTACCGAGTGGTGATCCCAAGTAGTCCTGGGGACGAGACTGAACATGCTTGAATCGTTGCGCGAACAACAGAATTGAAATGTTGGGACAAGCTTGCTCCTGTACTTATTGAGCTACCTGACCATGACAGACAAAGCTTTGGCGTGGGACCATTTCTTTTCAAGATCGAAATGCCGGAGGTGGTGGGGATGTATGGCTTCTGTAAGAGCATCAGGACGTTGCTGCCAGCATTTACGATACAGATTTCCGTGGCGCTTGTTTCCTGCCCCATGCTTGCGAAACCGCCACGCCGAGGGTGTTGCTGTGATCAAGTCTCTCGCGAAGACTTGAGGCTAATAATCCCTGGTTTCAAGATAGCTGGTGTTTTCCCATCAAATATGGCTATGGGTCAGTTCACCCTGTACCCCTGGTTCCCCATCATTTTCCATTGTTTTCCCTTATTATTGTTGGTTGTTATCCCCCACTATTGATGGTTAATATTGACCCATAGCCATATACACAAACACGTAGTACAGTATACATATTCAGGGGATCACCAGATTGAATCTTGATTATGATGTCGAGGGATCCTCTTTATGATGATGATTTGTCTCTGTTGATGAATACATTAACATTCGTGTGTTTCTCAAAATAGCGGACCCGCAAATCATCCATTAAGAGTCGTTTTTAGTGATAAACCAACCATTCTTGGGCACCCCCCTGTTTTGAGAACCCCCCCCATATATGCATGATGAACATCAAATATATAGGGGGATTTGTTCCCACCGCTGGGTCACCATGGGGGTCACCGGAGGGTCACCGGAACCTTCCCTCGCTGGGTGCTGATTCACAGGTGCCGAAGTGGAGCGCTTACGCCGCACCAATGATGCTCTCTGCCAGCAGGTGCTCAAAAACGACCCCCCTTGGGTTCCCCTGGTTGCTGAATGATTCAGTGCTGGTTGAGTAGTGGCTGATTAGTGGCTGATTAATGGCTGATTCATGAGTGATTGATGGTTGAGTAGTGGCTGATTCATGGTTGATTCATGGTTGATCAATGGCTGATTCATGGTCGATTCATGGTTGATCAATGGCTGATTCATGGTTGATTCATGGTTGATCAATGGTTGAGTAGTGGCTGATTCATTGTTGATTCATGGTTGATCAATGGCTGCTTGATGGCTGGTCATAGCTGATGCATGCTTAATTGATCTTAAGCATGATTATCAGCAGTTGACAGCCAATTTTGGGTTCCGCTATTATATTTGAGCCATTGCGGGGATTGCTGGTGAATGAGGTATACAGTTGTGGCCAAGCTAAGCAATTGTGGGGTTACACTATCTATTTATTCTAGTGCGCTGTACACAAAAAGCAACTGGTACGGGGTATAATCAACCATGATGAGTGCAAGCAGTGAACAATAGGGTAATAAGGGGAACCCTAAACTAGAAATTCTGATCTTCAGGAAACCAGAATCGTTTGGGACATATATGGGCTGCATACTCCCCCATGAATCGTAGTTTAATCCAACTCACAAGTGAGTGGTAACTCACTTGCGACGGTCAGCCACAGGATGGTGATTTCGGCAATAAAAAACCACTACTGTCATCATCCATTAATCATCCATTATCCATCATTTTTGATAATAAACCAACCACTATCAGAAACCACCATCAGACTCTGCAGTTTCGCACTGGGGGGGTCGCCTTTTCTCAAAGTCTGGAGGTGCTGGGTCCCGATGGAGAGGCGGGTCACGACTCGGAAGCAGCTGGGGAGCCACGCAGCTGTAGGATCTCATTCGGAGCCGGTGAGAGGTCCAACCATGGTCCAACCATCAACCAACCATCAACCATCCATCGATCATCCATCAACCATCCATCGACCATGTTGAACCTTGTCACGGTAGCCTGGGCATGGTTGGGAGACGGGCGAAGTGGTCGGTCTCTCAACACTCAACCAGCTCTCCGATCTCACTCGAAGACTGTGGGGACTTTGGAGAGGTCCGCTGTTTTGGATCTGAGGTTTTTCTTTGTGGGAATTTGTGGGATGTATGGTTTGTCGTAGATTGGTAGATCTAGTTGGTTCAATGTTTTGTCCTAGCATTCATTGAGGATTGGATGTTTTTTGTTAAAGGAATCTAAATGGATTTGTTTTCGTTAAGGGATATCTCTCGAGTGTCCATGTTTGATGGATTTGTTTCCATATCTCATGGATGTCCATGAAAGAAAATGTAGCATTCAAGGTATCTGATAAAATCTATCAGTCCAACTGGATCTGTTTCAAGGGAACCGTGGAGTAACCCTGGGCACACTCCAGGGCCCCTTTGCTGGCGCTCTTCATCAGGCAGGGGGGACTGGGCTCGTAGCTTCGATGCTTAACAGACCTCCCAAAGGATTGCCACAGGTGGTGATCCACCATCCAACATGAGAGACTAAGCAAGAGCTGGATCTCTCACTGCCATCCCTCAACTCTGGTGGAGTCATAACTGGTTGTCATAGGTGTCCAGTGAACACGAGGGCACAAATGGTGTTTCCAACCAGCTTCATGCAGCTTTCGCACCTCAAGAGCTGCTGGGGTAGCGCCTGTCGGGAGAGTCGGATCCATCATAAGCCCTTCATTTCATTTGATGGTAAAACAGCACCTATTTGGAGTAGGGTCAAACCTTTTTCATATCCAAAACTGTCCAAGATGGTTGAATTTGCGCCGGAAAAGCACTGATGACTTGGGAGTCATAGGAATGAAAGCTTCCCTGTGGTTTCTAAAGTTAGGTTTCTCCAATACCCATCCGTTCTCTTTGCTGGTGTGTTCAGTTGATGTAGGTCTATGTGTCTCAATGTTTTGCTTGGATACATACAACTGCAAGATGACAAGCCAGGCAAAATATCCAGGTCAGGAGTAGCTTGGCCAGGAAGGTCACGCAGGGCACGCCTTGCATCCACCACCCTGCGCCCTCACGGCACGACAGAGGTGTCTGTCCTGGACGGCGAGGAGGACCAATCCATTCGCGATGAAATCGGAAGACTCGTGCGCCGCGCCATGCCATGCGTGCTGCCTGGGTGTTGTTAGCTGAATAACCATGCTATTAAACAAGGTTAATGGTTGATTTGTAATGGTTAAACCATTGGTTTGTTTATTTTGGAAACCAGTTGGCTTTTGGGGGACACTCCCAATTCAACAAGGTTAACCGTTGATTAGTAATGGTTGGTTAATGGTTGTTGGGAGGGAGTGATTTGGAGCGTTCAGGGTATCCAGTGTTATCTCTTTGAAAAGGGTAGTGAGCTAGAGCTACCAGGAGTGTTAACAACTGGTACTTAGTGTCACTAATGTTGGACTCATTACAGTAAGCTTTGTCACCCTGTAAAACCTGTAAAATGGCCGAAATAGCTTGTTTGTTCGCCATCAAAAGTAGAGGGTTTACTACTTACGGATCTCAGATTGTAGCTGCTATCAGGGATTACCTGTACTGAGCAACTGTTGCGAAGCGTCATTAATCATCATTGTACAGCCATCAATTCCCATTCTTCATGGCCGTCACCAGCATTCTGCCAGTTGAAGCATCACCAAGAATTCATAGATCAACTCAGCCGCCATTGGTTCAGCCAGCAATAGAGACACCGCTCCCAGCAGATGAAGGGCAGCCCGGCACGTGCCTGGCGGCGACCGGCCGGACCGGCCGATTGGGAGCGACCAGCGGTGCGAAAGCAACCAGGGGAGAAGGGGATGGCTGCGCTGCGACACTACCAACAAGAAGGAGAGCAGGTGAGCAACGCCAGTGGTGCTGGTTCACGAGAATTTGCCAAGTGGGTGATCATCCACTTCAGAGCTCATGTTCCACATGCCAAGTGGGTCACCCACTTCATGGTTTGTGCATGTTTACCAGTGGGTTCTAATCCAGCAAGATGAGGTAGTACAGGTCACCAGATTGATGTTGATGGGCTTCGGGGCACGACTGGCTATACGGTGGTACCACATCCTTTGGATCATGTTGGTGCCTATCATTTTGGCGACACCTCACTCGGGAGTGCTGGTTCAGTCTGCTGGGTAAGTACTTGTACGTAGATTCCCACGGTGGTACGGAACCAGGTATCAACACTCACCGGGTAAGAAACCATCCACTGGTGTCGTACCAGCAATGGAAGAATCACCCGTGGGCCATAGTATATCCATGGAACCAAGCGTGGGAACTGTGGGTCTATAAATGTGGCAATCATGTTGATATCTAGATTCTCGGCCATGGGCCAGGCGTTCTAAGCCAGGTCTTTAAAATCGGAGAAGCGATTGCTTCTCCGCAAGGGTTGCTAGTTTAGCACAGACACACACACACACAAGTGAAGTTGTTTCTACACTGCAGTTCTGGTGGACAAGTGAGGTCTAGCAGTGCATCCGGGTTGTTGATGTCCACATGACATCCGTGGCTGACATCCGAGCTGTGTCATCAAGCTGCTCATTGACAGTTCGTGTTACGTGTTCATGTTTTATTCGGATTTTAGGTCCAATTCTTGTCCATTCATACCTACTGCGGTTCTTGTTTGTTTCCTTACTCTTCCCTTGCAGAGGTGTACTTGGCAATGCAATACCTTGCGATGCAGCGCGACATTGCTGCAAGATGGCCAACAACATCATCGACTACGAAAGTTTCAGATGAAGTGGCAGCCGCAACCTCTGCACCAGTCACATTTCCACCTCCCCGATGACGGCGACCTGGCAGTATCTCACAGGCACTAGCACCTGGTTGGTGGTTTCACAGATTTTGTATCTGAGATGATCAATCCATTCGACCATCAATGTTGAAACCACCAACTGGTCATTGATTTGAAGAGTTGAGGATCACAAAATTGGGTCCTTTTCATCAAGATCGGCATGTGGGTTTAAGAGCAGCTGTGGGCTGTGGGACTCCCAATTTTGTGGCATTATTCTGTTGGATATTTGGTGCCCTTTTACGAAAAAAGCAAACCCATGTGCTGCATATCGCATAGAGATTGATGGCATTTCAACCAGCCTCAGAAATTGATCTGGGACGATGCCTCAGTTGGACTTGCCCAACAGTTCGCGGCAAAAAAGTTGCAGCGACGCCTGAGACACTGGATCTCTTTCCGCTTATTGGTTGGGCTAATCCTTTGAGTCGATTGAATCCCATGAGTCCCAACCCCAAATCAGTGCCACTTGGGTTGTTTGAATCGACTTCGGGTCAACAGCTACCGGGTCAGAGGAGGATGGGCCAAGGTGAAGCCTATGGCCGAAAAAGTGGACGGCGAAGTTATTTTCGGGGCTCAACATGATTTCCTTGAGATTGCTCATATACATGCACATGGGTGATAGGGAAGCCTAAAAATGGTTGGCTTACTATTATAAATAGTTTATGTAAAGGATGATAACTGGGGGGTCCCATATGGATTGAGAAGCCACCGTGCATAAAGCTGGCTGGACCTCCCAGCTAGCCATCCACGATTTCTCCGGGTGTTTCGCTGGGTGGCCTGGTTGCTTACGTCGCACCCCGGTGCATCTGATGGGTTGACCTCGGCTGGTTTCACCCGTTGGATCAAGCAGTGATGGGATCTCACTACGGCCCCCGTGGTTCAAGCCACTTGTTGGTGCTTGACCTTCCAGGTGCTACAGCCACCAGTGCTAGCTTCAAGGTGTTCTCAACCCATGGGGGTTATCAACCCATAAATCCACTTCAATAGCAAGGTTGATGACCCTGGGCTTTATGTAATATCAACCAATAATCCACTTCCCATGGGTTGATACCCATGGGTTGATACCCATGGGTTGATACCCATGGGTTCAATAGCAGGGCTTGATAACCCCCCTGTCGTTGGTGATGCATGGCTTATCACTTCCCTCGGATTATGACAGGGCTTACTTCAACGCATGGATCACATGGCCGATGATTGCCATTCCAACGTTACTGTAGCAGGTACGTGGCCAGTTGCTGCTGACCAGCCAAGCGGGCAGCGTTAAGGCGCGAGCATTGATGGTGCCCCACCCATTCTGGGGCCAAACCAGCTGGTGTACCATTGCCGCGGCTGGTGGTCTCGATTATTTGGCATATGGCTATGGGTCAATATTAACCAACCATTAGTAGGGGATAATAACCAACAAAGAATAGGGAAAACAATGGTTAATGATGGGAACCAGGGGTACGGGGTTTTGACCCACAGCCATATTCTCAACGATACCTAGGGATGGCTTCAAATTGACTCCTACATACTACTACCATCAAGTGGCTTACACGATTAATCTGGTATCAACCACCATCAACTGCTCATCAACCACTCATCAGCTTGCGCATCACCACCCACCCATCATGCACCAATCCACCTTTCCGGGGCGTCAGGGTGATGCTTCGGCCCTAGCCCTGCGGCTACAGCAGCTGCTGGCTGAGCGAGAGGAGGTGGGGAGGTTTGAAGCCACAGCTGGCAGCGGATGATTTTTTGGTCTGTTATTTATCATGGTTGAGAGTTGATTATAGATGATTATAGCTGTTATTGGTCAATAATAGGGGTTGATGAGTTATAACCAACAATGATGGGGGATGTATGATGATTTAGGGCTCTGTATGGTAAATTGTGACTTAAGAATGGTGATTTTATGGTTGATATCTGGCTGACGATGGGTAATGATGGTTAAAAGATGGTTTGAAGACTGTGTGAGTACTGATCGAAGTGTTCACAACTATGGTTGATAGTTGATAATGGTGAATGATGGAAATCACGGTATGGTGAATTTTGACCTGACTATTCGATGCACCATGTGTTGATCGTGAATGAATATAATGTTTAAGTAATCTCAATTCTTAAGTTAAACTCATCCACAATCATCGTATAATGGTAGATTATAATGATTAAGTCATCACAGATTAATTCGTGAGAAACAGGTACTTCTGGCAGTTCATGAATTCGTTCAGGGTTCATGACCAGCAAAGCCGATGATGGGAAAGACCCACAGCAGAAGTAAACTGAAGAAACTTCGTGGGCCAAGTACTTGTGTTCTGTTGTGGGGAGTACTTGCCTTTGTTTGTTGGGAATTGTTTTTTTTTTTGAGGGGACGTTGCGTCGGGTTGGGTTTCCGAGGTCGGTCGGTCGGTCTGTTGTCGCTGCGCAGCACTGGTTCCAGCTGCCACGTGAGGCATTTTGGGTCGAGCGTCAACGTCTCTCTGACCACATCACCTCGTTGGAACGGACTCACAACGGACGTTGGGGGCCCCATGTCGTCAGGGCGGAGGCACTCAAGTTTTTTTCTCTAAGGGGCAAGCCTACTACGGCTTTTTGAGGGGCAAAAGTCTATGAAAGTATCTGGTAGCTATAATCCTAATATGGGGATTGTGGTTTTCCCGGGCCATCAGTAATGGTATTAGTGAATGATGAGTTTGTGCGACCGATCTAGTCGAAGAACTGATCGAAAGAAGCATACGTAGAATCACCGCTGCTTGGTGGTTTTAAACATGTTTGATTGTTAACCAAGTATAACCATATATAGGTTGGTGGTCGGTTGTAACCATATAAAGGTTGGTGGTTGAAAACCGGTTTTAAACATGGTTTATTATTGGCTATGTGATTACAACCACCAACAGTAGGGGTTGAACCTACAGAAACCACCCACCAAAGAGAAGCTGTTTGGAATATCCCAGACCCCCCGTGCAGGTTGCAGCCGGCCGTACAAGCAATGACCGACTATGAGCAGTGGGAACGGCCCTGCGCAATCCTAGCCAAAACCCGGCATCAATGATCACAAAGTGCAACACCCAAAGCAGGCAAAGTGACGCAAGTGTACGTAGATATATACACCGTATCTATGAATGACAAGGCTAGGGTGATTAATTACCAGTGGCTGTAGATGCAACCATAGAAAAATGACTGATCTACCAACTCTTTTCACTGGAGGGAGTTGCGATGTGCACAATCCACATTCAGATTTCAATCATGACACCACTTCGGGGTCCTTGACCATCATTGATCATGATCATGGCACCAGCTGGGCCTAGCTGGCATCCAACTGCTGAGCCTTGGTGATGCGAATGACCAGCGATGCTTGTAATCGCTTGAAGTTACCAGAATCCCATCCCAAATGTACTGTACGTGTTGCAGAAAGCGATTCTTGTTGCTTAGTTCTACAGTAGCTACCATGGTCCAAATCGCCAGTATTAGCTAGCTATGGTCCATTAAGAGCCACCATCAACTATCCCATCAACCATTCTCAGCTGTTCTCAGGCATTTCCAACCAACTTCACTCCGAAGTTATCGTGTGCTGACCTGCCATGTTTCGCCACTTGCCCCAAGTAGGTACCAGCAATTTGCTGCGTCACTACGACGCGGCGGTGCGCGGTGCTGCTGCTGAGCCGGGATTCCCGGCTGATGAGAGTTGCGATGATGACGCAACCAGGTTTACTGTCTTAATATGCAAAATTAATAGGGAATAACGACCAACAATAGTAGGCATAACAACCAACAATAGTATGACGTAGTATGTTTACCTACTATTGTTGTCTTCTAAAAGTGGTTGATTACAGGGTATAACAACCAACAAGAGTTTAATAGAGTTTAACTAACCTGGTCAAGCTAAGAACCACCAGTTTTAATGGGTAAATCAGCTACAAATGATGGATTTTCCACTTACATGTTGATTTACTGGAGTGTAATGATGGCTTAATGATAGTCATTGGTGGTTCATGGCCAAGCAATAGATAGTGGTAGAGAATGGTTCATGACCCCTTTAATGATGGGTTGATGGTTAGAAATGATTGATGATCTTGCAGTAGACTATGATCCCGTAGAGCTGTTGGTCAATATGTATCGCAAAATGGGTATGTGTCAAAATAGTGGTACCCCCAAAACCAATGGTTTCCTGGTCTAATGATCATTTTTTGATGGGCTTTTGGTGACCCTATTTTGGCACGTACCCAAATGTTAACAAACAACAGCTATGGATCTGGTACCGTGATCTCTGGCAGGTCATTGTGATCCGAACGGACCACACATCTGGCTTTGAGATCCAAACCAACAGCTGAATCACTTGGGGTTACCAGCAATTCAGTGGGAATGGCGACCAAGGAAACGCTGGAAACTTGTGCGAGAATCGCATCTCCCCGGCAGGTATTGGGTATAGACAACTACCAGAATAAGATCGCTACATCTCCTTTTTTGATTAATCAATCAATGGATTCAGCACCAATCGGCCACCTGGATGGCGAGCGCGTTTGTGTATGCCGGTTTCCTGGGTGTATCCAGCCTGTGCGCTGATTTTCGGGGAGTCCACATGAGTTTGTCCGACAGAAGTTTCTTGCTGATTGAATCACTGGGAGCCCCAAAATCCAGGAATGGTAGATCCATTCGGTTGATGGTGGTAGATCCAATGGTAAATACTAGGGGATAATAAGCAACAATAGTGGTGGATGATGGTTATGAATAGATGGTAGATCCATTTGTTCATAAACGACCCCTAGTTTCACCATAAATAGATAGTAGCTGGCAATTTACCTACCCCCTTTTAACAACACATGCACCTTTGTTTCAGGGTTACCCCGAGCTTAACAACATACATATATACATGTATTTCTCTGTATATATGTATATATATATATATATACTATTTTACATATATATATATGTGTGTATGGAAATTCATGCGCATAACCAGGAGCCAGAAACATGGTAAATCAGTTTGTGTTAGGGGGACTATGTCACCTGGGACATCGTGGCTGGGAGGGTCATGAAAATCCCAGGTCGTTTCCCTGTTGGATTACCAGCATGAGAGAATCTGCCGAAGCTGCTGGTCATTACCCAGGAAAGCCATTGGGACACCATTTGGGTGGCCCCCTTCAAGTCAGGGTTCATGAAGAAAGTGCTCTGCATTGGATGATGTATCACCAGGCGATGATACAAAAGAACCATCCAATTGAGACTTCTAATTTCAGCCGAAGTTTGTGTGACAAACACCAATCAGCTTCTTTGTCTCAAACGTACCAGGAAGCTTTTGCTAATCACTTCGTTCTGTCAGCTTGGAAGCCTTCAATCCACAGCACTCAGAAGCCCTTGGCTGAACTTGATCAAAAATCCCGCCGACTGTTTTGGTTCAACAAGAACATGCCTACTTTCTTATGGTCGGTTGTTCTCGCCTTACATTCCACTATTGACCATTGTTTTCCTTATTTTTGTTGGTTATTATCCACCATTAGTTGGTTGATTAATATCGACCCATAGCCATGTTGATTAACATTGACCCATAGCCAGATCCAATGGGCTTTGGTCTTCGGTACTTGGTTGCCTTGCCATCTCCCAGGCCATCCTCCACTTCAAACCTGGCCGCACACCCAGCGATGGTCCACGGGCAGCCTCCTGAAATTGCACAGTGGGAGCATCAGCTGGGGAATGGATCTTGTTGATGCTGCTTATAACATCTTATAACATCTTATACTTGTAACTAATGATACTAATGGTTGGTTCATTGGTGAATGGTGGTTAATGCATCGTAAAGTGATGGTGGGCTGATGGTGATGGCTGCGAATCAGCTAATTTTGGATGCCTGAAACATGTGGCTACATGGCATCGTCAACAGATCTCAGCAGCTTCATTTGCGACACCAAATTTCGTGGGATCAGGGCAGCTGACATGGTGGGACCCTTTGAGGTTTCCCAGAAATGGCAGAAGATTCGTCCAACGTAGTGTTTGGTCACCTAGCCATCTGGCCGAGGAGGTCCAGGCTTGATCTACCAGTCTTGAGACATGTCATAGCATCAAGTGAGCCGCTCAGGCTTCCTGGTCAACATGTTTGGATATCCACGAATCACATCTCGGGATTCCAACACTGAAACCAACCACAGTAACAAAGGGATCAACTCAGCAGCAAGCGGAAGAACATGAGGATTTTAAACCTCGAGGGACACAGCAAACAGCGGATCGCTCGCTATTCTTGTCCGATGTCAAGCACTGGCATGATTTTTAATAGATGATTTGGGGCATCCCCTATGACTTGAGAACCTTCCAAAGCTAGAGACATTGCCCAGCCTGCACTTTGTCAAGGTGACTGGTGGCTTGCGGCGGCTGCGGCAAACCATAGGTGCTTAACCTGGATCTTTGATGCACGGCTTGACAGGCCGAAGGTGGAGCTGGAGACACCAAGCGCAACCCTGGTGGCGCCCAGCTGGTTGATAGGGGGCCACCCCACATCAAGCTGGCAACCTTTCAATTTGTCAATTGTATGGATCAGAGGGGTCTTGCCTCACATGGCACATGCTTGCGCAGCAAGATCCTACGAGAAGCTGAGATTTCTATGTTTCCTCTTAGAATGCTTTCTGTGTCATCAGCTCTTTGACCGGCAAGTTGGACGGGACCCGTCGCATGTAGATAGCTGATAGCTTGCCACTTTCGTTTCACTCATACAATTCTTTTCTGTTTATTGGACAGGTAAAAAAGCGGACTCTCTCAGACTCGTCAGTCCTGCAAGCCCCAAAAACGGTCCAAAGAGTGCCTTACACGCATATTTACTATTTATCACGGTATTAATAGCGATGGTGAGCTGTATATCTCTGATTCCAAACACCTATGTTCTATGGTCCTTGCGACAGACACTGCACTACCACCTTTATTGATTTGCCCAGGGATGATCATAGAAAATTTTGGGAAATGCTGAACAAATCGGAATGATGTGATAGGCCGTGGTTTTGACCCACGGCTCATTCAGTGGTGTGATAGACCTTGAACCCAGACCCAGTCACATCCTGTCTTCGAACAAGTGGGGGGAACGAATCGTGGGTCGTTGACCAGCTTCCCCTGGGGCGGTCTTTTGCACCTTTCCCACGGCGCTGCTTGGTTCAAGTTGACAGAGGTCGAAGTTGATTCAAGGCACTCAGCGAAAACGATTGGAATTGGGCTGCTGCTTTCCAGGAAAAGCACAATTCCAATCAATTCCATTCCCAGCAGGTGACGGTGATGCTGCTGGTTAATGATTGCTATTGATGGAGTTACTGTTGGTGGTGATTCATTGGTTGCTATTGGTTGCTATAGTTCCAAATGTTCCAATGGGTGACCCATTGCAAGCAGTGAACGCGTCTCCGCAGTGATCACTTGAAGGATCAAGGCACCGGGACGTCGTTTGCCGGCGCGGTGTCCCACGGTGACCCCTGCCCCTCCATCGGAACATGGTCACCGTATGGCGCTGGTGTCTAGCTTGGTGCATGGTGCTATCTCAAGCGACTGGGGACCCATGCGGACCCCCAAAACAGTTGTGGTTGGTTTATTAATGTGAACCCAGGATGAAGCTAAACCCAAGGTTGATTAATTGGGGGGTACCGTTTTAATGGAAAACCAAGGCTTTTAGGGGATACCCCCTATTATATAATCAACCGGGGGTTTACTAATCCTGGGTAGACATTACTCTAAATGATTAATGTAAGCTGGATGATAACTGGGGGTACCACTATGACTTGAGAAACCACCGCATCGCAGAATCTTAGTGAACTTGATGAAGTGATTGTTAAATGAACTTGCATTTTTTCGCGGGAAGCCATCTGACCATGGCCAGCGCCATGCGTGTCACCCTGCTGCTGTGTGCCGTGAGCTCTGCTCACGCCTCAGCGGATTGGATGGGCCGACACTTTCAGTTGCTTCGACACAAGACACTGCTGCAGCTCACTCTGCCGGGCTCACACAACAGCGGCAACTACCAGGGTGGACTGCATGCAGACCTGCCAACTGTCTGGGATTAGCCTTGGGAAGGGCCAGGTGAAGTCATCCCCAACAACTGTTCGGATCGTCCGCATGGAAAGCACGACACGTTGAAGGGTCTGTGATGAAATAGCTCAATAAGCCGAAAGGGCTGGAAGATTTCGAGGTTGACCCTGAGGCCTAACTGACAGTTCAAGAAGGATCGAGGTTGAGCTGCCATCAGCCTCAATGAGGGTTTGCCTCCAAAAAGTGGATAGGGGTCAATATTGATCAACCAACTAATGGGGGATTTCCACCAACAAAACAAGGGAAAACAAGGGTCAATGGTGGGGAACCAGGGGTACGGGGTTTTGACCCACTGCCAAGTGATGATCAACTGTTTAAGTAGTTTTTCCCCAGTATTAGCAAATGGTTCGTTGAGTGACTCATAATTTTTCTTAGGGTTGTTCAACCACCAAGCAGTAGTTCACCCCCAGTAAACAACCCAGGGTTCCTCCAGGGTTGACATCACTGTCCCAGGCTCTGCGAAAGCGATTACAGATATGACGAATATTTGGCCAGCCCCAGTTCTCGCAAACTGGAGGCCTCTGGACGGCCAGTTTTAAGCCGTACGGAGTTTGATCAACGACTCTTGGTGGGCGAAGTTCAAGGATTTGGACGCTATGATCAATCATTTTCAACCGGTAGTTAGAAATCTTTAACCATTATTGGCCATTAATAGTGGGCAAAGTTCTAGGCAGGCAACGCTTTTTGAAGGAACGATTCGAGCTGGAGAAGGTTGGTTCTACTGTAATTCAAACTTAAGTCTTGCCGCTAGCCGTTTTAGGAAAGGAAGCAACGTGACTTGGAAAAGGTTTGTTCTACGGCCAAAGAAACCCATTTTCTCCGCTTTCTTTCTACATGCTTGCCAGAGTGGTTGACAAGAATCAGGTCTGAGTTGTGACTATGAAAGGTAAAATGCCCGTGAGTGGTTTCCCAATCAAAAATACTGATTCAACGATCATTCATCAGCGCAAATCATGACGATCATTGGATGCCGAGGGGTACCGCAATTTATGGGCAACCCTGGTCCGCAGGATGGTTTGAAGTACTTGTTATTGAAATTCCCGAAGAGCTCCAATAAGCTGCCGGTGTTCAGCAGACCGGGGTCGAAGGAGATGAACCATCCATGATTCGATCAGTTTTCCAACATAAAGACCATGTAGGTCCCCATGTGTTTCACATTGCGTGTTGAAGATGCAGTGGGGTACCAGAGCTTTCTTGTCAACAAGGCATTTTTCAAGAATATAACTTCACTGCACTAAAAATTATCGATATATCCATTCTGCTAGCAGATCTTTTGCAAAGCGCCGGCGCCAGCAGTCATCTCGACCTCTCAGAAACCCTGGAGGATAGGATGAATCGTGATCAATCCCAAGAAAAACATCACCTGATGCAATCCTCAATTTCCGAATTCCAGCCTCTCCCGATTTTCCGGTACTGTATTATTCCAGAAATTCATTACCTTCAGTGATGTAGATATGCTCAGCCACATTTGGCACTGTTCTTCAGGAATGATCCCATGGAACGTCAACCACTTCCAGCCCATCAAGACGCAACTCAGAGAGGATGGCGTCAGATTTCTGCATTTGAAGATTTGCAACTTCGGTGTTCCAGGTGCACGGCTCCATTGCTGGGCTTCTACGTGTGCTCCCTAAATCCACGATTTTCCGAGAAGAAAACGGCGGGCATCATGACTTAGAGGAACTGGGGGTTTTCCATGGTCTTCCTACTTGAAAAGTATGAACAAAAAAGCATGGAAAACTTATTTTTCACTTTCTTTTTCCATGGTCCTCCTACTGAAATATCAAAAGTGAAAGGACTTGGGAGTGGTTAGGGTTTCCTCTCCGGAGACAGTCCAGCACCTGCAACCAGGTGCAGCAACGATGGACCTGGCAGCAGTGCGCTTTCAACACCGGGGCTACACCACACGCGAGACGGTGACCTGGCGAGCGCTGTGTGGGTTTGATGGCGGAACGTTTGATACATCGGCTAGGGATCATCAGCCGATGGAATTGATTTCATGATCTAGACAAACAAATCGATTGAGTATCAAAACATAGTCCACTAGGCATTAGCTAGTTAATTAACAGAATGATCGTTACGCTGGGAGTTGACTATGGAGTCCGGAATTGGATGCTCCTCCACTGGTCACTGAGAATGAGCGATGACTTGTGGTACATTTGTAATCCTGTGGAACCCTGTTCTTGAGCCATCCCCATAGGACAGACTGGCTACAAACTACAGTATAGCCGACTACTAATGGAATATCAACCATAGATGTTCCATACCCATGACACACGGTGGGAACATTGATCCATTGCCCGGCAGAGCTGTCCCTCATGCCATGCGCGAAAGCTGTTGAATTTGTTGATGGTAGTTGACCGTGGTTGACCGTGATTGAACATGTGGAGTACTGGTTGATCCTGTAGTGCTTAGTGACCTCTGATACTGGTATGCCCCAGCTGGATATCCCCAACTCAGAGGCATCAAGCAATGTGTCATCTCGTGCCTCGCCGTGAGAATAGTTTCCAACCCCAGTAGTAGTGACACCTGACGAAGCAAATCTGTTGTTGAGATGTGAGGTGCTTTGCAGAACTCAAGATCCATCATTCAGATTTTTAAAGACGAACCTGGCAATCAACACCTGGTAATGATCCCTTCAGGGGAAAAAGCCGCAGTCCAGTGATGCCGGCAGATGAGCAATGAAAATCTCACTGGTGGATCCTCGCGGTGTATTCTTTGCACGACATTGTGGGAATGCACAAATTGAGCGGCCTGTACAACAATACTATGATTTTTTGATATTTTTTGTGGTTGCTTCGTCATGGTGATTCTTTTGATTGTCGTCGTCGTGGTGGTGGTCGTTGTTGCTGCT
>VSDK01014310.1:452428-466081 GCA_009767595.1 Symbiodinium kawagutii | reverse complement strand
CTGCCGCCGCCGCCGCTGCTGCTGCTGCTGCTGCTTTTGTTTTCCTATGCAATCTGTACATCCCGTTGCGAGGTGGCATCCACCATCCAAGATCTCCGCGACTTCCTCGAGGAGCATCCCAAGGAGATTGTGCAGCCCCCAGTTGTGACCTGGGACACATTGGGATGCCATGGGACTCCATGGATTTTATGGGACGAGTAGCCATTGTGGTGCCGGCCCAGCCATCGCAGGCCACTGTTTTTTAGTAGGAATTATGAAACTAGCTGTTTGGAGCATACTTTTTTGGATATATCAGCCTAAGTGTATGATATAAGTCAAAAAAAAGAGCCTGCGTGTGATTGTTGCCTGTCAGGGATGTAAGCAGCCGGCCCAAAAAATATTCCACAAACACAAGTAGATCCCTTTCTCTATATGTACATGTAGCGCTTGCTATGCATGATTAGATTATAGGTCTCATATACGTATCTGGTTGGTAGTTTTAAACATTTTTCCTTTCTCTAGCAATTAGAAACAAATGGTTGGTTGACCAAAATTTTTCATCAGGGTTGAAACCACCAACGAGATAATTATGATATTCACTTTGCAAGCCCGCGTCATGTTTCGAAAACCCGTTGTTGCTTCCAGATACGAAAAGGGATGGTCCGAGCCTTTCTAATATGAGGTGTACATTCACCATAGCACACGTGTAAATACTGTGCTCGTTAGGCTAATCTCTTGTCAACGAGCATACTTAAGACTATCTAAGACCATCTAAGACCAGCCAAGACTATCCAAGATACATATTCCCTTGCATGCCAGCTAGGGTTAAAGCTGGCTGTTGACAATATCGCTCAAAAATGCTCAACACACATCAACACTCTATCATTTATTACTTGATTATCTTCATGTGAAGAATTGGCATCAAACAGCATCCTCGGACGACGTAAGGGTCTTCATCACTGCTCAAGCTAGTACATGTTCGACAAACATCGTGGTAGATGTCGGCAGACCAGCAGACTTGTGCTTGGTCATGCATATTCACTGTGGAAGACTGTGAACTGTTTTTTTTTCTCGGGTCTTCCCCGATACTGCTGATGGCAAGCCCTGAAAGATTCGCCACTGATGGCAGCCAATGGTTTTACCGCCCCGACTTACCAATGATATTGACCAAAACTATCCAGAACTTATCCACGGGGGGCAATCCAAAAGTAACTCAACAGAAATTTCAAAGGTAATGCACACAGGATTCAGACCATGGTACTCATGGATACTCATTATATATTGCGATCCACCAAGCGGAAACGAGAACAAGAGATTGGTTTTAGCGGACACCTGCCTGTTTGGCTGTTCAACAGTCAATTGAACTTTGGAGGGTGACTTGGTTCCATTTAACATGTCACTTTGATCACAAACCGTCACAAACCACCATTATTGTTCACCATCAGTACAAGCCACTAACGGTTTACCATCATCAACCATAGTTAATCATCATTATAGCCTGTTGATTATCCAGCATAATTGATTAACCACTATATAACCAATCATTTACCATCATCAAGCATCATAATCAACCATAAGTGGATAACTATCACAACTAAGCGAACCATCATCAAGCATGATTAACCACCCAGTAACCAGCCATTGACCACCTGTGCTGGTCACACGAACTTAAGGTGCTTTTGGGCTTCAACAACCTGCACAACAGCGGCTCCACATCCTTTGGACCTGCAGACGTTGCAGCTTTGTCCATGGCCCTGGAGAGAGCCATAGGCAGGTCGTGGGTCGCTACGGGCGATGTGAAGATGGCGGGAATCGTGGCCGGTTTTAGGGAGATAGGTGGTGAGATCGCCATTCATAGGAATAGTTATAGGATGTGATAAGGATTCGTATGGGATGATTTGCAGAATTCAAATCCCCATAGGGATCGAACAAGTCCCAAAAGTTATGATTTCACCATGAATAGGGATGAGTGTAAGGATGGCCAACCGGAGGGATCAACCAACTAAAAAGCACAATATGAAAGCTGTACCAACAAATAGCGGATTTCAATGACATGCAAACACATAACTGGCTGGTGGTTTGAATCATTTTTTATTTTCCCTATTATTTATTCACAAATGCTTGGTTGACTAATATTTTTCAAAGGGGTGGTTCAACCACCAACCAGAGAATGGTTCACGATGGCTAATGAGGCTTTCAATTCAAAGTCGTGGCCAACCCATCACTGGACACATCAAAAAATTCGATGGCTGACGAGCTGGATTTTTCAGGAGTCAAGCGCCAGGCGCCAGTTCACCAAGAATGAGCAAAGGCGGACACGCACACGCACACACAGAACCGATATGCCAAAGAGGGTCAATGGATGGAACTGCGCGCTATACTTCTGCGTTCTTCTGGGAGAATGACCAGCTGTTTTGGAACCATAAACCATTATCACCCACTAACATATCAGTCACGTACCATTAAGCATCATCAATCATGAAGCTAACCATTATTACTACCCCCCATATTTTGGATCAATCCAGTTGCAGTTGTTGTTGTGGTTGTTTTCGGTGCTGCAACTCCACCATTATTGCCCCTCGGCAGGTCCCGAGAATCTCATCCGCACGGAGCAGCTCTTGTCAGCGTCTCTGGAAACTCTGGTGGCGGCCGGGCGACGCGTAGCGGTGCCGTGGCGACGCGTAGAGGTGGCAGGACAGGAGCTATGGTGCTTCACCAGGGTTGTGAATGGTTAATGCTTGGGCAGTCAGGGTTGATAGTGGTTCTGAATGGAAGAAGAACACCTGGTGGTGGACATCCGCCAGAACTCTCGGTTTTCGATTGGATGGTACACAGCTGCAGGCATTCCTCAGAAACAAGTACTTGATAAGAGATGATGCTTGATGGTTTAGAGGTGACGCTTGATGATGTACCTGCTAAACCACCAGATTTCGTAGACGTCGGGTCGTCCAGACATCTCATACTCCCGGCGGTGTCAATCCCAGCAATGGCTTACACGTGTTAACACCCTATAGTAAGTAGATTGATTTGGGTAGCCGGAAAATCACACTAGCTCATCCCGATAGGTAAATCTCCAGTGCTTTTCCAGCCATGTTGGTTTACTGGAGATGCTGGTGGGGAAGGCACATACTTCTGAACCAGATAGCTGGGATTGCTTAGACAACAGTTATTTGGAGTGTGAGCATTCTAGTCATGAACGCTCAACATAGCTTAACCTGGTTGTCCAACTGGTTGAGGAGTACATGACAATATTGCAATGAATATTAAGAGGGAATCAAGAACCGCAGTATAGCAACTTATCATAATCATAGCGGGAACCCTTTTCTAGGGAAACCATCAGTGGTTTCGATGCCATCCGCGGTCAGCACCACTGGGGGCAGTTGCTCCCTGCTGTTTGAGGTCTTTGTGAAGGATGCACCACCTGGCTCGCACATCATTCCGAGTCAATTGGTGCTGGATGAAGGCTGGTCCCCTGTGATGGCAAGTGGTGATTTGACCGGAAGCCAGGAGTGGTTGTTGAAAGACCTGCAAACATCGTCGCAAGGCCGCTTCAATGTCATGCAAGCAAATCCCAACAATGCTGAAAACAAGATGTACGAGGCAATGAACACCAACGCGGTCCCAGCCACTAATCTGGACTTCCTTCGCAGTTTCCTGCAAGATTTGCAAGGTCTGGTGCTGCATGCAGTGCGTGCGAATCCAAAAATCCAGATCAATGTCATAGACAGTGACTTTCTCAGCATCAGCAAGCCATACGCAACTGCCATGCAACTCATGGGTTTGCCGAGGGGCTTGCAGAGTGAGGCCGACGACGGTAGCATCATGTGGCTAAAGATCACAGCCCTGTGTGGCCTGTGTGGATGCTTGATCTGCCGCTGGCGTTTGCGCCAGAAGTCTGACTACATTTCCGCAGACAGCTAGCTGCGGTGAAAAAGGTTGGAGTTTGGAACGCGTTGCTGAGTTGCTGCTGGCTGCACCATCAGCTACTTGGGGCAAGTTGCGATGATCAGGAGCCTTCAAGAGGAGCCAAGACATTGATGACTTTGATGCAATTGGATTTGTGAATGGGGCTCCAAAAAGTTGTGTTTTTGCTACCACGATATATCCTTTGGTTTGGTTTTGGGGGCACACATGGTCAGCAGTTAGCCCCCAATCAGGAACGGTAGTATCATTCGTGTTATATAGCCGTGAGCCCCGCATTCTTTAGAATGTAATCTCTAGACTGGACTCCCACAGCATCATCTTTGCTTCTCTTGGCTTGATCAACTCATGCCACTTCGGCTTAACAGTTTTCACTTGATGTTCTTTATTGGCGGAGTTGATGAAATTTCAACTGTGCTTTCTTTTGACATCCGGTCATTCGGGTTGCCGCGGTTTTCAATCGCTGTGTTTTTCAGGATGCTTTGAAATCTCAACCCATCACTCTTCACGTCCCGCGAACCTGTTTGGCTTCAGAGACGTGGTGATTTTTTATCTTGGTTCTGAGGAGCCATGGCAGCGGCGCGATCCCCACGCAGAAATGCGATGACGTTTGGAGGGCAGCCACCATTTTGTTGGTTGCTACATTTTTGGGGAGCCTCGTATGGTATGAAAGTTGTCCGTCCCGGCAACTACAAGCCGGCCGTCATCGTTTAGAGCGCTTTGGATTTTGATAGTTCTCTCCATGTTGGAAACAGGAAAGATCTTCGGAAAACAATACCGAAACAGTCCGATGAAGCAGGTTTCGAACCAAGGAGATGTAACCAACCAATTGTAGAATAAACTAAATGGAGAGCCACGGGGCTCGCCACGTGGCTCATGGGGGGGAAGCGACTATAGAAGATATAGCGCAGGTAGTTGAGCAAGTGGCCCATCTCCTTAGGGCTTAGGACGGCAGTGGCCCCTCCCCCTCCCCCAACTTGATTTCTTGGTTCATCAAGCATTTGAACATACCAAAGACATCCATAAACCCTAATTAAATTTACAGATTAAAGCATGTTGAAGCCATAAACTTATCCCAGGGGTCAAATCAAGTAAGAGTTGCTTCTTGCAGCTCCCCTAAGAATGGATCACTATAGACTCTACACCGTAGAAATTTTCCAGACAACTCAACCGCAGTCTTCCCAGTTGACCATACTTACCAGAGTGGTCCCAGACAGCTCTAGCTGGGATGGTTCTTTGTAATTAAATATTAGGCACGTATCAATATACCCCACCTGGGTCTACCACTATGTAAGGTTGAACCCCCATTTGGTCGACGCGGCAGCTCCCGTCAGCATGTTGACAGCAACAGCGCAAGGAGGAAGGATTCACAGATGGCGCTCGTGGTGACCTCGGTTCGAACATGTCCTGCTGATGGAATCAATGCGTCTGACCCCTTGGCATGGTTGAAACGCTGCAAGGAATTGGATAAACCACTTCTCAGTTGGGAACCTTTGAGAGAAGCTGGGTCACACACCGTAAGATGATTACTCAATGACCCACAATTCACTTGTATGTAACATGTACAGACGAATAAACATGTTTGCCTCTGTGGATCATTGTCTTGTTCAGATTTTTTTTACCCATTATAATCGTCTTCATTGTCATACAGCATGTGTTGTGATCGGAAAGATGTAGGTGCTTCATGGTGCTTCAGCTTCATTTCCGAAATATTTTTGCAGTCCTATACTTCTTGCGACATGGGTGTCCTCACTTCAACCCATAAGAACCACAAGCAATTCTCCCGTGGGCCTCACCCCGAACCTTCCCGACCACGGTTCCAACAGTTCCAAGCCGCCATGATGGAACCTCCGCTATGAACCAGCCGAGTTCATTCTGGTTGTGCTTCTGGTTGTTGTCATATTCCCAGTATGCTCTGTCATTTAGTCTACCCATATTGACACTACTATTCTGGTTGGGACGCTGACCTGCTGGCTGACTCTTAAATTCCTATTCATGGGAGATTCACATCAACAAACCACATCAAAACCAGCCATAATTGTCAAACCAGTCGTCTCACACAATTACCATGCTGATGTACGATCAAGATCATCATTAGATTATCACCCCCTAGCACTCACTGTAGACTGTGAGGTAACCCCTGACAGCGACGATGATGATGCCAGTAGATCCTAACCATCACCCTTCAGCCATCCAGTAGATCCTAGGCAATCAAAACTGGGGGGAAGTGATAGCAACATGCCTCAAATGTGCGCAGATCGATATGCACATCAACGTCTCTCTCCAAGTTCCCGCAACCATTTGCGTTAAGATGTACCTGATACCCTGTAGATACTTGGCATGTCCCAGCTTGGGACATTGACCAACAACCGGTCCAAGCCATAAGTTTCAGGTGGTAGCTCCAATTCAGCATCCAACTGGTTGCTGGTTAGCCCGTGGAAGCAGAGTTTCAGGGTACACTATACATCAATGGTCAATGACTATCATCTGCCATAGCCTCGAGAAATCATTACACCATTAAGTGAATCCAATCTATTATAGTTATTACTATTATCAGTATTTGTAGAATAGAATGAATAAATCGAAGGCTGTCATACTATATCTACAAATGAATCCAATCTACTACTGTATCTATTATAACGATCATCTACGATAAATGGTTATATGTAGAGATGGAATCAACTGAATTATACCAATAAGTAATAAATCATATCTAAAAATACATAACTCCAATATATCTTCAATGAAGCCTTCATATAGCCATTATAAACCATCTTTTTTGGTATAAGCCAAAACTCAACATCAAAAGCAATCTATTCCATGGACCACATGATACAGATAGGATGTCCATGGAAGCCTTTGCCGAGGCACCGGCCTTCGTCGCTGCACAGGGGCCCACTTTGTCGCAGCGTTCCGTTGGAAGCTGAGACGATGGGGGACCGCAAGGGTGGTTGGATCATAGGAGGGTGCTACCATGGAAACTGTGGGAGTTTCATGGATTTTCATGGATTTTCGTGGATTTTCGTGGATTTTCAATGATTTTCAATGATCTTCATGGATTTTCATGGATTTTCATGGATGCTCATGGATTTTCATTGATGTTCATGGATTTTCATGGGTTTTCATGGATTTGCATGGCTTTGCATGGATTTGGCATGGATTTTTGATGGATCTTCATGGATTTTCATGGTTTTTGCATGGATTTTCCATGGATTTTTGATGGATTTTTGATGGATTTTCATGGATTACGGGATAGTAGCCAGCAGCCACTTTCCCAGATTTTCCCTGAGTTTCCATGATTTTCCATGTCTACTGGCTTATGGGTTGGATATTCCCCCTGCTTATCTTCATTGAAAGTTGCTGACATCCAACTATGTTCGATTAAACTAGCCAAGTCCCGCGACCTCTACATCCAACTCATGCCGGTGTCTCTTGATATTTCTCGGATTACAAGGTGTAACTAAGGGCAAGGGCTGTTTCTCTGGGTTGAAAGCCATCGATCCATCTGCACGGTGGCTTCGCTGTTGAATTGTCCTTGGCAAGTACTATTTTTCGGAATCAAAGCCAGCCCCTTTTTAGGTGCTTTGTTGTAAGTGGACCAGCTCTTTCTGGGTGCTCTGTAGGTAGAACTGAGCCACCATCACGGAAATTGGCATGGTAATCATGACATTTTGGTTACCGACAGACAAGGCAATCTGGCCACTGGGACCAAGCAGTGGAGCGTCGCTAAACCATGATGTTTGATTTGGAGATTGTCAACCTTGCAAATAAATGATTAACCAATGATGGGGGGGGTAATTGTTAACCTCCTTTTGGACATCGTCACATATTTGGAGATTGCTAACCTCCTTTTAGAAATCATCGTGCCAGTTGTTAGCCAGGGTGTTTTTGGGAGGTTGAAGTTGTAGCAACTGGCACGGCAGTCTAAGGCGTTTGCAACAACTGAATAAATCACCCTGAATGACTGGTTGTTGCATACCGCCATTATTTGTTGGTGTAGAAGTGTCACTTAGATTGTCGATCGGCCTGCCAAAGTTGGCGCATCGACCCAGGGATTGTTTCTGGGCCCCCAGGCATCAGCATTTCCAATGCCTAAATTGAACGGTGGATGTTTCAGCCGCTGATTTGATGTTCGGGAGTTGCTTACATACAATCAATGCTGAGTATGAAAATCCTTAATTCACACCATACCACTCTTCGTTGACGCTCCAACTGAGTTGTAACTGGATGCCTTCAAAGCTTTAAACTGCAGCCATCAAGACACTTGAGAATCTGGTGCTGAGTAGAGTCAGGGGAGATTGTTGTAGGCTTCTTCTAGACATGTGTAGCCAATTTCGATCAGTCGCCAAGGCAACCCCAAGGTGTTGTATTTCCGTTCACCAGGTCGCAGGTGTAATCTGCAATCGTCAGTGCAGCAGGGCAAAATCTCTACTGGCCCGTGATTTTACTGACTTCAAAGCTACTCGGCTGTTACATTTACCACTTGCGTATGGGCAATCGTCATTTCGTTGTTGCAATGACCATCAACTTCCACCACTTCTGTTATGAGATGATTCCTGGTTCAACCTCTACAGTGTTGATGTGGGTGTTTCTTCGGGGACTCCCCAAATCATCCAAGATCAACCATTTATGGTAATAAGCCATCCAGAATTTGGGGTTTCCCAATTTTAAGCCCCATATGAACCAACACCAGCAATAAACCCCAAGATGAACTCCATTTATAGAGCTCAACTCCATCCATAGCTTGGGAGTTCCATCGCCAGGTCCAAGTGGAGCGACCCTTGGTGTCTTGGCGCCAGTGATTTCAGGGGACCGCCACTGGTTGTACCGTGGCCGGTGGTTCACTATGAAAGACAGGGTGTTTATCAATTCTTATTGAATCAATATTTGGATCAGTAAATCAATATTTTGATCGTTCATCAGCAAATGTGGGGGGTCTTTGAAATCAATATTTGGATCTACTATGAAATATCTACTCCAATCTAATCTCAGAAAATCGAATCTAATCTAATCTCATCTAATATCTAGATGTGCTGTATAGCATTTGCAATGGCGATAACTAGAATCCAAAAAATGGGATAGTGAAAACCATAGTCTCTGAAACGCGGGGCCGAAAAGAAATTTCTTGAGCAATATCAACCAACTGGCTCGATTTGCCGAAGATGCACGTCTTTATCGGCTGATGGTCGTTGTTTTTGGCTGTTATCCCCTCTTGCAACAATTGTTAGCCATCATTGACTGTCATTGTCAACTGCCATTAAGTATGAATAGCAGACCTTCGACCGCCAAAATCAACCATGACATCATCATCATTCGGCATCAGGCAAACATCAGTCAACCTTCAGTAATCACTAGTAGTCAAACTAAGTAGTTTACTCAGTCAAACATCAGCTTATTCACAAGTAGTCAACCATCATTTCATTCGTCACTCGTTTCCCTATCGCAGCACCCTCGACTTAGGTCTCTACTCCAGAGGTCGTTTCGGCTGGTAGCCAGGACAGCCACGCCGAGCCGGGGCCAGTGGGTATCACCATGGGTAGATCACCATTTCTACGGGTAAACCAGTTATTCTAAATGATGGATTTTCCACTTCCGGGTTTGCCAGGCCAGGTATATCTGGGAGAGTATGACTATCACAGGGTATAACGACAAGTAGCATTGTGGGTATAAGTGGTTTTTGTATTCTCTAGTTGATTAAAGTACCGGTGCAAGTGTCAGTACGGATATTTACTATGACTATGGGTACAACCACTGTATGGGCATACGGTACCATAACTATGACATAGATCCACATATCACCAGTACACTTTCACTATGCGGGTATCTAGCTGGTGTTTGAATAACTATATGGTAGAATATTGTATATCACGATCTATATTTTGTGCAAACTGAACTGGTGAGTTGTGTAGGATTACACTCTTAAACCACGTTTGTGGGTCTCAGTATCAACTCTATGTGTGTAACTACGTACTATAGCTACAATGTCCAAGTAGCTTTGTGGGTCTAAGTATCAACTACTAAGCTACACCTGTAACTATGTATGCTACAATGTCCAGGTGTAGCTATAAACTATGCACAAAATCTACAGCTTCGCTAGGGCATCTCAGGTGCTTTCCCTGGCACCGGGGTTGGCCTCAGCGGTGAACTGCCGTCCATGAACAGCTCACGTTGGATCAGCAGCACCAGCTTTTCCCATCAGTGGAATGGTGGAAAGGTCGAAATCGACCAGTGAATTGGTAGTAGATTCTCTCAGAATCTGGTAGACCCATAATTTTGGATGAATTGGATGATTTTTTTTATGAATTTGGCTTGAATAAATCTGGTAGTAGATTCTCCCAGAATCTGCTAGTCCCAGAATTTTACGGCAGCCTGGCTGGCTGCTAGGGACAACTGTGGACATATTACTTTCCAGCAGATTTTCTTGGTGTTGTTCGGAAATGTGGAATGTATGGTGGACAAGGAATCAGCAAGATAAAATCGACCAGCGCTATCATTGAGAAAGGTATCAAACCCTCAGAAGCGGGGGATTCTCCACAGGTTCCGATTATGGGAGGGACACCAACACTTAAGAGAGAATCATTATTCAACTATCAGGAACCATGGCCAACCATCATAAATGCCATCATTAGCCATTATGAAGTATTCTCAAGCATGATTGCAACCATGACTAGCCATACCATCATTAACCACCATGAACCCCCATCAACACCCATTATTTACCACTAGTAGTCATGATCAACCATCATCACCTCGGATATGAACCATCATGAACCGCTATTCATGGGGGTATGCATGCAGGAGTAGGAGGGGGTTACTGAGTAACTCTCCCTCTTACTTTTTAGGTGGGTGCCTAGCTGCCCGTGGTTTTTTGGCTGGCGCTTCGGCCGTTCAGCCTGTTAGTTGTTGGTGTATGGCTAGCCCACACAAGCTTGTTGGCTGAGTTGGCTGGCTTTGCTGTTCGGACCTCTGGACCGAGCGAATGTGCGAGAGGGAGTTCTTGAGCACCATAAACCATGATCAACCATCATTATAATAATTGATTATTTACAAGCAACCATCATCGAAAATTATCAACCATCATCAACCATCATCAACCATCAGCAGCCATCAGCAACCATCAGCAACCATCACATCAACCATCAGCAACCATCACATCAACCATCATCAACCATCATCACCCATCATTTAACCACTGGTTGTGATGTTTAAGCTCCAAGTTAACCAGCCATCATCCACCGCCAGGGCTCCAGAGCTGCAGTGGCAGCTGGATCGTTGGCGCTGGTTTTGGGCCAGGGCCTCAGGGGCTGCGTTCACCGTGGTTGCCGGGTTCACCATGATGTGATGCGCCAGGTGGCCAATCAGAAGGGTTGATTGCAGCAAATTGACACAATCGACAATGAACTGGTGTAGTTGATTGATTCTGTTCGGCAATGGTATTGTTGATTGTTGATTAACATTGGTGGTATTGTTGAACAGAATCAAGAATTAACTACCAGAACACCAGTTAAGGTCCACTGGTTATTCCATGCATGGAAGATCCTGAGAATAGCAACCTCCAACTTTGGCATAGATAGCTGGCGAACTATTGATCTTCCTTTGGCGAGGGATGACATGGAACCCGCCAAGGTAGAGGTCAATGACGCTTCTTGATCATCACTAGAGCTCTCTGATCGTCCCTATGCTGGATATCGGTGGTTGTTCATGATTATGAACGCTGGTTATTGGCTACTAGACGAGACGTTCGAAGTGATAAGTATTCATTATTATTGTGATCACTGTGGATTGTTTCTGCTGATGATAACTGGGACCAATAGTTCTATTCATTGTGATGATCACTAACGGTTCTATCAACATGATTATCAGGGATGTTTGATTATTGTTGATGATCACAGGACTTGGCACAGACTGGTAGCAGATTTCCAATTGGATCCTCGTCGGTGATTGGTGATGCAGAATTGTGGTGGATGGTCAATGATGGTCTATGGTGATTAATGATGCTTAGTACTGGTTGATGATAGTCAGTTAATGATGGTAGATAATGATTGCTACAATGGTTGATTCGGGTTGATGAACGTTCATCATGGTTGATGATCAGTCAACCTGCATTATACTGAGCGCGATGATCATCAACACCCTGTTGGAATTGGGAAGGCACATCCGGCTGCAATGATGATCCAAGCATGATGGTATATGCAGTGATAGGGCTACAACCAAGCAAAACGAAATCAAGCCATGACATCGCTCATTGCCCAGCATGCACTTTGTGTGCCTGACACTAGCTGCTAGCATCGCCGCTGTGTTGCCATTGCCATTCTTGTGTCGTAGCTGGTTTTTTGATCATGGGACATTTTTGTTGTGGCATCAGATCATCAGATTCTTGTAACAACCAGCTGTAGCAACAGATCATTAGATTCTTGGAGTCCGACCAACAAGACGTACTTCAGTTGACCCTTTCGGCTGGTCGATTAGCCCTCTCAACAAGTTGTAACCAAGTTTTCCGATGTTAATAAAGCGGTGACAGGAGGCCAGTTTCTTCATCCTCAATGAATATTAACAACATGTTTTATCATCAAAAAACAGGTTGATAAGACAGGTGGGTAATCAACAGATATTACCAACATTTCCAATATGTTTACTACCAATAACCCATATATTCCCTGGAGGGCCTCCAAATCCTGGAGAAAATCCAGTCGCCGCCCCCGGGTGCCGGGTGAGGCAGCCGCACCAAAGCGGTTCGACGCTCGCGCAAGGTGCCCGCGGAGGGCACGTCACCAGCTGAGTCTTGACGTGGAAATTACATTTAATTTATTATGTGGCTACATAGATCATTGTAGGTCACGTATTTCAATGTATTAGATATATCTTAATAGCTATATACAAATATTCATCTATTAACATATTTGAATAAACACATAGGGGTCAGCCATGGGTCACACCTGACCGAAAACTGTAGTCCAAACAACTGACACGCATGATCCGCTATTGCTATTGATAACAACTGGCCCACGGGTCTGATCGATCGGCGAAACTTTCCGCCACTTCGAGCTGATGGCCATCGATCCGATTGGTTTGACCAATTGGGTTGCCACACTAGTTCTTGTTAGAACCATCATTCAAATCGTTATCAGCCAGCTATATCCAGAGCTATCAATCCGTTACAGCCAAAGTTATTTCAACCAGAGTTATAGCGCCTCAAGACAAGTTTTAAGCAATTATAATAAGCCAAGAAAATTATAAACCATCAAAAGTAATCTGACGAGTCGCTTGCATGGAATCTTCCGGGCAGAGATGCTTGTTCCTCGCTATATGATGTTTTGATCTATCAAAGTTCAGCGTTTGTAAATGCACTTTCCCCTGTGGGTGTTTCTCAAGTCATAAGGGTACCCTCCCAGTTGTCATCCTTTTTTTACACTATTTCTAGTAGTAAACCAACCATGGCTTTGGGGCTCCCTATGGCTTGAGAAACCACCAGGTTCTGTGGCCATTACTTGCTACGCCAGCGTTCGCTCGGCTCAGGCGCATGTGGTTCCCACCAGGGTGACTCGACCAGCGGTTCCTTCAGGCGGCGCTGCTGGACTGCTGGTTCCTGGGGTCCCTGGTTCGATCCATGGTAGGATCCGTGGCTAGATATGGTTAGTATGGTCAGATCCCTGGTTGGTAGTGGTGAATCATGGTGAATTTCATGTTTGGGTTCATGGTTACTCTTGGCTTCCACTCAGATGATGGGTCGGGTTGGACGGGCACAGGAGTGGG